>JACEVL010001239.1:476373-668078 GCA_020284085.1 Aporrectodea caliginosa | reverse complement strand
ATTATTAAAAAGTTTTTAAAAAGGATTTTAAAAATTTTTAAAAACGGCGTTTTTAAAGGGGGGGGGATTTTTAAAAGATTAGATTGAAAAGAGTTATTGAAAAGAGTTATTGAAAAGAATTGAAAAACAGTTATTGAAAATTGAGTTATTGAAAAGAGTTAATGAAAGTGTTATTGAAAAGAGTTATTGAAAAGAGTTGTTGAAAAAGAGTTATTGAAAACAGTTATTGAAAACAGTTATTGAAAACAGTTATTGAAAACAGTTACTGAAGACAGTTACCGTATTGAAAAGAGTTATTGAAATAAGTTATTGAAAAGAGTTACTGAAAAGAGTTATTGAAAAGAGTTATTGAAAAGACTTATTGAAAGAGTTATTGAAAAGAGTTTTTGAAAAGAGTTATTGAAAAGATTTATTGAAAAGAGAGTTATTGAAAATAGTTATTGAAAATAGTTATTGAAAGGAGTTATAGAAAAGAGTTATTGAAAGGAGTTATTGAAAATTGTATTGAAGAGAGTGAGTTATTGAAAAGAGTTATTGAAAAGAGTTATTGAAAAGAGTTATTGAAAAGAGTTATTGAAAAGAGTTATTGAAAAGAGTTATTGAAAAGAGTTATTGAAAAGAGTTATTGAAAAGAGTTATTGAAAAGAGTTATTGAAAAGAGTTATTGAAAAGAGTTATTGAAAAGAGTTATTGAAAAGTTATTGAAAAGAGTTATTGAAAAGAGTTATTGAAAAGAGTTATTGAAAAGAGTTATTGAAAAAAGGAGTTATTGAAAAGAGTTATTGAAAAGAGTTATTGAAAACAGTTATTGAAAACAGTTATTGAAAAGAGTTATTGAAAAGAGTTATTGAAAAGAGTTATTGAAAAGAGTTATTGAAAAGAGTTATTGAAAAGAGTTATTGAAAAGAGTTATTGAAAAGAGTTATTGAAAAGAGTTATTGAAAAGAGTTATTGAAAAGAGTTATTGAAAAGAGTTATTGAAAAGAGTTATTGAAAAGAGTTATTGAAAAGAGTTATTGAAAAGAGTTATTGAAAAGTTATTGAAAAGAGTTATTGAAAAGAGTTATTGAAAAGAGTTATTGAAAAGAGAGTTATTGAAAAGAGTTATTGAAAACAGTTATTGAAAACAGAGTTATTGAAAAGAGTTATTGAAAAGAGTTATTGAAAAGAGTTATTGAAAAGAGTTATTGAAAAGAGTTATTGAAAAGAGTTATTGAAAAGAGTTATTGAAAAGAGTTATTGAAAAGAGTTATTGAAAAGAGTTATTGAAAAGAGTTATTGAAAAGAGTTATTGAAAAGAGTTATTGAAAAGTTATTGAAAAGAGTTATTGAAAAGAGTTATTGAAAAGAGTTATTGAAAAGAGTTATTGAAAAGAGTTATTGAAAACAGTTATTGAAAAGTTTATTGAAAAGAGTTATTGAAAAGTTATTGAAAACAGTTATTGAAAACAGTTATTGAAAAGAGTTATTGAAAAGAGTTATTGAAAAGAGTTATTGAAAAGAGTTATTGAAAAGAGTTATTGAAAAGAGTTATTGAAAAGAGTTATTGAAAAGAGTTATTGAAAAGAGTTATTGAAAAGAGTTATTGAAAAGAGTTATTGAAAAGAGTTATTGAAAAGAGTTATTGAAAAGAGTTATTGAAAAGAGTTATTGAAAAGAGTTATTGAAAAGAGTTATTGAAAAAGAGTTATTGAAAAGAGTTATTGAAAAGAGTTATTGAAAAGAGTTATTGAAAAGAGTTATTGAAAAGTTATTGAAAAGAGTTATTGAAAAGAGTTATTGAAAAGAGTTATTGAAAAGAGTTATTGAAAAGAGTTATTGAAAAGAGTTATTGAAAAGAGTTATTGAAAAGAGTTATTGAAAAGAGTTATTGAAAAGAGTTATTGAAAAGAGTTATTGAAAAGAGTTATTGAAAAGAGTTATTGAAAAGAGTTATTGAAAAGAGTTATTGAAAAGAGTTATTGAAAAGAGTTATTGAAAACAGTTATTGAAAAGAGTTATTGAAAAGAGTTATTGAAAAGAGTTATTGAAAAGAGTTATTGAAAAGAGTTATTGAAAAGAGTTATTGAAAAGAGTTATTGAAAAGAGTTATTGAAAAGTTATTGAAAAGAGTTATTGAAAAGAGTTATTGAAAAGAGTTATTGAAAAGAGTTATTGAAAGGAGTTATTGAAAGGAGTTATTGAAAAGAGTTATTGAAAAGAGTTATTGAAAAGAGTTATTGAAAACAGTTATTGAAAAGAGTTATTGAAAAGAGTTATTGAAAAGAGTTATTGAAAACAGTTATTGAAAACAGTTATTGAAAACAGTTATTGAAAGAGTTATTGAAAAGAGTTATTGAAAAGAGTTATTGAAAAGAGTTATTGAAAAGAGTTATTGAAAAGAGTTATTGAAAAGAGTTATTGAAAAGAGTTATTGAAAAGAGTTATTGAAAAGAGTTATTGAAAAGAGTTATTGAAAAGAGTTATTGAAAAGAGTTATTGAAAAGAGTTATTGAAAAGAGTTATTGAAAAGAGTTATTGAAAAGAGTTATTGAAAAGAGTTATTGAAAAGTTATTGAAAAGTTATTGAAAACAGTTATTGAAAAGAGTTATTGAAAAGAGTTATTGAAAAGAGTTATTGAAAAGAGTTATTGAAAAGTTATTGAAAAGAGTTATTGAAAAGAGTTATTGAAAGAGTTATTGAAAAGAGTTATTGAAAAGTTATTGAAAAGAGTTATTGAAAAGAGTTATTGAAAAAGAGTTATTGAAAAGAGTTATTGAAAAGTTATTGTTATTGAAAAGAGTTATTGAAAAGAGTTATTGAAAAGAGTTATTGAAAAGAGTTATTGAAAATTGAGTTATTGAAAAGAGTTATTGAAAAGAGTTATTGAAAAGAGTTATTGAAAAGAGTTATTGAAAAGAGTTATTGAAAAGAGTTATTGAAAAGAGTTATTGAAAAGAGTTATTGAAAAGAGTTATTGAAAACAGTTATTGAAAAGAGTTATTGAAAACAGTTATTGAAAAGAGTTATTGAAAAGAGTTATTGAAAAGAGTTATTGAAAAGAGTTATTGAAAAGAGTTATTGAAAAGAGTTATTGAAAAGAGTTATTGAAAAGAGTTATTGAAAAGAGTTATTGAAAAGAGTTATTGAAAAGAGTTATTGAAAAGAGTTATTGAAAAGAGTTATTGAAAAGAGTTATTGAAAAGAGTTATTGAAAAGAGTTATTGAAAAGAGTTATTGAAAAGAGTTATTGAAAAGAGTTATTGAAAAGAGTTATTGAAAAGAAGAGTTATTGAAAAGAGTTATTGAAAAGAGTTATTGAAAAGAGTTATTGAAAACAGTTATTGAAAACAGTTATTGAAAAGTTATTGAAAGTTATTGAAAAGAGTTATTGAAAAGAGTTATTGTTATTGAAAAGAGTTATTGAAAAGAGTTATTGAAAAGAGTTATTGAAAAGAGTTATTGAAAAGAGTTATTGAAAAGATTGAAAAGAGTTATTGAAAAGAGTTATTGAAAAGAGTTATTGAAAAGAGTTATTGAAAAGAGTTATTGAAAAGAGTTATTGAAAAGAGTTATTGAAAAGAGTTATTGAAAAGAGTTATTGAAAAGAGTTATTGAAAATTGAAAGTTATTGAAAAGAGTTATTGAAAAGAGTTATTGAAAAGAGTTATTGAAAAGAGTTATTGAAAGAGTTATTGAAAAGAGTTATTGAAAAGAGTTATTGAAAAGAGTTATTGAAAAAAGAGTTATTGAAAAGAGTTATTGAAAAGAGTTATTGAAAACAGTTATTGAAAACAGTTATTGAAAACAGTTATTGAAGTTAGTTGAAGAGTTATTGAAAAGAGTTATTGAAAAGAGTTATTGAAAAGAGTTATTGAAAAGTTATTGAGTTATTGAAAAGAGTTATTGAAAAGAGTTATTGAAAAGAGTTATTGAAAAGAGTTATTGAAAAGAGAGTTATTGAAAAGTTAGTTATTGAAAAGAGTTATTGAAAAGAGTTATTGAAAAGTTATTGAAAAGAGTTATTGAAAAGAGTTATTGAAAACAGAAAACAGTTATTGAAAACAGTTATTGAAAAGAGTTATTTGAAAAGAGTTATTGAAAAGAGTTATTGAAAAGAGTTATTGAAAAGAGTTATTGAAAAAAAGAGTTATTGAAAAAGAGTTATTGAAAAGAGTTATTGAAAAGAGTTATTGAAAAGAGTTATTGAGTTATTGAAAAGTTATTGAGAGTTATTGAAAAGAGTTATTGAAAAGAGTTATTGAAAAGAGTTATTGAAAAGAGTTATTGAAAAGAGTTATTGAAAAGAGTTATTGAAAAGAGTTATTGAAAAGAGTTATTGAAAAGAGTTATTGAAAGAGTGAGTTATTGAAAAGAGTTATTGAAAAGAGTTATTGAAAAGAGTTATTGAAAAGAGTTATTGAAAAGAGTTATTGAAAAGAGTTATTGAAAAGAGTTATTGAAAAGAGTTATTGAAAAGAGTTATTGAAAAGAGTTATTGAAAAGAGTTATTGAAAAGAGTTATTGAAAAGAGTTATTGAAAAGAGTTATTGAAAAGTTATTGTTATTGAAAAGAGTTATTGAAAAGAGTTATTGAAAAGAGTTATTGAAAAGTGAGTTATTGAAAAGAGTTATTGAAAAGAGTTATTGAAAAGAGTTATTGAAAAGAGTTATTGAAAACAGTTATTGAAAAGAGTTATTGAAAAGAGTTATTGAAAAGAGTTATTGAAAAGAGTTATTGAAAAGAGTTATTGAAAAGAGTTATTGAAAAGAGTTATTGAAAAGAGTTATTGAAAAGAGTTATTGAAAAGAGTTATTGAAAAGAGTTATTGAAAAGAGTTATTGAAAGAGAGTTATTGAAAAGAGTTATTGAAAAGAGTTATTGAAAAAGTTATTGAAAAGAGTTATTGAAAAGAGTTATTGAAAAGAGTTATTGAAAAGAGTTATTGAAAAGAGTTATTGAAAAGAGTTATTGAAAAGAGTTATTGAAAAGAGTTATTGAAAACAGTTATTGAAAAGAGTTATTGAAAAGAGTTATTGAAACAGTTATTGAAAAGAGTTATTGAAAAGAGTTATTGAAAAGAGTTATTGAAAAGAGTTATTGAAAAGAGTTATTGAAAAGAGTTATTGAAAAGAGTTATTGAAAAGAGTTATTGAAAAGAGTTATTGAAAAGAGTTATTGAAAAGAGTTATTGAAAAGAGTTATTGAAAAGAGTTATTGAAAAGAGTTATTGAAAAGAGTAGTTATTGAAAAGAGTTATTGAAAATAGTTATTGAAAAGAGTTATTGAAAAGAGTTATTGAAAAGAGTTATTGAAAAGAGTTATTGAAAAGAGTTATTGAAAAGAGTTATTGAAAATAGTTATATAAAAGAGTTATATAAAAGAGTTATTGAAAAGAGTTATTGAAAAGAGTTATTGAAAAGAGTTATTGAAAAGAGTTCTTGAAAATAGTTGTATAAAAGAGTTATTGTAAAGTCGAAATTTCTAAATGGCTTGTCTAAAGCTAAGCGAAGCGGAACCGGAACGAAGGAAATAATCGTAAACTGACGTCTTTTAGGACTGAAACGAAACCAATCGAAGCAAAAGTGTTTCTGTTGTGTCTTAATTGTACAAGTCACAATTAATGAAAATTTGTATAGCGCTATTTGTTCTTTCACACATCAATGATGCAGATATTGCGATATTGCTTGGACGAATGACGTCATCGTATTGCCAATAGAAACTGGAATAAGTCAGTAATAGGTCGCTGTTATTAGTCCTGATGACAAAGAAATTTTACTCAAGAGAAAGAACGACTTAGTTAATTTCCCCACCCCACACCCTCTCTGGATCCACCACTGGTTCCCACTCTGACACCCGTGTCGAGCGCTTGCCGATGGGGTAGCCTGAAAGTTTTCGCTTCCACTCCAGAAATGAAGCGTATACCCTCAGCCATCGACCCATCAACCCGCGTCTTCCCAATCACCCATCGTAAGCCCCCATCGTTTATCTTGGACTCGGGGCTCATGGTGGCGTCCGACAATCATTAAGTGAAAAAATCGAAGCCCCATAATAACAATTTCTCCGTCCTGCAGACGACTTTCGCTCCTCGTCCTCTCCCTAATAATTCCCGCTGCTACAACCGCCGCACAATTGGGCGCTGACTTGTAATTGCATTGGCGCCATTGACTCAAATCAACGGCACGTGTCAATCCATGACAGCCACAATGTCCCTCCACTTAGGCAAATAACTCATCTCGCCCCCGCTCTCCAGCCGTCCCAACCTCCTGACACGACCACCGACTCACCGAGGAGGCACCTGCCCTGGTCACCGCCAGCACGCACCGATCGCTGGTCACTTAAGTGGACAATTAGAGGGGCGGGTAAGCGGCAGGGGTTCGACCGACCCGTTACGGGGGCGACACGGCGTCCGACTAGCCCTGCGCGGCGCTACCTCCTCCGGTCGGTTTCACCCGTTTGCGGTCAAGTATTAAGGGCGGCGGCAGGCGGCGGCGCCGACGGTGGATGGGCTGACGGGGTAATTGTTGTCATTGGGAGATCGTTAACCGGTGGGGCAGCGGCGTTTGACTCCGTTCAACGAACACGGCGCAATGTCCATAATTGTCCGTAACCCCAGAACTGGTCTGACGGTGGACCGTCTATAGACTCAGTCGCAATGACTATTTAATTTGCCTGCACGACACACGGCCTGTGGTGGACTGGACGAGGGAGGGAAGGGGAGGGTTGGGGTAGGTACATACGGGCGATATGTGTGCCAGGTATTATAACGGTT
The DNA here is from genome assembly GCA_020284085.1 of Aporrectodea caliginosa. Taxonomy (NCBI): domain Eukaryota; kingdom Metazoa; phylum Annelida; class Clitellata; order Crassiclitellata; family Lumbricidae; genus Aporrectodea; species Aporrectodea caliginosa. The sequence goes on along the minus strand of JACEVL010001239.1, from coordinate 661,325 downwards.
TAAGTATGGATGACTTGTGACGTTTGTTTGGCTCAGTTTGGCTTTGGGGATCAGTGACGGTCGCCGTTTCCGAAGACTGTGTCAACTTTCGCTATGACTTCATTTCCAATCTCCCATTCAGTGCCAGGTGAAGAGGGCGATGGTCCGGTGGGTAGCGTGATGGACTGTCAACCGAAGGTCGGAGGTTCAAATCCCCCCCGGGGAAGAAATCTGCAGTGTGTAAAGGCTTTGGCTTCGCCTGCGCCTCCTGGAAAATTCAGCTACAATGAGTACACTGACCGTATACTGTCCGTGGTAAGATGAGACGGTGAGGGAGAGGACTGAGCGCCTGCACTCATACACCGAGTTTAAGAAAATGAAGTCGCAAACATTCCATACCCGTGGCTGCATCGGGGCTAGCTTAAGGGACTGCTCCTGTACTCTTCCTCTTCATTTGCTTGTGCAGTGTGTGATGATTTCCAATTCGCAGTCACGTGTCTGGCCACAGAAGAGATCTTGGGATCTGGACATCTGTGAGGTTAAGACCACGAACCTTGGAATTTTGTGTAGATGCCATTAAATCTTTTAGTTCTACGTCCCATCGGTGACTCTTCGCTCTGGCAACGGATATGACTGTACAATAATGATTGAAGGAAGAAAAGAAGGGATGAAGGGTGGAAAGAAAGAAAGAAAGAAAGAAAGAAAGAAAGAAAGAAGAAAGGAAGGAAGGAATGAAGGAAGGAAGGAAGAAAGGAAGGAAGGAAGGAAGGAAGGAAGGAAGGAAGGAAGGAAGGAAGGAAGGAAGGAAGGAAGGAAGGAAGGAAGGAAGGAAGGAAGGAAGGAAGGAAGAAAGGAAGGAAGGAAGGAAGGAAGGAAAAAAGGAAGGAAGGAAGGAAGGAAGGAAGGAAGGAAGGAAGGAAGGAAGGAAGGAAGGAAGGAAGGAAGGAAGGAAGGAAGGAAGGAAGGAAGGAAGGAAGGAAGGAAGGAAGGAAGGAAGGAAGGAAGGAAGGACGGAAGGAAGGCCGGAAGGAAGGACGGAAGGAAGGCCGGAAGGAAGGAAGGAAGAAGGAAGGAAGAAGGAAGGCAAGAAGGAAGGAAGGAAGAAAGGAAGAAAGGAAGAAAGGAATGAAGGAAAGAAGGAAAGAAGGAAAGAAGGACAGAAGGAAGGGAGGAAGGAAGTCCTTAACCAATCTGGGGTTTGAGGTAAGTCTTAGCTGCCCTGTGGTGTCAGGGCGAAACTCCGGAAGTATAGACACTTTTTGCCGAAACGAATCAGGTACCTTCCTTCCTTCCTTCCTTCTTTCTTTTTTCCATCCTTCATCCCTTCTTTTCTTCCTTCAATGATTCATTCCTTCGTCCTTTCCTTCTTTCCTTCCTTCCTTCCTTCATTCATCTCTTCCATCCTTCCTATATCCTTCTCTTTCTCTGAACATTCAATCAGTCATTCACTGCTTTCTTCCTTCCTCCCATCATTCCTTCCTTCTCACTTCACTCGTTTGCTCATTCATTAAAATGAATAAGAACATTATACATCGCTCCATAGATCAATCTATTCGAGGGAGAGGCTACTGACCGCCAATTCCGAGCGGCCGAGCAACAGAGAGAGGAAGAGGATCCCTTCTTTCACAGAATGGTCTGATGCGGATAAAGAACCAAAGCATCATCCTAATCATAATAAAGCGTTGATGCGAGGTTGGCAGGACCTGAGGCCAACTGACAATTACTGAAATTATAACGGTTCCATGCAGAGGAACAAGTGGCTTCAATGATTGGGATATCATTCAGAAACAAATCATTCAGGACAACGGAACGAATCATAGAAGGCGATTGGGTCATTATTCGCCGGTTGATGACTTCAGCCACAGAACAATAATTGTCGTATTGCGTTTGACACAGTACTTGAAAGGTGATAATGTTAAGTGTCTTCATACATTATAAATACATACGTGCATAATAACTTATATATAATAGATTCGTCGTAGCCTATTATATAATAGTTTATTTCTAGTGTCTATCCCTATAATAGTGTAAGACTTAGCTACTAAACCCAATTTCCTGATTTCGGTAAATGAGGGAAGGAGAGAGGATTATTCCTCTTCTGTGTTTGAGGTACTATGCTCTTCCTTCCCAATTCGGTTGGTGACTTTGACTCTGAGCGTAGATATACGTTCTTTGATCATAGAAATTATGACTGCTGTTTTGGGTAGCACTCATGACTAAGGAGCCGTCCATAAAGTACGTCACGCTATTTTTGACCATTTTACCCCCCCCCCCCGTCACAAACTGTCACAAAACTCGGACCCCCCCTAAAGTACGTCACACTTTCAACATAGAAATAATAATACTTCCGAAAGCAAGGCTAATACATAAACAAGGCTTCGCAACAGCATTATTACTAGCGCTGCTAGCGAGAGGAATCGTGAAAAACACATTCAGGAGATATGCATTTCATGCTATTTTGACATAAAACTAATTAAAATGTTTCAGAAATTTTTGAAAATTATTTTTAAAGCTATGAAATTCTGCTAAAAAATTAATAAATAAATTATAAATAAAATAAAATAAAAATAAATGTGTGACGTCACACATGGCCTGACCCCCCCCCCTGTCACAAACTGTCACACTTTCTTAAACCCCCCTCCCCTGGAGCGTGACGTACTTTATGGACGGCCCCTAAGGTAAAATGTAAATGTAGGCTACTCGATTTTACATAGCGACCGTATAATGGCCTCGACGCTGCTCAGTTTTCAATTAATTGATCGGGTGAGATCCTTTACCGCCGCTGTCCGTGTGAATGGGCGCTACGCCATTTAAGGTCCTTTGATATAAAAAAAACTATCAGTCAACACATCAACCAAATCGTCAAAAGTGATTCTGCTTCTATCCAAGGTGCATCTACAGATTCTCTACAATATTGATCACTCGTGCAACCATCTTAGCAAGAACAATGCATGCCTCCTCCGCCTGGCGGGGGACTGGCAAACGAAAAGAACAAATCCAGCCTAGAAACCTGATGAACAGACTAAAACGCTCTGGATTTATTCACACAAATTCTCCTACGAAAGTACTTGTTAATGTAGCAGACACTGTTCTAAGCTGTTCAGACACTTTTCAAAGCTGTTCTGTTAAATGAGAATCATTCACTCAGATGCCTTTTAGCCTACCCAACTAACATTTCACCCCCTATTTTCTCAGGCCCAGACTAATAGGCCTATAACTTTACCTGACAAAGACTCACGAAACTTTTTGTCTCGTATGTTATTCATTGACTCTTGCTGAGCTATTTCTTCAAACTATACCATAGAACGAGAATTCGTGACCTGAGGCTTTAATGGTCGTAAATATTCGTTGATGATATCACTGTTTCCGTTTCAGTCTTCACAGTTAGGCCTACCTTTTATTGTTTGAACTTCAAGGAACTTTTTGTGTGAAAAGGCGTGAAAACGGCACTGAACTTTATACAATTAATCTGGGATTTTGAAGAATTAAGAATGAAAATAAATGTTAAAAATTTAATATTCGTTGGCCACTTTTAATATTCGTAGATATTCGTAAATTTCTAACAATCTTAATATTCGCAATATGCGCATACTCGTTCTATGTACTAATACTAGCCTACCTAGTTTTCTTCTATGTAGCCTATAGGTACAGGTAGGCCTACAGCGTTATGCCTGCAGCTGTTAACACAATAAACGAATATTATGATGTGTCATTGTGTCTTAAGGTTTTCCCATCTATTTATTATTGAAATAATATTTAACTTCTACATCGGGTTCCATTGAAATTGTTAGCATTCAGTCATCGGTACAACCATGTAACAAATTTAATTAAGCATTACTTTGCTATTTTCTTATTAATTTTATACGGTGGTCCGTTCGGCCCATCGGATAAAAATTCCTGATTTTCATATAATTTGAAAGAGTGTTTTACAGCTCACAGATATTTCATTTATAATATCAAGAGGCACTTTAAAAAGGTATCTTTCAAACTTCCATCCAGATGAGTTTTTAAAGAGGTTTGTGTAAGTCTTATGAACAATTGCCACCATTATTGTATGGTTGGTTTTCGTGAATTTTAATTGATGTAGCGCCGCAATAATATTAACTGGTTTCGTATAAAACGGCCTATGGGTTTCGGGGAGTTTCAGATTCACTTCAAAACGCCACCTGACGAATAATGAACACCTTATTTTCTAAGGTAGATTTCAACTGCCTTTCGCTAGATGGCTTCACGTATAACTGATGTTAGCGTTGCCGTCTTTGGAGTGACCACAATCATGATCTAGCGTTCACGAATAGGCTATGTTAAAGTATTGTAATGTAATTTATTTATTTCAAAAGCGCCTCTCCCAGTACAACCTAATCAGAGGCCTTCCCAGGGCGAAAAGCCCACGAGAAAATAAATCTTAAGACTACGGGCAGAGGCAGCAATACCTTCAGTTGAAATCATGCAACGAGTAGCCTAGGCCTAATAGTGCGAAGGTCATTCCAGAGCATAAGTTTATGCACGGGAATGAGCAGACCAGAGAGCAGGCCAGAGATGGGTAACTAATCGATTAGATTCTAATCAGTTAGACAAACAGCTAACTCTAATTCTAATCGATCAGCTACAAGATTTTAGTTTTACTAATTCCATTTCTAATCGATTAACAAATTTCAGTAGAAAATTCTAATCCTAACCGATTAGCACTTGAACTAATTAGACACTTTTAGACAACTAATTCTAATTCTAAGCGATCAGCAATTTAACTAATCGTGCCCATATCTGGAGCAGACTATGGTAGGCCTATATTATTGCAATGAAGGGCAATTATAGGCCTACGTCACTTAAGGTCTGTTCTTACAGCAGACCTTATATGACATATTGCCTGATATGGTAGAAACAAGCTGTCCAAAGGTTTGTTATCTGGATTGGAGAGTGAGCTAACTGTCCATAGTCACCCTAAGTGTTTTTAAAGTCTTTGAAAGTGGAACAACAGTGTCAGCAAGGTCAACGTTGGACTGAGAAGGGAAAGAGCGCAGTCATTGGCGTGAGCCAAGCATTATTGCGTCAGACTTATCCGGGTTTATGGCCAGACCGTTAAAACAAATCAATGCGTGCACTGAAGAGACGTACTCTTCAAATACTACTTTCTTGGACTGATCTGTTGGCGACAGAGCAATGAAAAGCTATCATCAGCATACTGCTGTAATTGGACTCCAAAGTGATTGTCTATGCAGCTGAGTGATTGCAGAAGTGAAGATATTCATTGCGCCATTATGCAATTAAATTCAGTTGTGCATCGTCATTCCATAGATGACACCACTTTAATCACAGGCTGCTGGAGCTACCTTTCGAATGACATGCGTACCCATAAGGCTTTGTGCCTCGCGAACACTCAGACTATATTTTTCCACGGAGGCCAGATTGGGAGCGCCTCTGAGCAGATACGTTGAAGAAGCGCTATATAAATTAATAAAACGAAAGAACGAATGAGTGAACAAATGGTCGATTGAATGAATAAATTCAAGTTAGGCCTACATCTGCTGTAAAAATAATTTTATATAGGGGCGTACAATGGTTTTACGAAATTTGAAAGATATAGGCTACCAGCAGCACATTATAATCTTTTCATTCCGATAGGTAAAGAACTATAGTCCTATAGAGTTAAGTTACAACCTTAGAGAATAGGCTATGTGTAGACCATACTCGACCGTACTGTGGCCTCGCTGATTTTTCAATGAATTGATCGGGTGAGATCCTCAGGGACGTGACTAGAGAAGCTGAAGTCCCCCCCAAAAAATGACTCAAGCCCCGGCTCTACTAAAGGCTCGGGCTACCGCACTCGCTATGTTCAAGCCCTCCCAAACGAAAAGTTCTGGTTAGCCTACGTCACTGGAGATCCTGCACTACCGCTTCCCGTGTGAATGGAGGCCACACCATTTAAGGTCCCCGTGTAGGGACGTAACTAGCGTTGGGCTTGGGGGCTTAAGCCCCCAAACGAAGCCGAAGCCCCCAAAATGACTCAAGCCCCGGCTCTACAATAGGCTTGGGCTACCGCACTCGCTATGTTCAGGGCTTAAAGCCCCCCATACGAAAAGTCCTAGTTACGTCACTGTCCCCGTGTAAGGACCATAATTATGTTATCCCGAGATTTGAATCTCTGAAATTAACCAGGCTTGGACTGGCACGCGGGACACCGGGAGATTCCCGGTGGGCCGGAGGGTCGGCGGAACGGTGGGCTGGCGCCCAGAATAGAAAAATATTTTAAAATATAGGGTGACACGAAAGTTCGTTCACCGTTTTAAAAATGCGTTGTCTCAGTAACGGATGCATATTTCTTTATAATATTTGGTCAGTACATACATAAGTCAAATGAAAGATAGTGGTAAGAATTTGATTATGATCCGGTCCGTGGTTGCCATTATTTATAAGAAAATGTAAAGACCACCAGTTTTTGCGGAAAAACGGCATTCATCAAATTAACACAGTAAGGGAAATGTGTAGTGTCGTACACAATAAGACACTGTTGTTACCTAGGACATAAAGACGTAGGCTATTATAACGTACAGTATCTCCTTTCTGTTTAATGACAGCACTGACTCTATCCGGCATAGACTGGATCAGCGTATGAAGTGTCCCAACTGCTATCGATCTCCATGCTCGTTGGAGGCAACGTTTGAGCTGATAGACGTTTTTTGGCTCAGGATCTTTATAAACGCTGAGAGATAAAATACTCCAAAAGTTCTCAATAGGATAGAGGTCCGAAGTGGCTAGACGACAACCTCTCGTCACACATAATGCCGAAAGATTGGCCACCCAACTCTCCGCACCTCGTTTATCAGCTCAAACGTCGCCTCCAACGAGCGTGGAGATCGATAGCAGTTGGGTCCACTTGGGACACTTCATACGCTGATCCAGTCTATGCCGGATAGAGTCAGTGCTGTCATTAAGCAGAAAGGAGATACTGTACGCTAATAGCCTACGTCTTTATGTCCTAGGTAATAAGTAATAACAGTGTCTTATTGTGTACGACGCTACACATTTCCTTTACTGTGTTAATTTGATGAACGCCATTTTTTCCGCAAAAACTGGTGGTCTTTACATTTTCTTATAAATAATGGCAACCACGGACCGGATCATAATCAAATTCTTACCAGTATCTTTCATTTGACTTATGTATGTACTGACCAAATATTATAAAGAAATATGCATCCGTTACTGAGACAACGCATTTTGAAAACGGTGAACGAACTTTCGTGTCACCCTATATTATGATATTTTTGTTCTTTTTTAATTCTAGTTTAATTATATTGTCCAGTAGGCCTACAGAGCGAAAACTCTCCTGGATTCAGAATCAGGATTCTTTGACAAGCATTGAATTTATTTTGGCAGAGTAATTTTTTGAAAGTGATGAACACACAACTCCGTTATCTCAATAACGTTATCTGCAAACAAACGGCATGAACATCATACGAGCCTATAAGATGGTTAGGCCTACCACGTTCTCCTTGCGTTCAGTCAGGCTAGTCAGCATAATTAGGCCTATGTTCTGGCTTATTGAAATTTGCTTTGGCTTAAAAATTCGTGATTAGGCCTATATTATCCTCATCATAAGTTGCCTGTGAGAGGTCGTTTCCGAAATTGAAATATAATATTTTGAACAGATTAAGAAATTTGCTAAGTCAGTCAAGTTTTGAGTTTTCCATGCTCATTGTTTGTGAGAGGACCTTCTCAGAATTAATAATGATGACATTGTTAACGTTTTGACATCAACTGGTGATACGATGAAAAACTGCTATAGGCCTACTAGTGCTTGTGAGCAGTTGTGTCTACGAATTCTATCGTGATCTCACTGATCTGAGTTTCTGAAATAAACTAAACTGTGCTCAGTGCACTACATAATTCAGCAGTTGGATCGAAACATAATTACGAATTTACAACAAATCAAAACTTAAAACGCATGTATTTAGTTGTTGATCTTTTAATACCGGTACTCATTTAACAGTATTTATGCCATTTGGCTCATTACTAACTAAAAATGTCCTCATTTTATGCTAAATGTTACAAAAGCATTGGCGGGTGGGGCACCACTCAGACCCCTTAGGCCTATCGGATTACCCTGAAAGGTTTCGCGCCCTTCAGCGTTCGATAATGTGGGCCGCCCATGACCAAATTTCCCGGGCAGCTTTTGCAAGCCAGTCCAACCCTGAAATTAACCATCTTCGGGAAGCGAAGATCGATCCTCACGCTCTCTAACACAGAGACGCATGGGACGCAGCGTGCCAGCGTATACGCTCTAACCAATGTAGCTAACTGGGAGATGCGCTATATGCAGTTGACTGATTCCTACCAGCAGGTCCTCATCGAGTCCATGTTATATAGGCCTCAAATTTCCATCTATATATAGAGCCCATACGGGTACCATGATTATAATGCCCATGGGCGAAGCTGGTGTTGAAGCTGACATTATATCCAGGTCTGCAGTTATGACCATTTCAATCATAATATATTATCATGACTATAGACCTACACAAGTACTTTAAGAATTAATAATAAAGTACAACCAGATATCAGTAGGCCTATATAATTTTGTAATTAAGCCTATTTAGCAATGATGTATTTTAAACTGAATATTTAGATTGAAAATCCAGTGCGGGCAAATGTGCTCTACCCCATCGTAGGCCTACTAACGACCATGGACTAGTCTACACTGTCTTATTCTTATTCATAACTAGCATTTTTTACCCGGCGTTCGCCCGGGTTTTGCCCAGGCGTAATTTTTAACAGCTGCAAATAAAGGCTACTTACATACTATATTTGCTGATGGGCTTCAAATATTTAAAAATGTCCATATATCTGAATGGAAACGATATTTAGAGGTGAACATAGTTGCTTTTCCCGTGTACTACACGGGTTATCTCAACCTTATAATAGGCGTATTATTGGTTGCGAATCAGAGCGTTGACGTAATCAGAGCGGTGACGTAATCAGAGCGTTGACGTCATGCATATTTAGCCGCGTTACGTGGACAAATGGCCATACTATTATAAGATAGCCTCGTTGAAACAGTTGGAAATAATTTAAAATGTCCATATATCGGCGTTTAAATAAAATTGCGAGCTGAAAATAGTCGCGTTGATCATGCCGTGGCGTAATAATGTTGTGTAAAATTTTGTAAATCGCTAAAGCGTTCCGTTTCGGAGCCTTTCAAACCGGACAAACAAACATACAAACAAACGGAAGGAAAACGTAAACAAAGTAAGCCTTATAATATAGATATTCGCCATGACCTTGTAAACACACAATTATTATGTCTGTACAGAATTCATGTAGATTTAAAAGCAAAAATGTAGTTCGAATCTGTTCGATAGTAGGCCTACGTATTATACTTTTTTATTAGCCGAACAGCGGCATCTAATATTATTAGCATTCTGGTCGTCAGAATAATTACGCATAATTACAATTACGTTAATTAGTTTGGCGCATGCAGCGCATGGTATAGTGTGATTCTGCTGCGGCTTCTGATTGGCTGTTTTCTTGTCACCAGTTCTGCTCATCTGCATCCAGGCTCCAATGGCTGCACGCCGCCCGGAACTAAAAATAGCGAGGTTACGTCATTTCTTGGTATCGTGCGCTGAATATCATCCACCGAAGCCGAGCTCTATTTTTTCTGGAGGGGAGATGGGGCAGATCATGGCCTACGTGTCTAATGTGTTTACCGTCTAAAGCACTCAGCATCCATCCATCCTTCGATGTTTATACCGTCTATCTCGTAGGAAAATGCCTACAGGCAATTTATTTGGCTGGCTTCGGCGAGCGTCTTAGTGCTTAAAACCATTGCTTACTGCTCAGCTTGACAGCTTAGGTGGTTATACTTAGAGGAAACTTCTTGAGCCCAGTGTTAGGCCTATGTCGATATTAATAATTTTTAATACAATAAAAATCGTGAATGCTTTTACTTATATTTAAGACATTTTATTAAATAATTTAAAGGCCTATATAGGATTAATCCGTGAGCGGTTCTAAGGTGATAAAATTTAAGAGATCATTCTGAAATAATAAATAGCCTATTACTATGTGACCAGTTTTGAAAATGTCCTTGAGTTAGGGGCCTACGGCAAGTCAGCAATCCACTTGTTCTAGAAAATTAAAAATTTGTCATTGAGACAAGTGCAACTAATTAAAATACTGGTTTAAATATTAGGTTTGTCAACGCTTTTATGACGATCACTTGAGTGTATTTTATTCTGATCTACTGTGTCAGAATAGTTTAAGCATGTATCATGCCAGCAGCGCTGAACGGCCGCTGTTGTAGGCCTAATTGAAAACATCGCGATGTCCGTGCGATACTTGTTCTTCATCTGGTTTCAATCAGGAAGTTTGTCTAGTCATTCCCCGGATACGAAGCAAGACAGATGCGCCTCCTACGGAATCTAGGCAGTTAAATGACTGACACAACCAACCCTCCCTCATTATGTTAATAAGCTTTTCTGTTCTGACGTTTAGCACTCAACTGGTTACACCAGCCGCTCTCTACACGATCAATACATACCCGCTGTCTGACAGGCAGGCCTGAGGCTCTGAGCCGACGCCGAGACGGTCTTGTGTTCTGCTGTTACAGCGCAGACCACTCTATTGGGAAAAGCCAGCGCACGCAGCTGAGGAGCGCTCATTTCAACGACGGACCGCGTGCAATAAGAACAGACGAAGAAAGCCAACGAGGTTAGTCGTCGGCAATTATCATTGGTTTCAGTGTTATGGGGCAACGTGGGGCAATCGACACCACCCAATCCCTAGAGCCAATTGTAGCCCAGATTTTGACCATCTGGGGGGGGGGAATAGGCTGAAATGGCGAAATAATGTGATTCTCATCGGGTGTGTATGGAAAATTATGTCATATGCCAGGTCCGAGTCTGTGAAATGAGCGAATGAATGATTAAGTGATTAAGTTGCCCATAACTGTTAATTTACATGTATATAGCGGTTTATTAAGATTATCTACAGACCATTTGCGAAATCAGAACAGTGAGTTCTGGCTCTGAACCCGTGTACGATATCCTGTAATAACCTTCGGTAATCATGCAGTTTATGTGCTTAACTATTTGTCATTGGTGTATTTGAAATGGTCAATCTAAAATAGAAGCTGGATTGATGGAAATAATTGTTTTCATAAATGGAAGATGGATTTATTAAATAAATTCTTTGCTTAAGTAGATGCTAGATTGATGAAATTATGTCTTTCCTTAAATAGCAGTTGGATTGATCATTGATGAAAAGAATTCTTTGCTTAAATAGAAGTTGGATTGATGAAAAGTAATGTTATCTTAACTGCAAAATAATTAAGGCACCTAAACTGCAGGATTACCTGACCTTCACCGCAAGAAAATATATTGATTTACAGTCACATAATTGAGAGTCAATTGACCATCCATTAAGAAGGTTTTTTAGTGCTGTTTTAACTAGCTCTGCAGTCTCTACTAGAACTTGAATTGGCCTTCAGAGACTGATTATGATGTAAACCGGTATAAAGCAATTTCAATGAACATCTGCATTTAAGAGTAGGAGTCGGTTTGAATAATGACCCATTGTGCGTCCATGCAAACAAGATGAATCAGACATCCTGTATGGGTGACACTGGTTTTTTCCGGCTGAATACTTGAAAGTGCACTCATGTGAATCTTGCTTAACTCAATAGCATTGGTGTAAAGCTATTACTGGCTGCAATATATGTTAAAGGAAGTAATGCACTGAATAGAAAAGGCTTGAAAAATCCAGTGAAGAAAAAAAAGAAAGGGAATTTCAAGATAGGCACAATGCATATTCTGTTATTCAATATTCAGGGATGGGCAGTAACTGAAATTACGTAATTGAAATTACTTGAATTGCAAAAATTGTAATTTCTAATTTGTAATTCAATTACATTTTCCAAGTAATTTGCCCATCCCTGTGTTATATAATGTTGTTATGTGTAATATGGGTTAAGTTTATTATGCAATGCCTTCTAAGTATTTTGACTTTTAAGAAATCAAGTATCAGCTGTCAATTACATTAAATGACAATCCGAGAAAGAAATTGCAAAGGTTTGCTCATAATTCCCCCAATTATCATAATTCCCCAATAATCGAATTGTTGCCTCTGCTTCAACACTCAATTGGAAGCATGCATTGACTTTAGGTTTGGCCAGTGTGTTACACTTTATAATGGCAGATGGGGAATGTATCCTATGTTGGAGATAAGAAACTCCAAGAAACTACTCTTGAACCATTCCAAGGAATTAGAACCCACTCATGTCTTCTTGCTTTGGTTTGTAAATAATGTACTACAGTGGTACCCCGGCCAAAGTCACTGCTAGCTCCCAGGCAAAGGCACACTCTTGTGGCAGATATAATATAATGCATGCATGAATGCTTCAGATTGAGAAAGTCCACAGTGGGAGTATATACTGAACTATTGAGCAATTGGACCACACAAAACATGCTTGAGCCAATAGGACCAAGATATAATTTTGTCAGCTCATTTAAAATGGTGTGAAAGTGGTTTGCACCCAATAACATCAATAGAACAGTCTAATATAAATGAAGCAGAATATACATTACATTACAGTATAGACTATTCAGCAAACCACTTCAACTGTAGCCAAGCCGGCTGATGTGATTCAACTTGTGAATCTGTCTATAATTTTTCTCTCTGAAATGTCACAGTAGGGCCTATCTGCCACTGCACAAGTTGACAGAATAATGTGATGCTAAGTTTCTTATTTTTTCACAAGGAAACCGTCTCCTGCAGTGAAGAGGTATAGTTAATGCAGTATGGGAATTGTAAAAAAATAACTGGGGGGAGGGTTAGACGTTGATTTATGTTCAGTTTTGGTGTGAAATGTAGACTTTACTATGTGATCCTAAGAAAGACTACCCCCCCAACCCCCCAGCAATTGTCACCCTGAGTTAATGTTAAAACATACCAGTATCTATTCCTGCTAGTTTATCTGAATAATACAATACACTGCAACTGTATTTCATATGGCCCTCCTTCCAAGTTCAGAAGTGTATACACGAGTCACAAACCATACAACAGAACATCCATGGCACTGAGTAAAATTGGTGAAGGTCCCTAGACAGTGATGCTCTCAGGGAATATCCATACTCTCCACTTTGCAAGGCAGGCCGAGCACTTTATTCATTCGACTACTTACCTGGCTCCACATATTTTTAATAGAGCATAATGGTTCATGGCTAAAGACCTGAATGCATTGATGTTGAATGCAGCAGTCATTGAGTGAGGCCTTTGTGAATTGAATAACCAAGTACATGTCAACAAGACCTTAAGTAATCCAGTCAACCTGTTTTGGCTCTGTAAACAGGATAAGACCAAAGGGTGGGAGCCTGGGAGGGGAACATCTAGGTCAAGGTATAAAACAGACAATTGACAAACCTGACAAGGTCAGGATTAAAAAAATAAACTGGGAGCAGATTAGATATGGTGGTTGTGGTCCAACATTCTTTCCAATCAAAAGGAACTCCACGTTTAAAACTAATTCCTGGTTAATGCAGTCACTAATGGCATTCATTCATTCATTCATTTAGATAGTGTCACATTCAAAATGCTTACTCTAATGCCTATTCCCTGCCTTGCTCCAGTGAAAGACCAGCATCTGATTCACTGGTGCTTAAGTTTTCATGATATGCTGACACACTGCCAGTTTAGTTTCTGCTGTATGTTTGTGGAAGAAAAACAGTCCCTTTAGCTAGTCTGAGACTGAGCCATATTGTATGAGGGTGGGTTGCCAGTTCTCTCCCTTGCCGTCTGATATTCCGACTGACGTTGTAGGGTCAGTGTACTCGTTTTAGCTGATTCAACTAGAGGACACAAGTGGAGCAGAAATCTTCAAGCATATCTGCCCTGGTGGGTGTTTGAACTCATGACCTCCTGGTTGACAGTCCAGAATAATAACAGAGACTCTGAACATCCATGCCATCTTCAGCTGTCAACGGGATTCTGTTGGTTGGTTCCTCATGTGTGTGTGCGTGTGCCCGCCACTGGTGACTTTTTCAGCTTACTGTGCATTGTTTTGCCAACTAATGTAATATATTCGTTCGTAATGACATTTAGCATCATATAGGCTAGCGGCCAAGCGCAGAGAGCGCCTTTGAGTAGATATATTGAAAGGGCGTTATATAAATGTTCAATTACATTACATTACACTACATAATATATCATCAAGGAAGAAAGAATGGTTCTGGATGAAAGTCCTTTGCTGTGGCTATGAATCAGCTAAACTCATGAGAGCTTAGCTATTGGGTGACTTCAACGTTGATGGAATTAGTCACCAATGAGTGACTTATGTACTTTTAGTCAGTGTAACCAACATCAGTCTAGTTTTCAAACTTTGACTGGATGACATTTTATGCATATCAAACTTAGACAGGGTCAAACCCTTGCAAGATAAGTTCATGTGCACTCTGTTAGTGCACATGCACTTATTGTGAATGCCCCACCCTTGGAGTCTTCAATGTCAGGTTGCAGGGTTACATGATAAGTCCTCTGGATATCACCAACCCCTAAAAATATCAGTTACACAAACCTGACCCTGTGTGAGTTGTGTAATGTTACCTTTGAAGAAAGAAAGCAATAGAAAATGATTATAACCCTATGTCCTCACAAATTCTGCAATGTTTATCGATTTATCCCCTTGTGTGGTTATATACATACATATATACATAGATAAATACATAATTATTGTATTGTATTGTATCGATAAATTTATACAGCGCCTATCGCAGTGCATACCAATTGAAGGCACTCCCAATTTGAGAGACCCAGAGAAAAGAAAGTGGTCTTGAGACAATGAAAAGAGGCACTTGTTCCACCAGTTAATAAGGATGAAGGTGTCCCAGGAGGGAGCTTGTTCCACAGTGCAGGGCCCATGAAGGTAAAGACTGGTGTTATAGCCATAGCTGTTTCTCGCTAATTACATGCATACATACATACATAGTTGACAAATCCAGAATGACCAACGGCTTTCGATTTCTGTCAACCGTAAAGTGTTTCCTTGACAAAGTGTTATTGATATATTTAATTTCACCTCCAATGAATTACAATTTTGACTTGAAGCGACCATGAGCTGATATTTAAATGGTGCATGGTGTAGTCTTGCGGATTGATCTTCTGGATGTTGACCTCATTACGGCTTGGGGCTTGGTGTGCCATCGGTTGATGCCTTGTGCATTAGACACCGGCGCAATAGAAGTTGCTAATTATAATTGCAATAATATTAAGTTTATTCTTAATCTCGAGATTTCTACAGCCACAAATTTAAAGCTAAGTCACGGGAACCAGCTTATTCACAGGCGCTCAATCAAAAAAAAAAAACAAAAAATAGTTACGGAGAGGTAGAGTCATAATCGGTTCTGGGTCAAGATCCAGAGGTCAGTGGGCCGGGTAGGTTGGCTCATGGCCCCCTGTATAATATATAGAAGCCCATGGGTGGCTATTGTTTAGAATTGAAGAGGGAAGACTGGGGAGAGAGGTAAAGGGAAGAGGAGGAATCAGAAAAATGGAAATGTGGAATATGGAAGAGAGTTGTTTTAAGTTGAGTGAAGACCTGTGTAGAGAGAGAGAGAGCAAGAGATGCAGATTTGGTCGGTTCATAGGATGGATCAGATAATTGTTATAATTATGTTTGAAGTTTAGTGACAATCATCATCATCATCATCATCATCATCATCATCATCATCATCATCATCATCATCATCATCGTCATCATCATCATCATCATCGTCATCATCATCATTTCCTGACGCCAGCCATTTGACGATGATGGCTACTGAATAAAATAATGGAGTTATCCATTGTCCTTGGTCATTAATTTTGTCAAGTCCAGTGCTCCTCTCAGTGTTAGTTCAAGTGATGTTGTGTCCTCATTAAATTGTCTAGGCCTATCCAGTGTAGTCATGGTCTTTGCTTTGTTCAGAAGTCATTAGGTTGGAAGAGCATTTTAAATTTCACTTGGAAGGGAAGAAAAGTGAGACTTGCCTTGGCGTATATCACATGTACGAACATACCAGTTAAAAATGAGAAATGCATTGAACTTGATGAACAATTAAAAAATGTAGGTCATTCTTTTGCACTGGTCGCCACCAAACGGTTGGTCTCAGATGATGATATTCTTAGTTAAGCAATGGCCTTCTATTTTTAATGAATGTGGAGATCACGTCGTACATTTTAATGGGAGACTCTGGGAAAGTGACATAAACAGGGAATCATCCACTTCAGTTTAGACTAATGTTTACACTGGTGATACTTGTGCTAGAATCTGTAACAGGTCGCTCTTGTCACAACAGCAGCAAATGTATAATATGTCTGTGAATATCCTTTGTGTGGTCGAAAACTGGTTTAAGACTCGTTGACCTTCCTCTGAGGTGCAGCTGTAAAAATGACAGTTGGTGTCACCAGTCAAAGGAAGTATAAAACAATATGGCAAATATGGGTGTGCACTTGAGCCATAAATAAGCCCTTATATGTCATTTAAATGAAGGGGGCATAACTTGAATGATAATTATAATCCAAACTTAAATGAAGTGGATAATTGGCATTAGGTTTCGGCTTTCTGTCTCCAGTTCTGCTGCTGAATAGTTAAAGGAAATTGGAATAGCTGGAGAAGGGGACCATGGCAAGCTGACTAACCCTGCAATTAATGAGCATTAAGGGTTCTGGCCTGAACAGCCCATAGGAACTAAACTATTATAGCCATGCAAGGGGAAACAGATTAGGATCCGGGCGTTTTCAAGTGTTAGCCATACATATAACACTGATGACCTGGATTATCCACTTAGGAACCAATTGTAAGTGGGTTTTTCTTATTACAGACTCCTCAGATAAACAGTTTTGTTAGGAAGTCATTTATAAATTATAAGGATCCTGGTTTTTAAAAATATCAATGAAACATTCTTTTTTTCAAATGTCAGCCTTGTGTGGTGCATTCTGAGCTTTGAGTAGGTTATAGTAGTTGGCCTTTTCAAGTAATTAAGACCTGAAGTGGCAGTAAACTGTCTACCATGGAAATTTATGCCTATCACCCACTTGTAGCACTTGTGGTTCTATCTGAGTCTGGATATACAAAGGTTTGTCTTCTGTTGATATGTATATAATATGTTCTGTATTGGCTGTTCTGGTAACTGTACTTGAGAAAGAGGCCAGGTTGAAGTATTTTTCTATTGAATACATAATGTGCAGTGTTTATGAGTTGCATAAATAAATAAATAGGCCTAATACAAGTGTAACCTACATTGTTCGGAAGTGCACATTGCAGCCTGGCAACAGGAAACATTAATAACCTTGAATGCACAGGAAAAGAGGTGAGATTTCAGTTGGTAGGATAGTTAGGAACAAAAGGACAAAGTGATTTCCAGATGGTTGGACCAACAACGGTGAAGGAACGCTGGCAATAGACAAAACATGTACAAGGAAGAACATGCTTTCCAGCAGATGCTGATAGAAGAGAGAATCGACCTTTAAATGAGCTACAGGGTCTAACAATGCATGACAAGTAGGCCTAGGATGGCAGATGATTTGCATCTGCTTTGTAATACGAGGAGAGGCAGCTTGAAGCGGCTACAGCCATATACAGGAATCCAGTGTAGTGAAGTAAGAGCAGGTTTGACATTGTCTCGGTATGAGAGTCCGAGACAGACTCTTGCAGCCTAGTGCATTATTCTAGTTTTAGTGGTCGCTAGTCAGGGAGACCATGAACTATAGTAGACGAATATTGTTAGACTAAAGTTGTTTCCAGCAATGTTGAATCCAGCATAGAATGAAGAGGTTTAAGTTATTTAGAGATATTATTATTATTATTATTATTATTGCTATTATTATTATTATTATTATTATTATTATTATTATTATTATTATTATTATTATTATTATTATTATTATAATTATTATTATTATTATTATTATTATTATTATTATTATTATTGTTATTATTATTATTATTATTATTATTATTATTATTATTATTATTATTATTATTATTTTTTACCCGAGGTAGATATGATCCCTCAGGTGATCATGCACTACTTATTATTATTATTACTAAAACTTTTAACGTGCTCAAAGTCACACAGAAATGCGAAACAGAGGTGGGGAAAGAGAGTGTTGAGTAAAGTATGACTCCCAAGTTCCGGAACAGTAGAGAATGGGGAAATAAAGAGGAGGAAGTAGAGAGTGAGTTCGGTGCACTGTAGGGACTTAGAGATAAGCTTTGACTTGTCATGGCTTTGTTTGAGACGAATTGTCAGACTCCATAGTACAAAGTCGTCTATAATACATGGGCAAAGTCTGTGTTTGCATACATGTGCGACCTCATTATAGTTTGGAGGTGTATACGTAACAACATCCAAAACAATGCTGACCAAAGTCTGGCCTGGGCTGTTAAACATTGACCTTTGAGCCGGAAGCTTATGCAGGTGGATTCTATAAATGGCTGGATATTATTAAGAGATTATAGATCTGTTGCAATGCAGTACTGAATGTGCATTTAACTTCAGCCATACTTCATTCAGCTGCATTGGTGAATTTGAGTTTCCTGCTGAAAAGACAGCAATTACGACAAGGTCTTTGTATTCAGGAAAGTTGTATGTTTTATTCATATCTCGCTACAATAGTTCGTATAATTTAGTTGAACTTCAGGCTTTGAAATGGAGATGGGATCGGATGTCTGTATTGAGAACCACAGTGGGTGTGTAAACAGTACAAGGATGGCTGGGTTGAAGGCCATGGTTTTCACTCTGCTAGACGTTCATTACGACCCATTGTCATAACTTCCCTTGAGAAATTCAGGGTTGTTAATCCATATTCATATTTCATGGTTAATTACAAACGATCTGAAAAGAGTCCTGGTGTTCACTTCTACTGAAGTTTAGCATATCCAGATGAAGAACTAATCAGTGCTTTTGTCTAGAAAAAAAGGTTCCGGAACTCAACAAATTCAGAACAATTAGAGGGACATATTTTATGCTAATATTTCTAATTTCATTACATCAAATAACTAAACACTGAGAGCACTAAAACTAAATTAAAGTATCTAAGTAATTCTAAATATTTTTTTAATTAAAGATTTTAATTAACTAAATTATTTTAATAGCTGAAAAAAGGTCCTGGAATGCCGTTCCGGACCGCTCCGGCTGAAAAAAGCACTGACTCTAATGTTCCACGGTACATGTAGCTGGGTTTACAATAGTAGTAGGCCTATAAATTATGCTGCATGCAGTTGTAGCTTAGGCTTAGTTGTAGCTTACAGTGCTGTGCGTTTGCTAGTGCTTCTCAATAAAGGATATACTTACTTACTTACTTTACTTACTGTTTGCCAAACGTAATGTGGCTGTAGCTTGAGATATCCTGACTGGGGTGTCAAACTGAATGAGTTTAGATTCACATTGATTAGTCTTCCGGAAGCCATTACTTAGTATGGCGTGATGTAGATTTATGATTCACAAAGTCTCTGCCTGTTGATAGTCTATACATGATGTTTAAATATTAGTTTGCTAATAATTGCTGTGATGATAAAAGCTGAAGTAAAAGAAATTGATTGCAATGTTGGACTAACAGATTAGGCAAATGCATACATTTCATACATGTTATTTATTTTTATACATATACACGCCTAAGTATCTACAGTAGGCTATGTATTATCTGAAATTCTGAATGTGACATAAACCATGTGATATAATTATGTTTACATGTTGATACATTTTATACAGGCTGTAATTAGCACAGAATATTACCTCTGTGTTATCTGTACATAATATGTTTAAATTGAAACTAAACTATATAGCCTATGTTAAGTATGTGTATATTTAAGATTGTGTCTGTTATGCACATGTCAGTTGGTCTGTGTTTATATTCTGAGTGATGCATATTGACTGGTGCTATGTCAATGTCTTAGATGCATACATAAAATGTATGCATGCATATATACATACATAAATACACACATACACATACATGCACACATTCATATGCACATACATGCATACAGCCATACATACATACACACCTACACACACACACATACATACATACACACATACATTCATACTTGCATTCACACATGCACATATGCATACACACATGCATACATTCATACATACACTTTTACATACATATACTTATACATATTTATGCATACACACATTCATGCATACATACATTCATACATACATGCATATATATATATATATATATAATATACACAAAGATGTATGTGTATAGGTTAATGCGTTTCTGCTGTCCAAATGCCTGGAGAGATTTACGTAAGCTGACAGCCTACATGTTTTAACGGAGTAACCATGACAACCAGAGAAAAACACAGCACGTGCATATTGCGTAGACAAAGGGGCATAAACAGCGGGTGCAATGGGGGTAACGGAGGCACCCGAGAGGGCAAACAGGGCCACGGAGGGTGAGGCACCCGGCGGGTACAACTGGCAGGTACAACGGGCAGAGATAGGGATCAATTTCGTCTCTTGCACTTGACTGCCGCTTCCATAGCAAGTTAGCAACGCTTTCGTCCGTCAATCTCGGTACCCTCCTCCTCCATCCATCTTTTCTTATCAATCGTCGCATACACTGTGAGCGATAGATGCGGCGGCAGCTGGTCCCTTCATTTGTTTAGTGCGAGAGGCTATATATACATACACCGTGTGCCGTGAAATCAGAGCTACTCAGCAAGGACGTTGTTTAGGCGCGTCTAGTTCATACGCTCACAAGCAGATCCGTATGCTTTATAATCGCCTGAAACGTTGCTGGCTGGCTGCAGTTGTTGTCGGAAAATCAGGGCGTAAGTCATAGAGGGAACGGATGCTATTATCAGCCATCGGCGGGGCTACGGATAAGAGTGCATTCCACCTGAGTCGGTTTTCTACGGTAGGCAGGCTTTGGCTTACACTTGGCTTTTACTCTCATTGCTACTTTGCTTATGAACATCGTTTTTGGTATTTCATTTGACTGGTAAATTCATAATATAAGTGCTCTGTTCTTATGTCAATGCTCTGTTGTAGTGCTATATAAATCATCTTATAATTAAGGTTATGCTAATGTAATATAAATTATAAATCTTCAGTTGATCTGTGATCACAGTTTTAGTTATTTAAGGGTAATTATTATTAATACAGGGTTGCCACGGATCATGGAAACTTAGACTTTGAAATGTTTAGCCTAAGGTTCGGTAAACCTGGAAAAACAGGTGTTTCCAAAAAAAGTCCTAGAAAGTCACGGAAATTCAAAATAGCTAGGTCATGGAAAGTCATGGAAAATGGAAAAATCATTAATAGACATATTTATCATTAAATTTTTAAATTTTGATAAGTATTACTGTTACGTCGATAAAACAATTAGAAAGTAGGTCCTTTTTCGTCTAAAATGAGTCTTAAAGGTCTTTGAAAAAGGTCGTGGAAAATCATGGATTTTTGCTTTTTTAACCTTGTGGCAATCCAGTTAATATACATTTTAACAGTATTTATCCAATTCCTTTGCTCTGCGATTGCAAGCTTGACATTTCTAGATTCATTCATAGACAGTGGGCCAAATAGGCTAACACCATTGTATCAATCCAAAGCTGAATGTTGAGAATGATTTATTAAATCTGAACTGAATTAATTACTTGAGAAATATATAAAGAAATTGTGTATCTATGGTGGTATTTGAAGAAACTACAGATTAAATGCTGTGAAAATGTATCCCCTTAAGGAGATACTTTGGAAGAAACTTATGGTTTGAAAATGATACAATAAATGGAATTGAGAGTTATGCATTAAGTCACTGTAGCTTTCCTTTGAAAGAGGCATTGATAGAAAGTTATCTATAAAATAAAGTGTAACTGTACATAAATAAATTGCTTGCATTTGAATAGTTAGGGCCAATGTAGTTGATTTGATTAATTGGATGCAGTCTTCTTCAAACTAACCAATTGATCTAAAATATGCAGCAATAAAGCTGTAGACCTTGAACTCTGTTGTTGAAACAATGCAGTGAGTCATATGTGAATGTTTTGGGTTCCTAGCTGAGGCTATAATTATATTGATGCTTTTGGATACACACTGTTACTCATAAACTGGAGATTGGATTAACGGATAAGTTTCTGAAAAAATCCGGAAATGGATTATGTTCTGTCAGCCTGTCCTTGCCTTTCTTTTCCCATTGATTGCAAACTAATCCCATGTTTGATCCATTACTATGATGAGCACATCAAAGGAGCTTTCTTGAATGCCTAATGCAGTACGAGACTTTGGACATTAATGACAAAAATTATTATTATTATTCTGCATTAGTTTAACACCACTATCTAATGACCAAGCACCAATCAGTGGCACTGAGCAATTGTGAGTGAAGGACTTGCTCAGGGTCCCTACGCAGCAACCGTCTCGGCCTCTCAGTGGAGGAGGATCGAACCCGCACTCTCCACATTACAAGCCGAGCACTCTATAACCAATCTGCACCCATGTCCCACTAAGTTAGAAATCCTGATTAAGCCTTACAGTTAGTTAACAAGGTGAGACTTACTGAGTTGATCAATGATGGCTGAAAGTGATGTATGCCTACACTTTATGATGAGTGTATCAAATACCTCGTGACAGACAATTAATCAATAACACACACTGCAACAATATCAAAAGCACTCTTGTTGTCAAGGAACTGTAATCGATGTCATTGTGGTCATAATGAGACTGACTTGCTCTGTAGCCAAGGCAACACTTGGACACCAGTCAACTGCTTAGATACCAGTCAACGGCTGAATAAAACCTAAATATTAAGCAATATTTGTTGGGATATGATGAACTGGATATTATGTGTTTACACATTATTAGCATCACATTTGAGAGAATTTCTTAAAATGTGCACTATAAAAGCCATGATATATCATCATTTACCCCTCGATTGGACAGGTCACATTCTACAACCTCCCACCCTCAATCCGTAGTAAGATTTTAGTCGGGGTCCCACCTTCATCCCTTCGTTGCTTGAAAACTTTATTATTTCCCCGGGCTGTCACGCTGAGAGTGCCTCTGAATAGCTAGTACTGTAAGAGGCGCTTTACAAATTCTCAGATACGATACAAATCATGTACCAATGATCCATTACGTAAACTCAGAAACTATCAGAGATCTACTTAGTTATGGCTTTTGTCACATCTTTCATTATGATTATATTGCCTTCTCAAGTCTTCTCTGTTTTGCCGTGGCTGGGCTGGGAGTGCCTCTGAGTAGGTTCCTTGAAGGGGCGCTATATAAATGCTCGGAATGAATGAATGAATGTGCTGATTAGTAATAACTGCACTCAAAAACAGGTATAGTTGAACAAAGGCGAATCTTCATTTATTTATTGCAGCAGGACATAATATGGAACCAAATGATAGTAGAGAAAAGCCATCATGTAAATGAGATGTTGTTATTAGATGGTATATCTTCCAAAAGTAGAATTGGAATGAGATTCTAGTTTAATATGTTAAGCTGTGTTGTGGTATGTTGTTTTGTGAATTCTTGTGACCAATGGATGCAATGAATCTACAGACAGCTTTAACAGACAACTTTATTACATCCGACACACTTACACATAGCTTCCTAGTTTATGTAGGAAAATACATAATTGTATCAACGTTATGTTTCAACATGTTTAAGCCTGTTTGTTTTATTGACTTCAGGCATATGATATTTTAGACTTTAGTGCACAACTGTCTGCATATTATGCATCTGTAGCAGAGGCTATTTGGGCGTGTAATATAAACCATTCCTTATGAGAATGATCTTACCACTTGTTCTGGATGGCACCAAGTAGTGTATATTGCAAGTCTAGATTGAAGATAGGCTATACATGTATACATAATACATGTATAAACTATATATAGCTCATGCTTTCCACATGTTTCCTATAAGCAGTGTTTTTTTTCATCCGGAGCGCTCTGGAGCGGCGTTCCGGGACATTTTTTCAGCTATTAAAAAATAATTTAGGTAATTAAAATTGTTAATAAAAAATTATATTAAATTATTTAGATACTTTAATTTAAGTGTTTATTGATATATATGAAATAGAAATATTGACATAAAATATGCCCCAGGGCCCCTATAATTGTTCTGAATTTGTTGAGTTCTGGAACCATTCTTTCTAGAAAAAAGAACTGCCTTTAAGCGACCTATCCACTGAACCAGATGACAAAATATATGACAAAACTGATTTAGTGTACAGCTCCATATACAGTGCATTTACTTCAAAACATCTTTAAACAAAGACCAGTTCAAGGTACTGGTACAAATTACCAAACTCTTGACACCGGGAACTTGTTTACTAGAACAGGACTGTTTACTGGCACTAAGAAAAACAACCAAAGCTACTCTGACCTGGCCTATTAGCAACGGATCATGCAATAGGCCAAAAGTGGGCCAACTGTCCGCCCACAGATATATTTTCCTAAAGACATTCAATTTATGGAGCAATTGAGAGAGAACTTTAATTTGAGATGAATGAGATAGTAAAGACACACAAACACATATAATTATGGAGCAATTAAGGACTTTATAACACCAGAAAGAAGATATGGCACAGGTAATAATATATAGGTACACAGGCATTATAAACAATAACAGCTAGGTAACTCAACTTCCTTCCCTTAAGTTTGTATTAATATTATTATAGGCAACTTCTGTAATGTCAGTGTATAATGCACAACTGATGTTGGACCATCGTAACTAAGCTATAAACTAAGCCACAAGACCCAGGTCAGTCCTCCACAAGACAGAGAGACATAATAGTCTAGACAAGACAGCATTTATAGGCATTAGCAGCCAGGCTTAAGTGACCCAGCATCATTTCATGCTGACTAAATGTCACATTGTACTATGAGTTACAGTATCTACTGGTGTAAAAGGTTCTCATATACAATAATTATTCAAGTGTCAAATGTAGACTCGGCTAGGATTTAATTTCCAACTTCCACTGCCACTTCTAAACTTTTACATCCTGCATGCATTGCAGACAAAGGTGCATAACATTATAAGTGTGGATAGGATGTAATTGAGGTAGTTGATCATTTATACTCTGCTGAGCATTAATTAGCCATGTAATATGTAGATCCTGTTTTTTGTTTGTCAATGCAGGCCACATGAAGCGTAACACAGCCTCGGGTGACGATGGGCCTGCAACCAACGGCCTGTCGGAAGAGGGGGACCACCATCACTCTCTTCAGACAAATGGGAAGTCGGAAAAGACGAAGGGAGCGCCTGGAAGACCAAGACCAACGTCTGGTCCTCTGAACTCGTGTGGTCCGTTCAAGGAATGCATGTTGCGGACTCTTGTGCCGCTCTTCCTCATGTTCTTCTCCCCAAATCTCGTCATTTTGCTCTGGTATACAGCGGCCAAGTGCGAGGGCAGTTTTCTCGTCCTCTTCGAGCGCCTCACCTCCGATGGAATCTACAATGGCCTCACCAAGATCTGGCTGGATATCCACATCGCGAGTCCGCTGGCCGTGGCGATCATTGTGGGATACCTTGTCTGGGCTGTGCTGTTGATGGTGGTCGTTCCAGGTCCGCAGTCCAAGGGTCCTGTCACTCCCAACGGAAATGTCCCAATCTATAAAGACAACGGCTTTTCCTGCTATGTCATCACGATGCTGGCTTTTGTCGTGCTTGCTTGGGCGCTGAAGAGGTTCACTCCTTACTCAGTGACGGTTGTCTACGACCATTTTGATGAATGTCTTGGTACTATGACCGTCTTCAGCCACGTCCTCTGCTTCTGTCTCCACCTCAAAGGCCTCGTCATGCCATCATCTAGCGACTGCGGCACATCGGGAAACATCATCTTTGACTACTACTGGGGCACCGAACTCTACCCGCGAGTGTTTGGCATCGACATCAAGGTCCTCACCAACTGTCGCTTCGGAATGACCGTCTGGGCTCTGCTCGTCTGTGTATTCACTCTCAAGAGTTACGAGCTGTATGGGTTTGTCGACGGTCCGTGGGTTTCTGCCGTCCTCCAGTTGGTCTACTTCACCAAGTTCTTCTGGTGGGAGGCCGGATACATGAGCACGATCGACATCATGCTGGACCGAGCTGGGTTCTACATCTGCTGGGGATGTCTCGCTTATATCCCCGGTCTGTACGCATCGGTCAGCATGTACCTCGCCAACCACTCGGCCAGTCTTGGAAACTTCTGGAGCTCGGTCATCCTCGGCCTTGGCCTCGCCTGCTGCGCGGTCAACTACATCGCCGACAAGCAGAAGCAGGACGTGCGACGGTCGGACGGACATTGTCTCATCTGGGGTCGTCGACCGGAACTCATTCGAGCCGAGTACACTCTAGAGAATGGACAGAAGAAGACGAGTCTCCTGCTCGTGTCTGGCTATTGGGGCATCGCTCGTCATTTCCATTACATTCCGGAACTGGGTCTTGCGTTCCTCTGGTCCGTTCCGGCGCTGTTCCAGCACGTCATGCCGTATTCGTACTTCATCTGGCTAGTCATACTTTTGATGCATCGAACCTTTCGAGACGACACCAAGTGCAGTCAGAAGTACCACAAGTACTGGGAAGAGTACTGTCGCAGAGTACCGTACAAGGTCATCCCCTACGTGTTTTAGTCGGTCCGAAGAACAAGGCATTTTAAAGCAAATGTGGGAGATTGGAGTTGTCGAAAATTCAACATTATATGGTAATAATGTTCGCTGTGCTTGGATGTTGATGGTTCATTAAAGCCAGTCATCAGTTCCTGTAGCAAGAAAGTACTTCTATTTTATACAACGTTTTGGTGATTAAGAGATCTGAAGAAAGCAGCTGTCAGACTTTATTCTTTCATGAGTCTGAGATTTTGCTCCTGCAGGGTCTCGTGTGGAGAGAAAACCGAGAAAGCAAACTGCACTGCAAAGAAGTGCAGCTATTTGTGAAATAAATTAGTTATTTTAAAACGTATGAATTGTATAAATATGTATAAATGAACATTCCCATTTCCTGTACCTTTTCTTTTCCTTTTATCCCCTTATTGTAGTTTGGTTAGTTAAAGCTGTTTCCCAAGAACCCAAAGTATTCTTTAACCGGAGTAAACTGTGTGTAGCTCGATCTTAAAGTTATTCTTTGCAAGATATTTTGATAATTCAGTGACGAGATATCATGCTGCTACAGCCACCAAAACCTATTTTGATATTGCTCAGCTCTCACCAAAACTTTGTAGCAGCAACTTTTGATGAAGACTATTGTGTCCAAATACTAGTATTTTTTATCAACCTTGTCTAGTGAATGTGAAAGGAGGTTATGTTCTTCAATATGGTACATTTTAGGTGTGCTACTTACATTATTAGTAGGCCTACAAGTGAAATTGCAAATCTACCAATGCTTCATGGCAGCGACGTCAAGGTTGATATTTATTTAACCTTAAATGGTATACTCATTTGCCAGTACCAGTAGGCCCTACCACTGCTTTATTACTCCAGATGAAAAAATTGCAGTCATTTCGGATCTCAATTCTCAATGCATATATATATTCGTTTATTGAGAAAAACAATCTGACAAAAATGCAGAAATGCTAATATGAGTGATAATGAATAAGTAAATTTCATTAGAAAGTTTTAGAATAAACTAGTAAATATTTTTATATAATGATCTGGGAATAAATTGAGAGTTGTCCTTGGGTGGGAGAGTATACTTGTATCTTAAATTTGTATACAGCATACAATTTGTTTAATTTGCACATTGATGGCAAAATCTGCAAAATTTCATGGCCAGACGAAATTAGATGATGTGTACTGGTTTGGCATATGCAGAAATTACTAACTCGGACATTAATTTAAAATAATTACCAGTGCTTGTGCATCATTAGCCTGTGTAAATCTTCAAACTGTATTGAATCATTTTGTGTGTTGCAGCTTAACGTTTGAATCCCGGTTTCATCATTTGCCCTAAAACGTGTTTAAAGTAGTAAAGTAGCACCTTAGATTCACATTTCTGTGTGACTTTGTGCACGTTAAGAATGTTTGTAATAATAATATATTTAGGTACTTTTAGCTGAGATGATTTTACACACTGTGTAGTTCTTATAATGTGATGTTAACTTTGTAACTGACTGTGCGATGTAAGCCTGGGTAAGTCCACAGCCTTCGTCAATTGAAAGCGTTTTGAATTCACTGTATGCTTGGCTACTTCACTGACCCATCTGTTCAGTTTTTGCCTATTTGGGACATCTGTTACAGTTACTGCCGGGTCAGCTGGGTTCAGGCGGTTATACTGTCCTGCTAAAGGCTGATAGGCTAGTCAGCAGCATGAAAC
Source organism: Aporrectodea caliginosa (assembly GCA_020284085.1). NCBI lineage: Eukaryota > Metazoa > Annelida > Clitellata > Crassiclitellata > Lumbricidae > Aporrectodea > Aporrectodea caliginosa. Next base: position 633,066 of record JACEVL010001239.1, on the reverse strand, counting down.
AGGTTTTATCTAAGGTTGCTTGATGCATTTTGATATCTGCCAAAGGCATTTGACCATCACTCTTTGTATCAGGCCAGTTATAACAGCATCAGGGTATGGTGGTCGACTCAACAGAGTTTAATGTGTAACTGGGTACTTTGATTATAACAAACCTTTGATATTCAAGAGAATTCAATCCCATTGAATAAATTTGCTCCATTACCAAACAGGACAGTGTAGTATTCATACAAGTGACAGTCACTGGGTTTCAGTGTTGTCAACAGGACAGGGAATTTCATTTCAGTGGATGACTTCTCCTTGAATAACACACGAATAGTAATGAAGTCACACACACAACACACTGGTATTCATATTACAAACATGTCAGTCTGCTGGCTTTAGTTCTTCTGAATAAGCCGAGCCGTGTACATAAATATTAAGTGATGCACAGATGACCTATATAGGCCTATTATATTTATCTGTGGCAAGTATGCGTAGGCCACCTTGTGTAGACTGACCATCCCAACTTTGTTGTGTGACTGATATTTTACCATAATTCGTAATTGAAACCTGTGCCTATGAAAAACGAGTAGACTAATTGAACTTTTTCCACTTATTTTGCCAATTAGTTCAAATGGATCAACCTATCTGACTTGGCTGCAGTGGTAAACTTGAGCACTTGATCTCAACGTTCACTGGGTCTGTGTAAATATATGGTCTGCATTTCCTTTGTTATTGCTTAGGCCTATTGCATTGTGTTATGAAGGATACTCGACTACAATATGTAACCGAAAATATTTTTGTCACACATTTAAATAGATAAAGAACCATAAATGTGCCTGTTTTCATCAAAATATTTGTCAAATATCATAAACGATATGGCCAGTAGACATTATACGGACTGGGAGCACGCCTGAGTAGATTACCTTGAAGGGGTAACCTACTATATACAAACTCCATAATAATAATAATTATAAGTCTGCCCAAGATTCAACTTAATGTTTCGCTCAACGAAGAATGCTAGCATTTGCACTGAAATTTCCTCTTCCTATGAAAATATTGTGCTTTCATTGTGTGTGTATTTTATGTGTTATCGTTTTCGTCTTAGATTTTCAGTACAGATGATCTGCATGGATTTTATGAAGTCCAGAAGTGGTGTTCCTATAACTGTGCCAAAGGCAAATTTCGTTGTTTTCAGCTGAATTGTGTTCTCATGTGTTCGACATAATCTTGAAGATGAACTGCCAAATGGGACGAGTGCATTTTGTTAGAAAATCAGTCAAACTTTTAGCGAATTATGATTTCCATCAAGATTTGTTGTTATTTGCTGGGGAGGCCGAGTTTATTGGCTGCCTAGACATCTTCATTTTAGTTCTATCGCTGAGGTGCTTTACACAGGTGTAAACTGTAAGGTGTGAATGAATGAATCGGCCAGAATTCTCATTTACATACTCAGTAATTACCAAGCATAATATAACATGGAGTTTAATATATAACGAATATAAAAGAACGAAAAGAATATGAAGTTAATAGTGTCTTTGGTGACTTATTCACAGATCTATGTCCTTACATGTCATCAAAGTTCCTATTTGTACATGCATGTTTTACACTACAATATACATAATGCTAAGTAATGCTTAAAACAGAATTTTCCAACATGATATATATAAATGCCTGTGCATTACATATATTTGCAGCTGTTAGTTACTTGAAGTATGAACGTGTCAATCTCATCATGAACAGCTAGCTCAAAGTGCATGTACTGGTTGTCTTGAAGAGGACCATAAAATCTGTGGATTCAAGCATTGAAACTAGTTTTAGGCGGCTGAACAAAGTGATAAGTTATACTATAACTGTAGATCTGAATTGGAATTCTATGTCAAGTGTAAACAGTGTTTCAATGTGTGTAAATTTAATGTGGTCCATTAATTGTTCTGAAGTGCATCCAATTAGACAATGGGTCTTTTAAACAATTTTTTTTATTCCTTCAATTTTATTGGAGTTGGAACATTTCATTGTTCTCAAGTGCATCCAGTTAGATAATGGGTTTTAATTGTATTCCTTCAGTTTTATTGGAGTTGGAAGTGTCAGTGTATTAGCCGAGTTTTGTGGTTTCTCTAAAAGTTCACGCTAATAAGCGTGTATAATATTGAGAAAAATTGAACACACAAAATGTTGGGTTGCAAGTTCCTTTCGAAGTTAGTGAATCTGCCGTGGTCCAAAGAGAACGTGCTTTCAATTTCTGTTACAATATAAGAAAATATGAAATTGTTCATTTTAATGATGTGTCAATATGGTTCACGTTTGTCAAACAATAACAGCTCTGTTTTCTAAGCTTTGTAAAATGTCTATTTGCATGTGTAGTTTGTAAAAGACACCAAATGACTACATTTCAATGTACAGATAAATGCTGTCAAATGCTTTGTTTGCATTGAGGAAATGTACTTTAATAAACAGCAGAACACAAAAGTCTGGCAGTCTGTGGTTCTTAAACACTATAACTGACGACTTCTATTGAGCTATTATCATAATGCACGAGGCATCAATCAATGACCAAGTTGCAAGTTGACGCTATGAACTGGAACTCAAACTTTATTGCAAAACAAATCAAACTCAGATTCTGTAAGCTGGCGTCATCTGGCAAATATGAAATACAATGTAATGCATAATATGGATTAGCATCATCATCAGTTCCTGGCGATGGTTACGAATATATGATCTCCATTGTATTTTTGTTAAGTCCATTGCTCCCCTTAGTGTTTGTTAGTCCAAGTAATTGTATGTTCTCATTTATGTTGTCTATTCAACGTAGTCTTGGTCTGCCTTAGTTTCATTTTCGTTCGAATCTTGCATGTATAGACCTAGTGCATTTTGAGGGATTCTATCAGCTGGCATTCTTTCTACATATCCAAAACTAATACATACTCAGAATCTGAGTAATAACTAATACATATCTCAGGTACACACACTTGTACTCATGATACACTCTGTATATCCTGTTGCCTTATCAACAACAGTCCAAAAACATTGTTGTTGCCCTGGTTGCACCTGGTTCGTAGATAGGGGACCTTACATGGCGTGGCACCCATTCAAGTGGACCAGTGGTGGTGAAGGAACTCACCAGATCAACTCACTGAAACAGGATCAAACGGTTGCTCTATAAAAATGCGTACATTTACAGTTCCTGTTTTGGAGGACTAATACTGTATAAAAGGCTGATTAGCTATATGATACCAGATGACCACTTTCCATCAGCATTTTATGGTGAGTAGAGAGGACTTAAATAAGTTAAAAAGAAAAAATAAGTTTAATCGATAACAACTTAAACATCAATAACCAGAAACTTTAAAAACCAATACAACCGATCAGCCCGCACTGCTTACGTAAGGTAAACACTTGCCTACAATATACTTCTATCAACCTCGGCGTGGTTCCTGGGACTGAAGCACACACATGGTATCGGCAATCTCCCACAACCACACAACCTGTCCTACGCGGAAAAGGAAACGTACAACAGAACGTTGCCCTAACATCAAAAGACTTTGGCCGAGGTGCAGACAAAACCATCGCAACATATTAACAACAGAAGACATCTTATTCTCACAAGATGACTTAAGATCTCAGTCACAAATGCAGAGACCCAAGGCAAACAAAATACTTTTAGATACACATTTGCAACAGTAATAGCCTCGAGATCTCCAGAAAAGCTCTATATAAATGTCAAGATACATGCAAACATATATAATGCTGTTGTGAGGTTTTCGAATTTGCTATTTTAAAAAATAATCGGATACATATGCCACTTAGGTTTTAAAAGGTGCCGTATAAATGAGCAGATACAAACATATGCCAACTATCGCACCCAAATGATCACCTCTGATGAGTCCAGGTTTCAGTGAGGTCACTTGATCTAACGCATTTTTAGGTAACTCACAAAATCACTGTAAATGAAATGATTGAATAATTATGTAGAAACGTGCCATTGTGAGGTTTTTAAAATTTTTCTACGTACGCAACCAGATACATACATATACACATATGTACATATGTAAACACATAAATAAATACAATTCAGAAATAACCAAAGACAAACCAAAACTGTGGAAAGTGGAAATACTGTAAAGCATAATGCACAGCATAATGCCACAGCTCCAATTCGCATTTCTGTGTGACCTTGCGCACGTTAAAAACCAGTAATAATAATAATAACGTATTCAATGCATCAGAAGTTGAAGACAATGACTTCTATGCATTAAAGGTCTACTTAAAAGCTGTTTTAAGAATCAACACATAAACACATGTCTACAGTATACATTGCTACTCGAGGCGTATCAAAGCCACTTAATTCTAGCAAAGCGAAACCATAAAATTAACAAATCTCGAGCCATTTACGAGCAACAAGCAATTCAAAAACATACAGAGTATTTTCACCTAGAACTAACATGACTTGCCAGTTACGTTTAGCATTGTTTTCATGTTGGAATAAGATTTGGTTGTCAATCACAGCAGTTAAGATCACAGCAGACTTTAGGAACTGAGGCTGTTTGTGTTTTCAAGACCAATTCCATCGCATTCGATGATGCTCTGCTTCTCGGAAACTTTCTCGATGTTAAACTTGGCCTGTTAGAAGCAGTCACAATCATCTCGTGGTTAGCTTGCTGGACTGTCAACCCAAAGGTCAGCGTTCAAGTAACTAACTCAGCAGAAGATTTTATTAGATTTCTATTCCACTGGTGTCCCAACCAAACTTAGCTACAAAAAGAGTCTGCTGATCATACTCTGTCAGTGGGAAGATGAGGCAGCTGAGCAGAGAACCAGACAAGAATGTTAACGACTTAACTTTCTTAGCATCGGCATATATGAGGCCCAACGTCATATGCCAAGGCTAAGAAAATGAAGTTGTTAACACTTTATACCCATGGCTACTGTTTGTGGTCTGCTCTTCCCTTTCTTGAAAGTAGTAAGACATAAATGAATTTGAGAAGTTACAAAGAATGTTCCTCACACCAGATATTCTATGCATAAAAGAACTCTAGCCACACTATGTGATCATCTCCTAGCAGAGATTTCTCTTATTTGGATTCCACTGGGATTCTCTAATGGATTAGAACTTTGACTACGATTTCACCTGAAGCAATCATTGTGACAATGGTCCCATTGAAGTAATCAGATCAGCCAATCAATCAAAATTTATGTAGTGCACCTTCAAGATCCCTGCTCAGAAACTAACCACTAGATTATATAAGAATGCAAGCGGGTCAATAAGACTTGTTGCTAAAGCTTAGAAACTTCTCTGAGATCTTACTTCGGTCATGATCTGTGCGATGTGTATAGCGGTCTGTGTGTGCAGGGTGACTGGTCCACAGCGAACTCTCGACCGACCTTTCGCCAAAGCCATCATTATGACCAGCTGAAGAAAAAGACACAAACTGTATAAGAAATGCCTTCCAAATATCCTCATTTTAAAAATCAATTCTTTCAGCAAACCTGTAAGTTAAGAATAACACACCAAAAATATATACATAAAAAGCAATAATATAAGAATATTTTAATGTAACACAACAGCCGGTTAGTTAGACACAGGGTTCAATCCTCCTCCTTAAACAGTTACTGTCAATTTATATAGAAACATGTACTAACACTTACAAACTCAACCTTCAGCATTTTGATGCATTTTTAATGCAAATGAGGCTGCATAACATAACATAACATAAGGCAGATAAAGGCTACGACAATGTTATAAAAAGGCTATGACATTTTGCCTGTTGTATTGTGGAAATAAACGAATATACCATCGATTGATGCTTTGTAATTATATAGTGGCAGTGAGTACACACAGAAATAATAATAAATTACAAAAGAAGATAAATTTATCGATGATCCTAAGATGGCAGCAAAGGTCTTTTTGGTCAGCTCACCTGTTATCCACCGGACTGGAAACTCCTTATACAACGTCGTGTGACTAGTTTTTGGGTGATAATCGGGGTCATGAAAATTTTGATTCTTGTTTACATACCAAATGCATTTCAGTTAATAAATATTTATGAAGGCAAATCTCAGAATAATTATGTTGACAAAGTATAAAATTGTCTGTGGAGATTTAAAACACCGTATTTAATATCAGAAACAAAATTTGAAGTGGTGTGACAACTGCGGATGAAATGGATGGATAGTTATTTTCACGAGTTCCATTCCTGTAAATACAGTCGCCACCGAAGAAGGATGATTGTAACAGAAATAGCCATGTAGGAAGTTATCAAAGGCACAACAAGAAGTGACAGATCTTGTCATGAATGGTTTGACAACACATAGAAGAATGGTCAATAGCTCTGCGTCTAACTAATCAGGCAATAGCACACGACAGAGAAGCCTGGAGGAAAATGAATAACCGTCCAAGGCACATCTCCAATGTGCTTACACTCAGGTCCTGAGTGGCCGAGTGGGTTGGTAGCCCGCTCTCCACACCGGCGGCCCGGGTTCGATTCCCGGTCGGTCGGTTTATCAGAGATTAATTTCTCGGATCTTTACTGCGGGTGGCTCGGTCGCAATATAAACGTGGAGTACAATACAATACAACACAATACAACTGGGGCGCAGTGGTGTAAGGGTAGGTTCGGTGCCTTGCAGCTGGAGGGTTGCGGGTTCGAATCCACCTCAAAGCCGCCGCGTAGGGACCCTGGGCAAGTCCTTCACTCGCAATTGCTCATGCGCTTCGGCGTGAAACTCCGATTCAGCGTCCGCGCAGTAGTCGGGAGCGCCTCTGAATAGGAATCTGGTAGAGGCGCTATAACAAGTGTTCAAATACAATACAATACAATACTAAATGGATAGAGTGGTGATGATTATTAAAGTAAGTGAGGTAGTTAGTATTTGAGAAAGCATTTAGTGAGACTGAAACCTGTGCTATAAAGTTATGCAAAATAAAGAATCCTATATGCATCAACTTGTGCTAGGTCAATCGGCAAAACAAACATCGGAAACATTGACGAACAATATTATTTTTAAGACAAGAACCGGTTTGCACACATTTTACAGTTTAAAACTACAATTTGCATATATCACCAGTTGAATTGAAGGCTTTCAAGCTACTAGCCTATATAGCCCAGGCTAATCTTTGTATCAGTAGTAAAGCTCGGTACTTAGTTGTGCAAACTGGTTCCTGAGACATATCCCTATCTGGACAAACATTAGTTTACATTCCTTATTACACTTTGACCAAGCCAGAATTTGTTGTAGTAGTTAGTAAATTGTAATCTGAGATTTCTATGGTGTCTCTTCAAGATACCAAAAGCATTGTCTAGTCTAGATTAAAAGTCCATTCAGAGCACGTTAGTAAACACTTCTGGGATAGCTAGAAAAGTCCCAGTGCCACACACATGCACATACGAAGGATGCTCTTATATAGTTGACAGCCAGATTAGATTTTATTAGACTAGCAAACTGTAACAAAGATTTCCACCTGATCCTGAAGGTAATCATCGACGCATCCTCCGTGGTCAAGATTCCGCAGAAGTTCCTCAGCCGCCTGACGACCAACTTCTTCTGCCTTCACACCTGCAGATTCCAACAACACAAAAGACAACAAAATCTGTACCTAAAATACTTAGAAATGTCAACTCAACACTTTCATCAAACTGTCAAACCATACATGAACAGGTAAATCAAATTTCAGGTATTAGAATGAAATCGTGGGTTATTGACTCAGGCTAATCTCTCAAAAATTCATACAACACATGTCACACTCCAGACAAGTCAACTGAACACCCTGCACTAACTCAATCTTATTACTAATTACAAGATCATCATATCAAAAGTGTAATTTAATGTAATTATGTAATTGTATAGCTCCTTGAGAGTACAAAGTGCATTATGATAATGGAGCTATAGTACAATAGAAGTAATTAGAATAGAGTGTAAATATAAACAAGGAAGCTGAGTGTACCTCTACTTCCAAGTCCTGATCCTGCCAACACGCAACCAGTTGACGTCTCTGCCAGCAAACTATATCAACAAACAAAACAAAAAGTAGTTATATGAATGAAGGACTTAAAACATACATCTAAACAGGTATAGCAATGTCAGTTAAAATAAAATTTGCCATAATCAATTAAATAGATGGTAACTAGGGGTGACTTGGCACCCTTGATCCTTTTTTTGAATTATTCAAATTTAAAAAAAATATAAAATCGCTATCAAGTTTTATTAGATTCCATTTAATAGCAATTATTTTGTTCTATCTAAGTTGCATAAAGTGGTTTTCACAAATACGAAATACAAAAATCTACAGGCAAAAAACACAAGGCACCCATAAGGGATCAAAGGTGCCAACGAGTTGGCACCCTTGATCCCCCAATGTGAACCCTTGATCCCCAATGGGCGCCCTTAATCTGTTTGTCTGCAACAGGAAGGAAATGTTGGAAACGATTTTTTTAAATGAAAAAAGTGCAAACGTTACTTTGAATATAATGAAAACAATGCAATTCGCAACATTTTGACAGCCTAAACTTATATATATATTATATATATATATATATATATATATATATATATATATATATATATTAGAGTGGTCCACGACAACATGGCAAAATATAAAGTTTCAATTTTTTATTATTAGAGGGTGCCAATGGAGTCCACTATATAAAAAATAATTCAGGTGCAATTTCATCCACATTTGAGAATATTTAGGGGTTGCGCAAGTGATTAGAAGTTTCACGCACCTTGAGTCATTTTGCTCTACGATGGGCGTTCAAAGTCTCATCAAGATTCCAGAAGACTGGGCTTTCCAAGTAGCTCATAGAGAAGGTCAAAGGGTTTATTTGGCAGGAGAGGATAGAATCTTGATTCATAAAATGGAAAAGAAATTTATTAAAGCAAAGACCTACATACGAGCAGCGTGAGAGATCAAAGAATGATATGGAAGTTTTAACACGCACAGTAGGATCTGGAGTCGAGCAGCAGTGATAAGGACAAACCTGAGGAAGGCAGTTACACATGTTGTGGTAGTCCATAAAAGAGGATGAAAAACAACAATCATCATCTAAACGGCTTAGCAAGAGAGCCTCCATGACTAAGCAGGAAGCTGCAGCTTTGGATCAAACAACAGTCACTAACATGGCAGCAACACATCCACTTCTATTGGCTCCAACTGTTCAATCTCAAAGACATGAAGTTCGGGACTCGCATATGAGTCGCAGTTCGATTCGCCAAGCTTGAAGATTTTATCAAAAAGAGCGTGCTTCTATGATCAAAAATGAATGCTCTCCAGATTGTGCAATGGTTGTTCATTGAGATGGTAAGCTGTTGCCCGACATCACTGGCTGCGAGAAGGTAGATCGGCTGTCTGGCGTTGGAACAGAGCAACTTCTTCGTGTCCCGAAGATTAACGCAGGCACTGGAAAAGCTCAGGCAAGCGCCGTGATCATCTACACAGATGACTGGTAGCTGAGAAGGAAGATTAAGGGGAAGTGCTTTGACACCACAACGAGCAATACTGGACAGAAAGCTGGAACGTGAACTCTGATAGATAGGGACTTGGTCGGAACTTACTTCATCTAACACGTCGTCACTACGTGATGTAAATTTCTGCTGAAAAGGCATTCAGTGCCATGAAAATTGCTTCCTCGACTGGTACAGACATTCTAATACTTCACCGTTTTCTTGACCATTGGCGTCGAAATGACTCGAGTAGATTTGAGACAACAGTGGATTACTGAGTTCCGGGAGCGAGTTATTGCTTTTGCTGAAGCAAAGCTGGCGGCCAATCATCAAAGAGATGATTATAACGAGCTTCTTGAATTAGTAATCATCTTTTTTGGAGAGCACCAACTCAAGGAATTCACTTTATAGCGCCTGGAGTTTTACTCATTCAATAATAATAATAATATTCGTTTATTCTGACACAAGTTGACATGGCCGCAGCTTGTTTCAAGATGTGGATGTCGTTGACTACTTTGAGTGCCATGACGACTGCCTGTGATTCACGATAATATTCATTTGACATGGATCAGTAAAATGTTTCGATCTCTTTCAACCTGAAGCCAGTTGATGACATAGGTATTTTCAATTTCCTTCTATTTGTCTGTGATTGTACGTCCAAGCATGGTTTCAAACTTCCTGTCCTGTCTCGGCTTCTGCAATTGACTGAATACAGAAACCAAGAAATTCGGCAGGTCACCACTACTGTCCAGCATTCCACCAGAAAGTTGGAATGAAAATGAATATTATCGTGAATCACAGGCAGTCGTCATGGCACTCAAAGTAGTCAACGACACCGCAGAGATAAGTGTAAAGCTAATCCATCTTCTTCTTCTTCTTCTCATTTCTCTTCCATCAGTTTCCCGACGATGAGGCCCTTATGAAGCCTCTCCATGGCAGTGTTCTCTATTCCGTACTATGCTGCCGATCTTCGTTATATCTGTACCCCTCCTCTGTAGGTCCTCTTTGATGTTGTCCATCCAGGTCTTCCGTTGCCCTCCCCTGCTCCTCTCTCCCTCCACATGACCGTGTAGCGCCGCATTGGGTAATCTCTCTCCCACCATCCGTCTCACGTGTCCATACCATCTAAGTCTTCGTCTCCTGATTCTCTCTACCACCGTCTCCTCCGCTCCCAAGTCTTTTCTTTTTAGCTTCATCATCATAAGGGTTTCTTGGTCTTTTTGCCAGACGGTGACCAGTCCTCTTCTGGCAGGGTAAGGAGACCGGTGGGTCTTAACCCATTTGGTGGGTCATGACCTCTTTCGCTCTAAGATGTCCTTCCAACACCTGCCGCCTGCGTTAGCCAGCTTTTCGGGGTTCCTGGTGAGCCTGTCCACCTCGCGTAACGCCCTAGGAGGTTCTTCGGCCGAAGCCTTCTCCCCTGATGGCATAGCCCCACCAGGCATTCCCTTACTTGGCTGTTCACCCCCCCCCCCCACCGCGCTGAGGTGCAGGGGAGAAAGCTAATCCATGAGTACAACTCAATCCTGACAAATGACGAAGATCAGAAACAGTGTTGGCTTCAATTTGTCTATGCGCATCGCAATCAATTTCCTGACTCGAACAAGAACACATTGCTGGCAAGTTTGGCAGGTGCCTTTGCCAGTGCTGAAACGACCACTCAATGAAGACAAATTAAAATATTTCTGACGTTTTCCCTTTAAAGCTAGCATCTTGCCTACCCCAAATACTAAATTTAATCACAGACTTTAAACGCTGAAACAGCGAATACATTGTCATGCCTTTGGACTGATGTTTGTTTGCCATCAAGGCGCAGTGCTGAATTCAAGTATACTTAACATAACTTTGGGTGGCTTGCGCAACCCCTAAATATGGTTCAATTTTGCTCAAATTTTCAGTATGTTAGTCTTTTAATAGATGGACTGCAATGGTGGGTTCTAATCTTGACCTTTCGATAAAAAATTATTTTGGACCAGTCTAATATATATATATATATATATATATATGTGCATTTTTTCATCTAATTAGGCCTACAGTCAGAAAGTGTAGGTCAATAATAATAAGGTAGTCGGGAAGGAGGTAGTTGTTGACAGATCATGTAGCTTTGAAGCACGAAGAAGATATTCTGAAAAAGACTTTTCTTCTTCACTGGTAAAATTTTGATTTGCCACAAAATTGGCTTTACAAACTATCCGGGTTGACTTTCGTTTTTTTTCAATGTCATCCGATTAATGCCAGTTTCTTTATCAACTGTGTTGACAACACTGCCTTCATTTCATATTCTGAAATTTGACCTCTTGGTGGCCTAGGCTGTTTGTCTTTCTCTTTTTATAATAAGTATGAAAAGTAAGTATGAAAACAGAAAATATATCGATACAAACATTATTCTCAATTATACATAAATAAAATTCGAAACAAATGTCTTGTTAATATGTGGTAGGCTATAATATATATTCAACATGATATGTAGGCACCGTTGATCCTGGGATCAAGGGTGCCCATACATGCTGGGATCAAGGGTGCCAAACCATTCAGTTTCCACTTTTTGAATAATATCATTTTTACTGCACGCACCTAGTGTCTCAAAACAGATGCAACAAGTAAACAAATCAATTAACGTCATAAATGTAATAAACAAATTTGGTACTTACTTTAAAATCTTGGTTTACAGAGTTCGTTGTGACATTGACAAAATTACTTGTTACCTTCAAAATTTAATGTTTATGATAATTTTTTTATTCACTCTAACCTGGGACTAAAAGACAACAAGAAGGTCAAGCCAATAAACATAATAGAATGGTTCACTGCTTTTCTTCAATACATCAGTAATTAAGGCAAAATGACTGAGGGATCAAGGGTGCCTAGGGATCAAGGGTGCCAAGTCTCCCCTACTTGAGAAAATTCGTGATATCCGCGGCTCATCCTAATTAAAGTCGTAATTATGACGTGAAGTGATCAGACTGACATAGTCCTTTTTATGTTGGACTCATTATTTGCGTTTATATATGAACGTCCTGCTATTGATGAAGTTTAATTCCACTTAGACTGCATAAAGTAACATAAGCATTGAAAATTTCTCAGCACTCCTAGAAAATGCAACGGCACTTTTTCTAATAAAATCTGCAAGTCATATTTCATATGTTTTAGTGTGGGATCAGAACAAGGGGTGTCAAGCCAAAAAGACAGAAAGGCGCACGGTGGAGGAAATAACACTTCAAATTCGAATTTCTCAGGTTATTCGTTATAAAGGACTTTCTTGCGCATCCAATAATAATAATAATAAGACGATTTGTATAGCGCCGTAGCTCAGCCGAGGCCGAAGGAAAGGGTGCTGTACATGATTTCATTGATTGCGATTTTCTTGATTTCGGTATTCTGATGATAAAACACTTCAAATTAGGATATCTCAGGTTCTACTGAAGATATCTTAATAATTTTTGCATCGTTAGAAACGTGATTTCACGTTGTAAAATAAAATGAAAGAATCTCAGTTTCAAAAAAATTCGACATGTGCCTGGTTTTGATGGTTCCGCGACAACTCGTCGAACGACATTTCGTATAACGACACTTCGTCTACGACAATTCGTATAACGACATTTCGTCTACTAGTGTATCTGTATCCATTATGGCTAATCAACAGAGGCGGCTTTCTTATAGTTTCGCTAAAACGTGCTATATATTCTCTGGACTCCAGCTTCTAATTACTGACAAGATTATTTTCATCAATCCAGCTTCTGTTGAATGGAAACCTATTTTCCTCCATGCATCCAGGTTGATTTCCAGCTTATTTTTACGTGAAAAATTATTTTGATCAATTCAGCTTCTATTTCAACACAGGAATGTTTTCATCAATCCCACTTCCATTTCGGGAAACAGTTTTTTCATCAATCCAGCTTCCATTTTAAAGTGACAATATCAAATAACTTAGTAGACGAAATGTCGTTCGACGAATTGTCGCCGACGGCGTCGTAGACGAAATGTCGTTCGACGAGTTGTCGTGACACCGGTTTTGATGGAGCACCGGTCTCGTTATCTACCGGAATCCTACCAAAGTTTCGAGCAACTTTGCAGAAAAGCAGACTCTAACCTCTTTTCTACCATCATCAGCAACCCTGCACATGTATTACATCAACTACTGCCTCCCGTGAAAACTGTTTCATACTCGCTATGCCCCAGAACCCACAATAGAATAATACCTAAGGCAAACATTTGTCACACGGATGCTTTATACTTAATTTTTTTTTTATTTGATGATCTTTGTACACCAAAATGCGGTTAGCAGTTGGTTTTTCAATAAACTTACTTACTTTACAATCACAGTTTATGCCACAAATGAATTTCTAAACACACTCAAACCACTTTCCTTCCATCCCACAATACAAATACAAACCAAGGTTGTTCTATGAAATATGAGACACTTAGCAAACCATTCCAATTCAGACAAAATCCATTTAACAAAACTTTCTGACGTATGTATGTGGATTTTTATAAAGTGCATTTTAGGAACCCGCCATAAGTGGCAATGCTCACATGATTCCCAATCCGTTTCCGAAGGCTGCCCTCTCCGTTTCTTTTCGGACTTCTATGTCGACCTGTAGATCGGAATGACGTCTGCTGATCAATGAGCGAGCAACGTCGACCATGACATGGGCCACCTGGTGATAAACAAAGTCAACGACTGTATCCAAAGAAAAAAGATTTAGAAAAATCTTCATTTTTCCTGAACGAAAGTGTGATGTCAATTAACAAACTGATCAGCACAAATATTAATTTTTTATGATTCATCGCCAGTAAATACAAATAACTGTTTTAACTATTATTTTTAACCAGCAGTAAAACATGGGACTAGATTTTTTTAACAGTCAGATTTACAAGGCTGTAAAAAATGAGAATCACAAAACTGGTTCCAGTTGATTTTGCCCATCAGGTCTCCCATTTGAGTCTGAGGTTACGACCCAAAATCATCATCATTTACATAGTCGTTATCATCATCATTATAGTCATCCATAATTACTGATGCATTCAACATCTTAATTATTCATTTAAGTACCGGGTAATTGTAATGTAATTAGTAATTTATATAGCGCCACTCACAGCCGAGGCCATTCAGTAGTGTTTGTAATTCAAATCTGACATTTATAAAGCGCCATTTCAAGAATAAACTCATCATCGGCGCTCCACTTCAGATGCTTGTGAAACCGTGGAAGGGACAAACTGAGCTCAAGCCGCATCTCTCGAGAAAGGTGATTCTAGCTGGTGGTCAAACAAAAGCAAAGCTTCCAAACTAAGCCGTAGCATACGAGGGACAGTCAAGAGTCGATGGGCAACCGTCATCACTCCCCTCACGACCACCACCAATATCACCACCACTATAACCACAACCACCACCAAAGCATCAGAATCGATTCTATTCTAACTGGACATCTATACATTTTGAAAAGTATTTTATTTTGTATTTTCAAAATACTTTTGAAAAGTATTTTGCCCATCACTGGTGGTGAGCCCACACAAACATGTAGAGCCAACCAACGAGTTCCCATCAACAGCTGACACTGATATTGCAGTCACATCAAATCTGTGTTTTATATATAATATATAAGAATTAAAATAGACACTAAGGCAATACTGAGTTTCTCATGCAACAATTCCTACTTTAATTGGCAGTGTTCCAGCCACAAATGAAAGGCCAAATATTCGTCTGATCTGACCCACATCCAGGAGTTCAACCGGTTTAATGAACTTGATCGGATTTCCTCGAAGGATAACCTCACCTCCACCACGTGGGTAGAATCCTCTGCAGATAACATAAACAACATCACAACGTTAAGTCTTGCAATCACACCTTTTTAAATGCTCAAATGATCATAAAAATATAAGCTGTGTTCATGACTTTGTACAGCAGATATTTTCAATCTGCCCTAAAACAATTAGAGAAATCAGCAAATTAGTTTTCCAGACAACTAATAAAGTGACATTTATGTACCTAATATAATGGCTGTCTGAGCTAAGCTTAAACAATGTTAAAAGTTACTAAGTTAAGTCATTAATGCCTTCAAACTACCACGCTCCAAATTCCACTGTTGCATAGTGATATGTGGTCCAAGTTCTGGCCTTCATATTTCAAAGTATTCTGAAGAAACCGGAGAACTAGTGCTACTGCAAACATCTACAATACAGTTGCTACAATGCTCCCTATTCAATGTCCTACATGGTTACACAACCTCTAAACTCCAAAACACTTAGCACATATAACAAGGGCTTTCAATTTTACCAGGATTCAATAATTTCTTCTCTCAACACAAATTTCATAAGTACTTTAAAATCTGGAACCACTGAACTATTTCACACAGAGTTCTAGAAAAATGCAATTAATTCTCTGGAACGTTTTAATCATACCGTCGTTTAAGCAGACACTCAAAGCTGATTCCAAATCGTTCTAACGCCGGCTTCATAACCTGAAAACAAGAATATTCATTGAATCAGAGCCACTCTATGATAGTCTAAGATTTGACATTTGATCAGTTAGAAAGCAGTACTCGGACAACTAGAGAAAGTCCCCATTGGTGGTCTCCTGCACACACTGGGAGCCAAACCAACGGCTCTGATCTATAGTTAACATCAAATGCCAAACACTGTGCGTAACAAGAATTTGGTTTGGCCATGATTTGCAAAGCAAATAATTCAGTTCTGAAAACATCTGAATTATAGAAAATTGTAAAACTACTTTGAGATCCTGCAAATTTATTTGCCTCTTTTCCATAAACCCTGTTCAATCACGTCTTTCATTTGTCAGGTATGGAAAGCCTCTTATGAACTTCTCTCAATTGGTGCCAAACATGAATAATTTTGCAATTACAATTACAAAACAACCGGGCAGTATATGACTGCAACTGATACAACTAAACCAATGAATTGTCTTCCAAACAATCAGTCTGTTAGTATGCGTAATGAAGAATAAGATTCTTAAGCAGTATGTGTACAATGAATGGGTTCAACATATGTGGTCTGTTTGGGGTCAGACTATGGCTCAGTGGTATGTTTGAGGGCCGGTCAATGTGGCTCGGTCGTTTGTTTTGGGTCAGTCTATTTGGCTTGGTGATCAGTTTGGACCTGTAATCTAGCAACATTTTGTAGGTTTGAACCTCTGTTGACTTGACTCCAGGACAAAGCTGTCCCACAAACTGTCTTCCATCTAAGATTTACTTACAGTGAGTACATAACAAGTGCAATTAGTTAATTAATTGATTAGTTAGTTAGTTAGTAGAGCATTTTCTTACACAGCAGCCATTATTACATTTTCTCAGCCTCAGAGTTTCAGGTTGCCCATCGTTTCCCATGCCACCCATAACTGTGTGCATTTAGTAAATTCATTTAAGTGATGGAAAAGTAACTATAGTATGAAGTATTCAATCAATCTATTTTTATTTATTCTTGGTATCAAGCTGAGAGGTCGCAACTTGTAACAAATATCAGGCAGAAATCATGTAGGAAATATTGTCTCCATTAAATTGTAATCTGAGCTTGTTACCCAAGAGAAGTAGTCGATTGGAGGAGCCATGGATGCATTTGTTCCACCTCGGAGAACGACTTCCGTTGGTCCTTGAGAGAAGAGTAAACACGGAAGAGCAGTCTGGATCAACAGACAAACGCTCCTATACCAAAACAACAATAACAAAGTTCTGTTAACATTGGCTCATATCTATAACAGAATCATTTATTCATCTGTATTATGATTATTATTATTATTAAAATTATTATCATCATCGTCGTCATCATCATCATCATCTTCCATATCGTTTATGCCCCATGGTAAAAAGCGTCCATCAGGGACTCCAACTTTATCTAGAAACGCAGATTTGTCTGGAATAGGAATAATGATTATAATAATAATAATATTAATCATATTACCATAATTATTACTACTATAATTATTATTATTATTATTGACACAAGGAAGCTATGATCCCTCAGGTTCTTAAAATAGTGTCCATAGACAATAAACTCATATCTGTTATTATTATTAGTACTATAATCATTATTATTATATGAAGAAAGTGTTTACGGTATGAAAAGTCCTGCAGAAAGCGAATCTAAGCTGCAGTTAGTCACAATGTGAAGAACAGTTGCTGTCCTGTTGCACTCAGCATACATTTCAGATTAAATTTAATCCATCTTTACAACTCAAATACATTGCAAGACGATAACTGAACAAAATTATCTAATCTCATTTAAGCTGGAAACTTCTATAGTGATGATATCCCAATATACAAGGCACTGATTGCTGGTCATATCTGAGGTGATAACAGTCAAGATCCACGTTAAGAGATCATCTCCAAACTACAGTAGTTATGTTGTACGTCGTTACATTGTACACAGATTACTATATTCATTATGCAGATATATTTGAAATTAATGACTAAGGCAGATCCATGGACTGAGGGGAAGACAAACGAGTGGGTGTTGGACACTGCTGGACTGAATCTGAGTCTACTCAGATTGGGCAAGCAGAGGAAGCTTTCATATTTTGGGCACGTACTGCAGAAGAGTGAAGATTGTCTGGAGAATGAAATTATCCAAGGCACAATTCCTGGATGATGATTTCAAGGAGATGAAAAATGGTATGAATTGATAGCATAAAGACGTGGAATGGATTATTATTTGATCAGTTATTGAAAAAGAGAAGAAACAAAAGTGGGTGTAATAAAATTGAAAATTGTCCGTGTTGTGGCCAAGATAGATAGATATCCGTTTTGTTTTCTGACAGGTTGACAAACAGCAACCAGTGACAATAGAAAGAAGTGTTAAATAATTCATAAGAGGACAAAAACAGTCAGGTATACAGTCAAGTGATATCTAGGGCAAGCATTTGTAAAGTACACGTGAGATAAAGTTCTTCACGTCCTTAGTCCCCAATTCCACGATCAAGAACAGTTAAAGACAAGAAAAGTGTTTACTGAACAATTACTGTTCACTACCACACCGACACCCTAACATCATCTGTTTAACTCACCCGGCTGTTTTTGTATCAGCTACGAATGAACCAGACTCCAATTTTCCTGGCTTAAGTTCGATCTTCTGTGATCCCACTTCTCCTCCTCGGAGCGATCCTCTGCTCAGATCACGACATATCTCCAGACCAGACAAATGTTGCGGCCTACAAAAGAGAAAAGTTTGATCGTTACACGTGAATCAGTAAGGCTTACACCAACAGACTAAATGTTTACATGTTCCTAGATCTTAATATTCAATTTCTGTATTTTCAAAACTAACAATAAAGCAAAAACTCGGACAAACAGTTAGCAACACACACAGACAGCAAGGCAGGGAGACACACAGCAAGAGATAAAGAGACATCCATAGAAGGACATAGAAGGACAAAGTGACAGGCAGACATAGAGAGAAGAGAGATAATACTAGTACTACCTAAGTCCTGGCGTACTTCTACCCGCTCTGATGTTGAAGACAGTTATCGGTTTGTTCAGGACGCAACTCAGAGCAGACGCATTTCTCAGGATCTGTCCACCCTAGACATAAACGAAGAAGAGGAGCAGTTTTGTTAACTTTATGCATTGTTATTTCAAATATTTTCCAAAACAAAGTAAGTAAGTATATCCATTATTCAACCAACTGATAACCACATTTTGGCATACATGAAAGTTTTATTATAATAAAGGTTTTACGGGCCAGGATATCTGTTGGTGAAGTTGTTCTGTTGTGTGCGTGGTCGCAGTGAATAGTTAGTCAGTTTAACAGGAGATAACAGTTTGTGTAGAACAAGTGCCAAGTCTGCAATGGAGTTTGAGAAGAAACGGGATTCGGTACACTGACTAGGGCTGTCAACGGGCCCCCGGGCCCCCGTTCGAAGGGCCCGGCCCGGGCCCTTAAATCAAGGCCCGAAAACCTGTCCGAATCAGCATATTATTTTAAGTAAATTTTAAAAGCTTAAATACAGACTTTCTGTGGCCTAAAACGCTGTGGATTTGAAGATGTGTTGGCCAGCTACAGTGGTGTATTAGTCATCGGCGCGGGGGTAGTTGGCAACTTGGCACCCGTACCTGTTTACTTGTCGGCTGGCTATACTAAGACCAGCCAAGCGTTGCAGCGCGTTGAGGCATTACTGCTATTACCAGACCTGTGCATCATGTGCTGCTAGAGCCTTGTGCCCCTCTTCAAATCTGCCGCCTTCACAGTATACCCTGTATCGGCGACAGACCGCCGGCGAGTTTAAGCGTGAGAAAAAGACGAAAACCGTGCTATTTGTAGCTTTTGGACGACGGATGTAATCGAAGCGACAATTTCTATCCCACGCTTTTCCCGTCGATCGGCGATACGAGGCGACGAACTAAGTGGACCGTGATCGAAGTATTAGTACCGAAAATCGCCGTTAGACACACGCCACAGGTCTTTCAATGTAATTAATTAAATCAAATTTTGTAACTTCGTTATACTGTGACTCAACTATTTTTGGCTTTCCTCAAGCGTTTTACCAATGACGGACTGACGGGCCACCGTTGAAAATGAGCTCGGGTACCCGGGCCACGTTTTTCTAACATTTTGAAAGCCCTAACACTGACAAAGCTGTTCAAATGTTTGCTGTTGATCCAGGAAGATACTGTGCTCTGGCTAGTCTCCTCAGTACAGCCTGGAGTCTGTCTCAACCCTTCTCACCAATGAATCCTCACAAAATGCAATTAATATTTTGAATGCCATTATATTGTACAAACGAAAGAAAAGAAAAATATACGTGTAACCTAAGCCTAACTGACTGAACATAGCGGGTTTGGTTTCATATCATAAGGTATATATATAGGGTTGCCAGATGTCCGACAAAAGAAGGACATGTCATCCTTTTTGGCCTCATGTCCTCTGTCCGGCAGGCAAAGCTAAATACCTGGAAAATGTCCGGCTTTTGCATGTTTCTTGTATTGGGCTATTGGGTATTATTTCATGGCAGTTTTTTTTATCGACTTACACATGCATGCTGAAAGAAATCATTCTTACAAAGTACAATATGAAGATTGTTTCTTGTAAGAAGTTCTAAGCGTATGTTATTGGTAACGAGGATTTGCTGCGGAGAGTTAGCCCCTGAGAAAAATAGGTGTGTAATCAGGAAGGTGCAATTGATTGCTTAAATAAGTACTTTGCAACATTATGATAAAAAACCTCAATTGATTTCATACAGCTTTCCAGTGTGACTTCATTTCTTGGTTACTTAGGAGACACCTTACTCCGCAGTCCGGAGTGAAACATTCAATGTGTCCTCCTTTGTCCTCCTTTCAGGTTTTCTGTGTCCTCCTTAGGCTATCCATGTATCTGGCAACCCTAGGGATAGACTGCTAGACAATTGAATTCTACGTTTAGCTGCTCTGCAGAATGGCAACTGAGAATTTAGGCCGTATGACGTAGACCAGCATGTAGACTGTTTCGTTTCTATTCACGATAAAAACAAAATAAAATATAATCTGTGAACGTCTATAGCGCCAGAGTGCAATGTTCAAGGTATTAATCAATGGTCACCACTAGGAAGTCTCATGGAAGCCAAATTCGGTAAAGTCGTAGTTTACGTTGCTAAATTATTCTAATGTTTTCAATGCCGTACTTGACGTTGGTAAGTAAGAAGTCTACCTAAGTGCATGTTAACTATCATCAATCCACCTTCCATTTCATTCAGAAATTTTTTCATCAATCCAACTTCTATTTAATTTGAAAAAATTACTTTTATCAATCCAACTTCTATTTCACGAAAGAAATATTTTTCATCAATGGAACTTTTATTTAAGCAAAGATATATTCTCATGAATCCAGCTTCTAATTACGGAAACAATTATTTTCATCAATCCAGTTTCTATTGAATCCAAAACTTAATTTAATCCATCCAGCTTCTATTTACGGGAAAAATTATTTCGATCGATCCAATTTCAATTTTGAACACAGGAACGTTTTCATCAATCCCACTTCCATTTAGGGAAACAGTTTCTTTCATCAATCCAGCTTCCATTTTACAGTGACAACATCAAATAATTTAGCAACGTAAACTACGACTTTACCCCAAATTCTACGTTGAGTATCGTCGAAAGTCAGGAACGGAATCTGAGAAGACATTGAAAGGGTATAAATAGGAAATTACAGCGCCTGATTCCTCTCAAAATGGTCGGAGCGCACTCGATGCCAACCGAGAAGAACATGAGCGATATTATAAAATTATGTAAAAATTCATTTGTAAATTTACCCCTTCTAATACACCTCCGTCAATTTCAATGGAATTTGCAACTGCTGTCATTTCAACGTCTACCTTCCAATTTGGTCAGAAATAAGAACTGATTTCGGGACCTTTTGCAATTTTTACAGCAAACTAAACCAAACCATCTGCGCCAAGGACCAATATACACAGGACTGGAATCTCCTTATGTAAGAGCGTTGGACAGAATATGGCGGCCCATGGAGCCTGGCCATCTGGCGACAAAGGTGTAGAAACTCGTGTTTACCATGCTAAACGCCTATCTCCGTAGTTTAGATTATTTTAACTGAACGTCATTAAAAATAGCTTTACATTTAGGCTATTATTATTAACCTTTCTTTGATCCTTAGAAACTGAAAGAAAAATAATCATGATTTGATTTTCCTCAAATTCGAGCAATTAATCGCTGAACAAGTGACCCGATGTGTTGTTTTGAACAACACATCGGGTCGTCCATTCTTTTTTATGTCCATAGCAATGTTGTGCACGAGACCAGAAGCGAGTACTGATGATGACGTGTAGGTTGCTTGCGGCACCCTCGTTAGTTCCCGTCCCAACAATTCAAAACTTTGACCCTAAAAAGAATTCTTTGCCCCCCCAAAAAATTCCTATGGACGCCCATGATTATGTTCCGTTATACTAAATTTAGGTAATTTCAGAATTTTGACCCGCTTGCCTCCGGTCACCGTGTCAACAATGTGTCAGTATGGTCGACACAAGGAACAATATAATCCTTGTGGTCGACAGAGAGTGGGAAAATTTAATATTTGAGTTTCGCTTTGAGCCTTTGACGTAGACTATGCCGTCGATCGTCAGAGGCCTCTGTACAGACTGAGAGTGTGAATCTGCAACAATATAGGGCCAAGTAGTAACTAAACTTATTAACACTAAATTATTATTTAAAATTATACAAAATTAGGAATTTCCTACAACAATTTGATTTAATTTCTCCGAATTTTGGGGCCCCAAAACCTTGCGGGGCCCTAAGCCATAGCTTATCTGGCTTAACCCTCTGGCTACCAAGGGGGGGGGGTAGTTGCCACCCCCTTAGGTTTTTTCATCTCAAACTTTTCCGTATGGAATAAAAATTTGACCTTTTAGGTAGCTGTAGGGGGTTCATTCACACACGTTTTGAGGTAAAATGTGAGATGATATCTCACACCGTTCAAAAGTTATACGCAATATACCCGAGGCACCAGGGGGGTGGATACCACCCCCCTAGATTTTCGACTATATCTTATCCGTCATTTAATATTAAGAGACACAAATTATACCATTCTATAGAGGGAATGTGGGGCTACATTTCTATGGTCACTGAGTTGACCTGAGACAACCGGAAGTGCTCAAAATAAATAATAATACGCGTAATATGCGTGAAAAATGGCTGAATGGAAGCACTCCCCCCTTAGTTTTTGTCTGTAGCGTATTCATTTGTCTTCCTGGAAGAGAAACAAAGATACCATTCTTTAGAGGGAATGAAGGGCTTCTTTTGCATACCTATATCTTTGTCTTTTGAATACCGGAAGTGATCAAAATAAATAATAATACGCGTAATCTGTGTGAAAATGGCTGAATACAGCATTACAACGTAAACCGATATACAGGGTGGCGCAAAAATAAACCGGACTATTAGTGTTTTGCAATTGCATCGCTTGAATAATCAAAGTAATTATCGCATTAAAACTATCATTAGCAAAAGTTAACAGTTCCTATTACTGTGACGTCGTCCTACATCAAGGATTACTGCCAGACATTATAGCTCACTCTGGTCACAATTTCACTTTCCAGCAGGATGGAGCACCTGCTCATCGTTCACGAAAAACAGTTGCTTTTCTCACTGCTCACGTTCCAGACTTTATTGAACCAGAAAATTGGCCACCGAACAGTCCGGACTTGAATCCCGTAGACTATTCCATCTGGGGAATGCTTCAGCAGCTTGTCTACAGGCAGAGAATTCGAGATATTGAACATTTGAAAGAAGTTCTGACCGCATGCTGGGACGAAATCAGCGAGGACACTATCAACCGGGCTATTGGACAGTTTCGCAAGCGATTATCATTGGTTATCGCAGCAAACGGAGGACATCACTTTGACTGAAATTTCTTACGCATTCAGAAAATTCTGAAATTTTACAGTTCATTCAATGTTATATTAAATGCCAAACCAATACCATAATAGTCCGGTTTATTTTGCGCCACCCTGTAGGCTATATGTATGGATATATATATGAATGGATGTACATTTATACTATATAAACATGTGTAGGGATGATTTTGTGTATCTTTTATATATAGATGTCCTGAACAGTCTAGCTTAACTGGAGACGCTTTCTTTAGCTCAATCTGTGAGTGCTATAAAGCTCTATGTCCACAAATTTGGACAGTGTCTCAAAGCTATAGAGGAACAAGTCAGTCATCCAATAGAATCATTAATTTTGTATCACGTGAATTGGAGATATAACCGTGTTCGAGTGAGGTCTGAAAAAAGAATTATACGGTGCTATGTCCATAGCCAATAGCAGTGAGAGATCTTAACACGTGACTGGACTTATAACCGTGTTCGAGTGAGGTCTGAAAAAGAATTATACGGTGCTAGGCTATGTCCATAGCCAATAGCAGTGAGAGATCTTAACACGTGACTGGATTTAGAACCTACAGCAGTCACCTCTGCCATAATTATAGCCAAATTACTCATAATCGGTTTACATTATGATCGAAATACAAATATAATCATACTAAGGGAAAACTTTGTTTTCCAAAAAGTTTAATTTAATTGCCATTAATGAAACAGAGCAAAAGATTTTCGTCAGCAAATCTTAAAAATCGTTTTTCTCCGTTTCGCAAAAAGTGGACATAGAGCTATAAAGTTCTAGGGGTACGGCCTTCTGTTTTCGCTTGTAGGCTACTTCGCGTGATGTTTTGCTGTGAGGTCTTAAGTTTAAATTATTCATTCAGTCGCCCGTTGTTTCCCGGCCATTTTAGATAGGCCTATCACTTAATTACAATACAATACAATACAATACAATTAGACATTTATAGCGCGCTTTAACAAGACAAGTCTTTAACATCTTGAGAGTATACACTACGCGCTCTCGTGCAAGACTTGTCTTGTTAAAGCGCGTTATAAATGTCTAATTGTATTGTATTGTATTGTAAGTCTTGCACGAAAGCGCGTTTGCGCTGTGTTCTTAGTTATAGTGTAATGAGAATAGATGAGTTTTTAGTTTTGATTTAAATTGCGTAACAGATGAACATTGACGGATTGTAGCTGGGAGACTGTTCCATTCTCTGGGTCCAGAGACAGCAAAAGCACGATCTCCAAAGTTCCAAACTTCCTCTTGGTGCGAAGAACGGTAAAGTTTTTATCACTTGTGGCGTCTACGTGCCATTCGACGATCTGTCCCCTCGCCGATTTTTTCTTCCATGGTTCATAATGCCTTTGTCTGTTCACGCATTGACTAAGCTTACTGTAACTCATTACTTATGGGCCTACCAAAACTCCGTCTGGCTCCACTCCAATCAGTACTTAATGCTGCTGCTCGTTTGATTACCCGCCTACCTCGTTTCTCCCATATTTCGACTTTTTATTTTAAACTTAAAATGTTGTTAATTGTTAAATTTAATTACACAGACCTTATGTGACGTCACACTTCGCTGACCCTCCTCCCCCATGTCACACATCGTCACAAATTTCCGACCCCCTCCCCCTAGGTGCGTGACGTCATTTATGGACGGCCCCTATGTATAATTTTCAAAATTTAATAGTGGCCTATAATAATATTATCAGCGTGAAGACCAGATTACAGCAGGGCTTACATAATAATTATAACAAAGCTTCTCATTCAATTCATTGGTTGCATAATTATATAATTTTTTTAATTGTTTGAATGTATTAATCTCGCCATGTACTGCAGTGCTGTGCGTTTGCTAGTGCTTCTCAATAAAGGATTTACTTACTTACTTTCTTACTTAAATAGGCTTATTATTTAAGAGACGGGTGATAATTATTACAACGTACAGAATTAACATGGAGAGCAGGGAACCAGCGGCAGGATTTTGAATTTCAACGGTCGTCCTCGATCGTCTGATTTTTCATGACGTCGCGGCCGATGCAGCCATCTTGAGCCATGAGCCATGCAGTCAAAAGTAAAAAGATCGTTGTGTCGAGTTTTTCTTCAGAAATTTGAATCAAAAGACGGTTTTACAGCTCGTACGAACTTATTCTACATTAAATCAACACTTGAACTGCGAGGGCTTTGATCGATGGTAAAGTTGGCGTCAAACGAAGCTCAAAACCAACCGATAAGACTCCGTATCAAAGACCGACGCTGCATGGTTGGTTTTCTACAGAAGATCCGTCAGAAAGATAATCTTGATATTCGAAGGACGAACGTTGTGGCAATTCATCTGTACGACATCTGTGCAAGAAATCTACAATCTGCATCCTGTTGTGGTATGTAAATCAGAATATTAATAATATAATAATGATAATAATAATAAAATGAATCCAACGGATGCGTAACTTTGGTATGAAAAATCAAATCTCTATAACCAAATCCTGCTTTTTCCATCTCAGACGCATACGGCAAGTCAAGAAAAGCCTTAATGATAAATGTCTCCATACCCTAGTACAGGCTCTTGTCATTTCTAGAGTCGACTACTTTAACTCGGTCCTTTACGGTCTTCTTCAATCTACCATTCAACCTCTTACTATACTGTTCTACATTGTGCTTAGCTCCCCCCTAACTGCGGTTCAGCCCCCCAAAGAGTGGGAAATCACTGCAAATCACAGGGAGGAGGGGACAAAAGGGAAGGGCTTGGAGCTTTAGCCCCCCCCCCAACCTGAAATCCTGGCACCTCCTCTGCTCCAATCCAGACGATGGCTACGTTCATCGGCAAAACTGGGAACGGCGGTCCCAAATTATGAAATGAAAGAAATCAACGGAGGCCGCTTTCTTGTAGTTTCGCTAAAACGTGCTATATATTCTCAGGAATCCAGCTTCTAATTACTGAAAACATTATTTTCATCCCGCTTCTATTGAATGGAAACTTAGTTTCATCCATGCAACCAGCTTGGTATCCAGCTTCTATTTACGGGAAAAATTATTTCGATCAATCCAGCTTCTATTTCAACACAGGAATGTTTTCATCAATCCCACTTCCATTTATGGAAACAGTTCTTTTCATCAATCCAGCTTCCATTTTAAAGTGACAATATCAAATAACTTTGTAGACTTCTTTCATTTCATAATTTAGGACGTCTGTGACGAAAATACATATTTCTGAATTTGGGACCGCCGTTCCCAGTTTTGCCCGTTCATCGTCTCAAGGTGATTGTGTTGTGACACGATCACTGTTGTGACACGATCACTCAAAAAACTTGGTAACAGGGCATTTGTGCTAGCTGGCCCGGCTGAATGGAACAAACGCCCGGACTCTATCCGCAAATCCTCAACATTATCGATTTTCAAAACTAATCTTCAAACTTATTTGTTTAAGATTTACTATGATTGATTTTGCTGTTACGCGCTTTTGTGCAAGATTCCCATTTGTTTAGGCGCGCTATAAATGATATAGAAAGCGAGGTAGGCAGTATATTGTAGTAGTGGAAATAGTTGTAGTAATAGTAGTTGTAGTAGCAGTAGTAGTAGTAGTAGTAATTATAATTCTAGCAATAGTAGTAACAATGAAGATGATGTTTATTATGATGATGATCATGCTTCTTAATTGTGTTGAGTCTTGGGGGCTCAAAATAATGAAGGCCTTCCTCCGAGAAAAT
The DNA here is from genome assembly GCA_020284085.1 of Aporrectodea caliginosa. Taxonomy (NCBI): domain Eukaryota; kingdom Metazoa; phylum Annelida; class Clitellata; order Crassiclitellata; family Lumbricidae; genus Aporrectodea; species Aporrectodea caliginosa. The sequence goes on along the minus strand of JACEVL010001239.1, from coordinate 605,633 downwards.
AATAACGGGCATTGTTTCTTCTGAAAAGTGGGGTATAGTTACATCCCAAAAATTACGCATATGTTTAGACCTAATAATATTGATACATGTATTCAGATGCTGGTTTAAGTATCATTAGAAAGTATGGCACGGAGAACGATTGGTTAGAACGCTCGGTCTGTAACGGGGAGAGTCAGGGTTCGAACGTCGCCCAAGGTGGTTACTGCGCATAAGGACTTTGAGCAAGTCCATCACTCACAATTGCTCAATGCCATCGATGTTCTGTCGTTTGCCCTTGTAACTTTGAAAGTAGCGCAATATAAAATACAATTGAACTTGAGGTTTAGGATAACTTAGATATAGCCATTGACTAACTATCTTGGTGACTGTTTTGTTGAATGTAGGCCATATACGTACAATAGGCTTTGTCCTTACAACTTCTTAGACTTCAAATAGTGTTTTGCTAACTGATGCAATAGTATAGATCTAAATGACATTTAACATAATTTCGTCTGGGGCAAAGAGCGTCTCTGAGTTGTTTTGCTCTTAGAGCGGCGCTATATAAATATCTAATTACGATTCATATTTACATTTCCTACAAGACCGTGCACAGACCATCGTTTCAATAGCCAGTGATCGTCTCCTCCACCTGTCACCTGCGGCGTTCCACAAGGAATCGTGCTGGTACCAATTCTCTTCCTATATAATTATTCTCTGCATACACAACTCCTGGCAGTGATGGCGAACCTTTTTGAAGGTGCCTGTCAAATTGCCCCTAAAACACTAACAATTACCGTCGCGTGCCCATCGGAATTTTGTATTATATTTATATTGTTTTTCTCGAGTAAGTTTTAATTGTAAAAGCGTAACAAAAATTGAACGAAAAGACATTAATTCAAAGATGGTTTTAGAATGGTGTTACAATGAAGTCCTTCATAATAGAGAAAATGTGGATTCCTACAGTGATTTTATATTTCTAAGTTTGAAATATTTGGGGGACTCTCCAAATACCTCTCAGTCTATATGCGAATGCCGTTGTCTACATCCTCATCTCGCTCGTTGCGTTCTTCTGATCGGTTTAAATCTCTTTGTTCCTAAGACTAGTACTGCTCTGGTCCAACACCGGGCGTTTGCTCTGGTTTGTCCCTCCATTTGGAATGAGCTTCCTCTCACTAAGGGCTAAACTAATGAATGGTGTTTCCTCATCGGTCTCTAGCTCTTTACAGGCGTTTCTTTTCTCCCAGACCTTCCGTGCTGAGAGCGCCTCTGAATATAGTTATTCTGCTAGAGTTATAAATGATTAGATATACTATAGGCTACGATACGATACTCCATTTACGCAGGTATTCTTTTCATAAAATCCGACTTATTGCTTCAAAGGAAACTATTTTATCAATCCAACTTCAATTTTAATGGAAAGCATAGTTGTTAAAAACGGTAAAATTAAAATAAAAAACGGAAAAAACGTCGTTTTATTGAAAAAAATAAGAAACGAGAAAAAAACGGGAAAGAAAATAATTTGACTTTGCTACATCTTTTACTGCATTTTAAAATTAAAAACCTTGTTTATACAATTTAATTTTAATCAGCAAATAACATAACTTTATTAGTAAACACCAAACCAAATAACAGTAATTTACAACAATTATTTTCTCTTTCATAAGTTTGGTTTAAAAAGAAATTAAAAATATTGAAATCTTTTCAAATTTAAATTGCGCACGTAAGTCCACATAAGTCCATGCTGACATAAGCAATTAAAAACTCAACTTTGTAGCCTAAGTATAGAGTGTAGCCTACTTAATTAACAATTATTGTAGGTCTACTTACAATTCTGACTTATATATAAGAACTTAATATGGAGTAATATCCGTCAGTTTATCAGTCAATCAGAAATTACTGAATTCAAAGACAACATTTCGCATTTTGGAAAACTTAGAAATTCAAATAACTTTTATAAATTTTATTTCCTGTGCTGTGCTGTTTATTTTTCAGCTGATGACACTAAAATTAATAGTGACGTCAATTAGATGAATCCTTGAAAGGACGGAGACAACGTAAGGGATATCAGACAAAAATAAAATTAAACAAATAGTTAGCCTACAGACTAGGGTGGTTCACAAAAACAAAGTTCAAGCTAGAAACCAAGGCACCCTCTCAGTTTGTTAGACCTGTCAATAGTATTATTGAGATAAAATTTCAGCATCTCATTCCATCTGGAAGATGGTGCTCAATGACATAGAAATATTACCATTATAGTAGCATTAGTGGTAAATCTTGATGTCGTATAACTTGGTCAACGACTCAACATTTGTCTTGGAGATGAGCTTCAAATAGTTTCTGTTGTTTTATACTTACCCACTTACTTACTTACTTACTTACTTACTGGTATTTTGAACAAAGTGTAAAGTTCTTGCTGAAGGTCATGGTGTCTACTTTCTGTGTTTTTGGCAGACATTTATCATAAGTGAATTTTCAAATTTACCATTTGCCAATGAAATTTAAGAGCTCATATTTAACACTTTAACTCTTCGGTGTGCCCACATTAGCCTGTGGGACAGTATACAATGAATCCATGGCCATTCATAATCTTCTGGAGTTGTGGAAACTCACTGACAATGTTCAAACTTTGAGCTTTGATAACTGTCAACACTGAGCTCTTCAACGGAGTGTGCGTTCTGCTGGAAGAAAAGATAGGTCGAGGGCTCCTGTGGTTGGCCTGCCGTCACCATGTGATGATTTAGCCAAAGTATTCACCTTGTGCTGCGGTACATCTAATTCACCACATATTCCAGTCTTCAAGACATATAAAGCTGCTTGGGAAAGTGTGATACAGGACTGAATGTCATATCCGGCACTGAACCATATCATGAAACAGCACTCAATTTTCTCAAGAAGTTAACTGAAAGAAAATCAGATTCAGAGATAAGAGGTCAAGAACTTATTTGAGCTGAAAATGGTTGTCTTGGAAGTTAGCCTTCAATAATTCACTGGAGAGCCCTGGGCCAATTCACCATGCAAGTTGGATGGCCACGCTACTGTATGCCATCAAAATCTACCTTTTTCGTGTTCAACGTGGTGTATTCAATCTAACGAAGCAGGAAGAAACTCAGATTCATGTGCAGCTTTGTTGTCCTTCTTTACACAAGGGCATGGACAAAGGCCTCACTTGCTGCTGAAGATCGTGGAGAAGATCTGTCACTTTGGATAAAATCTAGGAAAACACGAGTCAGTTGACTCCTAGATCAGCGTTGCTGTCACGAAGGCCCTAGAAACCACTAGTGGTACAGTACAGATGAGGCTGTAAGTCTGGCACTGTTCTCAGACCAACTTCCAGTAACAGATAAGGTGATTATTTTCCACGGAGTAACTGCAAAGCCTGCTGAAAGGAAGATGAGAGGTGATGCTATGGTACTGAAGGAGGGGGCTTGCCTGTGTTATTTTGCAACCAAGTGAAAACTGACACTACTGTCACACATGAAGATTAGGGATTACTTTCTTACAGTGATTACTTTCTTGCCCAGGGTCCTTACGCATAAGAACCCTGGGCAAGTCCTTCACTCGCAATTGCTCATGCGCATCGGCGTGAAACTCCGATTCAGTGTCCGCGCTGTAGTCGGGAGCACCTCTGTGTAGACATCTTGGAGGGGCGCTATTACTAGTGACCTTAATAAATAAATAAGTAAAAATAAATTTCCACAAGAGAAATGGATCGAGAATGAGGATTACAAACAAGGTAGAGAGAGAATTTAGCAGTTGAGAGTGGTGAACTCAGAGGTGGCTCAGAGGTGTGTGAAGTTGTTCGAGGAATTCAACCGACTCATCGCGAGTAATGAAGAAGAAAAGCAGTGTCTTCTTCAAGTGGTCGTGGCAAATAAGAATGCTATTTGCCTCACAACAACAACAACAAAGAAGTCTGTTGTTGACACAGTGCTTGCAGTTTCTAGACGCTAAGACTGTAGCGGGTGTTGAAGTCATAAAACCGGAACAATCGACATTCATGGTCATAACGATGTGTTTTTTTTAATTTTTGGTCATTTCCAATTCTTCAAACTTACTGAAATTTTACAGATCAATCTGACCAACTGTTCTACTGTCACATGTGTTGTCAAATTACAGTAAAATTTGATTTATCGTGAAATAAAATACATTTGTACGGGAATGTATGCTCGACGCATTAATTTCCACAATTAGTGTCTTTTTATCGGTAGCCTATCATGCAAAGTGACACAGTCCGTGAGCACCGTCTTCCCGTTGGAATTAAAAGCTGAAATTTTGTCTAAATAATACTATTGATAGGTCTAACAAACTGAGAGGGTGCCCTGGTTCCTAGCTTGCACTTTGTTTTTGACCATGCATCTATGAACCACCCTACTACAGACAGTAAATACGGTAACTAAATAAAGTTGCATACAAAAAAATAAAAAAACGGGAAAAAACGTGACAAGAAATAAAAAACGAAAAAAACCGACGTTTTTTGGGAAAAAATAAAAAAACGAAAAACGTTTTTTACAACTATGATGGAAAGATTCTTTTCATCAATCCGTTTGTCGACTAGGCCTACAAGTTGGATTGACGAAAAGAATCCTTGCTAAATACAATTCGGGTTTATGAAAATAATTTTGCTTAAATAGAAGTGGGATTGATGAAAAGATTCTTGCTTAAATTGAAGTTGGATTGATGAAAATTAATTGTTGCTTAAAATTAATAAAACTGGGTTTCATAAAAAAATAATTGTTGCTTAAATAAAAACTGGATTGATGAAATGCTTGACAAAATAGAGTCGAATTGACGGAAAGGATTCTTGCCAAAGTAGAAGTCGGATTCAAGACAAATAATAACCCTACACTGGGCGAATAATTTATAACGCTAAAACGATAGATTACCCAATACCCATTTTATTAGCCGGACAGACCGCTGGCGGTAGGAAATCTGCAAGACTTCTTTACGTACAAATTCAGTGCATCTCCAGATATTACGGTAGTAGATCGGCGTAGGCTACGTGCAGGAATCTGTAATAAGTAAGTAAGTAGCTTATTCACCACAAAATAAGGCAAAATGACAATACACAAATTTTACAAACTGAGTGGTGGGCTACCGGTGAAGTCTCGTAGACTCATATCTTGCAGGTCACCCAAGTATGTAGCAATAACCGGCCGAAAATTAGTCAAGAAATATTCGGCGGCTAATTATTAAATAAATATGCATAATTGCATCAACCGATGGCTCAGCAAAACGAAGCCGTAATCTGGAATATATCTAGAAGATCAGTCCAACCAGATTGAAATCGATGGCGCAACCATAAGATTTTCTGATGAGGCTACATAATTAGGTGAGCCTTCTACTTGACCGTGAAATGAAGTTTCGTACCACACATTAGCTTACAGTACTGTACACAGCAGAGGCGGACTGGCCCACCGGGCAACCGGGCATTTTCCCGGTGGCCTGGCCTGGCAAATAATATAAAGAAAAAGTAAATTTGAAAATAACGTCTGACGCAGTCGTCGCAATGACGCTGTGTAAACTTGCGTATAATTATTACTATTCAAATGCACATGTCATGGCTATGATAATTATACTTGTAACTCATTGAACTCAAAGCGCCTCACAGTTGAAATCGTTGGATCCTAGATTGACTTTTCCTCACACCGGACGACGGAAGTTCAGTGTTATATCCGCTATATATAAGAGGTCGTTGGTTATATCCCATTAATTAAATAAAGCTATAGTTCTATAAAAGTATAAAATAACTCCAGTTTTCATCAAGTGAAACTAAGATGGACTGATAACTAATACTTTAATGAAATTTGTAGTATGTAGGTATGTATGATCTTAAAGACTGTATGAATGGAAGAAGGTAACAGCGGAACTGTAAGGAAAAGAAAGGATGGTGCCGAAAGGGAGCGTAACAACAAGTTTGTACTAAGCCAAAAATGTAGAAGACTCACAGATTTATTTAGTTTGACCAGTGCAAGTGGTATTCAAGTAACGCAAAAGACAACCCTGTAAACCTCTGCAACTGGCATTTCAGCATCATGCATCATGTAGGCCTAGGCCTACGACAAAAGGTAGCAATGCCCATCTTATTAGCGCGATCTTTGCTGCCCACTGCCCAATGTCTGACGCTGCAGCGCGTCGGGCGCTTCGCTCTACGACGAGGGGGAGAGCTCATAGTTCCACGGGCTCGCTTGGCTATTAAGCAGCGCCGTGCTTTTTTGGTTGTGGGACCCTCCATCTGGAATGACCTCCCGCTTAAGCTCCGCTCTTTACTTACGAGCCATCCGGCAGGGTTCTACATAATTAAGTCCCTACAGTCTGTTTTCTGTAGTCGTGGCTGGGCGCTCCTAAGTAGCGTCTTGAAGGGGGCTCTATAAATGCTCTGAATGAATGAATGAATGAATGAATGAATGTGGCTCCAATTCTTTCAACAACTACTATGGAAGTGTCAATTTACAGAAAACCTGAATGCATTTTCTAGACCTCGAACCGGAACGATCAGTTGTTTCTTTAAGTTGCAATCCCATTCAGCCATTATGCTTGAAAATTTGATTGTTGACACATGAGGACTTTTTTAAGATACTGGATCAAACAGTGATAGAACTTACACACTATTTTGTACAGTATGTATTGCCTATGGCAAAACTGATGAACCGACTAGTTTCTCACAGGCATGAATGATTGGCAACGAATTCATGAGCATAAAGGTTCAAGTAAACATGATGATTGCATCAGGGCGCATTTGCTATCAGATAACGATCAAGATGTCACTTCATTGTTGTTTAATATAAGTCACAAATTGTACTTGAAGCACAAGTACGAAACAAACGAGATATACTTGTCAGAATTATTGATATTGTCAAACTTATTGGGAAAAGGGTCTTAGATTTCATTGAAAAACTCACGAAGCTGCTTACACACTCGATTTTCACTCATTAGACACACGGAACCTTTCTGGAAATGCTAGTAGGCCTACTTCTTAGCAAATATAATTTGAAATTGAATGACAGACAGTCGTGAAGGTGAGCAAAACTGTTCATTCCAACAAACTTAGTCAAGGTGAAATGGGCGCAAGTCGCGCAACAGAACGTGGAGGCCTAATTGTAGGTCTATTGTTTTGAAAGCAACTCTATATTATGTAATAAAGGCAATTAACAAACTGATAAAAGAATGCCTATCCGTTCAAAATTTTACAGCTCCCTCCCTGGACCTATCCCCCAGTGGCCTGCCAAGATTTTGAATTGCCCGGCCTGCAACTTTCCCCCAGTCCGCCCCTGGTACACAGGCGGCTTCTACTATCTACGAAAGCTGGGTATCGTACATTTAATACTTCACTTGGCCTATCGTCACACAATTTTGCATCAACATCTTTACGGAGAATTTTTTCGTAAATTATTAATTAAAGATTAGGTCCACCGGTACCCTATTAGAGAAAAAATATTACATTTATTGCTAAATTAAGATGTACACCAGAGTGCAGACAGCACACCGCACTCTGAAACATTGAAGAATTTACTCACTAATGTATCCTCTGCGTTGCGGCCGTGACGTCATCCAATTTTAACATCCGATCAAAGACGCTGTATTTTAGCGGGACCATTTTGGCGATTCTAGGAATTTTACTCAAATAGTTAATTAAATATGAATAAAAAAATATTCTCAATTATGAAAATACTATCAAATAAGGTGAAAATGTGAGAAGCGTGCTAGTCGTAAATTCAACTCGGAATTGAAAGAGAAATACATGTCCGTGCTATGACAGAATGGTAAGACGGTTTGCTTAGTGTGCGGTTTCTGTGTCCGTTGTGAAAAATATTACAAATTGGAACGACATTAGGCTACAAGAGTAGACTACCTACTTAGACCTTAGTTCTCAAGGTAATCCCGTAGTTTAGGTTGCTAAATTATTCTAATATCTTCAATGCCGTACTTGACGCTGGTAAGTAAGCACTCTACCGATGTCCATCATAAGGCAAAACTGGGAACGGCGGTCCCAAATTATGAAATATGTATTTTCGTCACAGACGTCCCAAATTATGAAATGAAAGAAGTCTACAAAGTTATTTGATATTGTCACTTTAAAATGGAAGCTGGATTGATGAAAGAACTGTTTCCCTAAATGGAAGTGGGATTGATGAAAACATTCCTGTGTTAAAATAGAAGCTGGATTGATCGAAATAATTTTTCCTGTAAATAGAAGCTGGATACCAAGCTGGTTGCATGGATGAAACTAAGTTTCCATTCAATAGAAGCTGGATGAAAATAATGTTTTCAGTAATTAGAAGCTGGATTCCTGAGAATATATAGCACGTTTTAGCGAAACTACGAGAAAGCGGCCTCTGTTGATTTCTTTCATTTCATAATATGGGACCGCCGTTCCCAGTTTTGCCCATCATAACTATCATCAATCCCGCTTCCATTTCATGGAGAATTATTTTTAATCAATCCAGCTTCCATTTAATGAAAAAATGACCCAACTTCTATTTAACCAGAAAAATATTTTTAATCAATGGAACTTTTATTTAAGCAAAGAACTTTTCTCATGGGTCCAGCTTCGACTTACGGAAACAATTATTTTCATTATTCCAGCTTCTATTGCATCAAAAACTTAGTTTCATCAATCCAGCTTCTATTTAGGGTAAAAATTATTTCCATCAATCCAGCTTCTATTTAAAGATAGAAATGATTTCATCAATCCCACTTCCAGTTAGCAAAACAGTTTTTTTCCTCAATCCAGCTTCCATTTTAATTTTACGATATAAAATAATTTAGCAACCTAAACTACGAGTTTACCGTTCTCAATATCAAACTGGGTCAGATGTAAGAAAAAATTGCAGCTATTTAGGTGAAAAACAAGTGGAATCAAATTTCGGTTGTCTATCGTTTTAGCGTACTCGATTAATTCCACGACTATAAAATTATGGCCTATCATTTCATCGTCCGAAATTAAACGTTCAGACCTATCTTTACAGAATGGGTGTACCAGTAGTTTTACAATGCTTTAAAAATGACAACCTTACAAGAGAAATTGCTATTTCAGAAGGTGAAATCTTCTGTGGCGGAAGATTCCGGCGCATAAGTAATATTTTAGATAATTCCGCGGCGGAAGACCTTTGCGTATGCGCAACCTTCGGCGCATGTGCACTGTTTAGAATGGCTTTGATCGTCAACAATTCGTTACTTTCTATCAATTGGCGTCGGTTAAGCACCACGCTTTTTAGAATGGGTTTATCATAACAAAAATGCTATTCAATCCAAGAAGGGAACTAACCCACCTATACATGGTAGGCCTAATGTTGAAATTAATTTGTGACGCTGAAACAATATGCTATAATGGTGGAATATTGTGAGATATATGTAAAAATTTCGAAGCAGGGCACTGAACAGACGGTGGTTCAGAGAGTTTGTATCAGAGCTTGAGGAATAGTAGTCCTATGGCGAACTATTGCTCAACTGCGATGACAGATGGCTGTCTAAAGGAAAAGTGCTGTCTTTTTTCTGTATCTTCCTATTTCGGACAATGAATTACCTACAGGAATATCTCATTGATGACCTGGCATTCTTGGTTGATTTTACATTACAGGTCATCTACATTATTTAAATCTGAGCCTTCAGGAAAAAGAGAAGCTGTTTGCAAATTTGTATGATGATGATTCCTGTTTTGAAATGAAATTACATTTTTTGGTTGAACAGCTAACAGACGGAACATTAGAAGTTTCTTGAACCCGTATGATGGGGAAAGAACTTGACTTACAGACGTTCAATATTAAAGTCGCGAATCTTCCAAGTGTCATTCAGTCCAGACTTTGTGATTTTGCAAAACAAGTAGATAAAGTGGCATTCATCACAGATTTATCTGTCTTTCAAGATATGCCAGCTGGAACTAAATCTTCAGCATGAAGTGATAGAATTGACGTGTAATTCTGTTTTAAGAAGCAAGTTCATATAACTTCCAGTTGCACCTACTTCTTAGCACATGATTTCATTTTGGTAAGTATGGTCAGTGATTTATATCTTTTTCTATTAAACTGAGATGTTTCAGTAGCAACATTATTTTGTTTTTATATTTGAAGAGTATTTCTTTAATTTTATATATTGTATGAAAGACTTCTTGAAATAAAGATGAGTGACCAGCGGGGGGGTACACAATGGCTTGTTTTGGACTTTAGTGCAAAATGTCTGGGAATAACTGAACTAGACAATATGGCTCAAGAAGCTTTGCTATCGCTGGACCGCTTCTGAAAGGCTTATGCTGTGAGAAGCGCTTTATATATGATCAATACAATATAGATCTGTAGAACAGCCTGGCAGCCGAAACCACCAAGAGTCAATCGATTGATTTAGAATAAAACAAAACAAACAATGTTTGAAAACGTATTCACGTGACTGTGTGAGTCCTTGACGGCCTAGGCTGTTAATGCCTTGAAACTAAAATGGTTACCAGTATACAACAGCAGCACCAATAGCAACAGAGACAGCAGGGACAACGGCAAGGTTCCGCGACAACTCCTCTACAGACTTTTTGTCTACGACACTTCGTCTACCGATATTTCGTCTACAAGTGTATCTGTATCCATTACGGCTAATCAACAGAGGCCGCTTTCTTATAGTTTCGCTAAAACGTGCTATATATTCTCAGGAATCCAGCTTCTAATTACTGAAAAGATTATTTTCATCAATACAGCTTCTATTGAATGAAAACTTAGTTTCATCCATGCTTTCATCAGCTTGGTTTCCAGCTTCTATTTACGGTAAAAATTAGTTCGATCAATCCAGCTTCTATTTCAACACAGGAATGTTTTCATCAATCCCACTTCCATTTAAGGAAACAGTTTTTTCATCAAGCCAGCTTCCATTTTAAAGTTACAATATCAAATAACTTTGTAGACGAAATGTCGGTAGACAAAATGTCTGTAGACGAATTGTCGTGACACCCAACAGCAACTATGGTCCTTTCCTCTCTTCCCATTTCCAAGGCAATTGGTATGCTACCTTGTGATTTTGTAATTGTGACAATGCCACTTCAATAGAAACTCCCAACTGCTGTCCTTAATTTTCTGCTAGAAAGCTGACTTTTTGATGGTGACCGAGCACAAAATGATGTAAAGTAGTAATAACTAGTAAACCATTGCCATTTACATTTGATAGTGTTCATTGCCATAAATTTGACAATGTACATTGCAAAAATTTGGGGGGGGCGGCCGATAGCGCATTGGATAACACACTGGCATAGAGAGCGATAGGTACCGAGATCATGTTCAGACATGCTTTGTAGGCTGCTATTAGCGCCGTGTATTGCAGGCTGTCTGTTCTGTTAGTAGTTAAGATTTATGTCTTCTGTCATTTGTGTTCTTGTGAATTGTTTCAATTGCATAACTGTACACTGTAACCGTTGCGTTTGTCAACCGGATTGTTTCAATAAAGAATATTATTATTATAAAAACAAATTTATTTCTTCATAAAGCCAACAAACTGATTAAAAGTAACTGTTTTCAGTATTTGTATAAGCCTTCGATTATTGTTATTATTATTATTATTATTATTATTAAATATTATTATTATTATTATAAAATCAGCTGTTCAAATGTGAGCAGTGCTTCTGTACAAGTATTTAACATTAATCACCATTTTGAGGAGTTTAAATATGAGCAATATTATTTAATTAAAATCATTTTTGTTTCTTTTTAAGGGATTTTCTTCAAGATTACAAAATGCTTCCTATCGACTCAACACTGTGTCATTTCATTTCTTGCAAGAACAAAAATGGAGGATGTACATCGTTCAGTTCGACGAATCACAGGTGAAAGTTACGTATTCCCCTTTATTTTTAGTTCCAAATGCTTAGATTTTCTATTTAACTCAGAAGCTAGTCACTGAATATGTCGCAAGCATATGGTTGCTTGGACTAAATTACTTCTCTTTGATTTTGTACAACTCATCGTCACCTTCAGAGCTTGCTTTGGTTCGTTTTACTGGTGGTCACTCACCATGCTTGTCATGCTTGGTCTAAAATTACACATTACACACATATTCATGTATTACAAAGTAAGATTCGTATGTTACAGGGAATGTGTAGGCTATAATCAGGGAATATGTATATACTCTTGGGAATATACATATACTCTATGGATTGTGTATATTCAGGTATGTATATATTTTATGTATATCTAGCCCTAGCACTAACCCTAACCCCATAACCCTTTAGAACCCTGTTTATACACATACCCTGAAATTTCAGGGTATATACATATTCCCTGATTATACACTTTGAATGGACAGGCATAAACCATTCCTTGCTATAAATGAATGTATCATCATCATTACCATCATCATCATCAACAACAACAACGAGTCTGATCCAGAGTTCAACATTGACCTGACAAAGCAAGACTAATCGACAAAAACCTTTTCAAGGCACTCATGATAAGAGCAAAATAAAGACCAAGGGGCTCTTCTAGTAGGTTACTAGGCAATCTATTCCAGAACTACGGACCAGCCATAAGGAAGCTTCGATGCTGGACTATGGTAGTAGGCATGCCGAAATATGCCTTGTAGTCCTCACACGGCTTTGTAGATGCTTTTACGCTCATGTCTAGATAAATCGGCCGCAAATTGAGTCTGATGCCATCTAATCATTATATGTGTCTACTTAAACAGAACTAGAAATAAACTAAACTGGTGGGCCACTATTTTTAAACTGCTATTTAAATTTATAGAAAATTCTAGAAGGTTCTCATACGTTCTGAAATATCCTCGAAAGTTCTAGCAGTTACTCCAAGTTTATTCAGCATTGAATTCATCTCCAATGTACTGGAAAATAGGTAAATTTAATGAAATCACTGTCGTGATCGCAAAGGCAAAGTTTGTGGGAATGATAACCATGTTCCATACTTGAGACATAAGCAATTAGGAAGTAACACTTACTAATCTGGAACAAGCAAACACTAAAAATGTGTTACACGGTGTTACTAATAAGCTCATTCACCAATGATTCGTGCGTAACATAATTGTAAGAAATCTAATCGATCAGCTAATCGTTTTACGATTAGAATTAGCTAGATATTTCAATACTTGCTCCACTGGTCTAAAGCCGAACTTGTGGCCAGATGAGGGTCATTTGGCAAATGGTCCATTGCTATCCAACGGACCTAAGTCATTCTGAACATGGCTAATTAGCTCTTGTATTCCTGCATGGAACTTTGCGTCTGGAATGGTCGCAAATCCAAAGCCCTGCCAGGAGCGTTTCGTGGGTTACGTGTCGATATTCCGTAGTAGCTCGATGGATGAAAATAATTCTTGCTTGAGTAAAAGTGGGATTAATTAACAGAATTGATGAAAATATTCCCTGCTTAATTGGAGGTTGGAATGATAAAAAGATATCGCAGTGTAAGTAAAAGTTGAATTCATGGAACGATTTTATGTCGGATTAATGTCAGAATCTTCGGACTATCGAACGTTTGGAATATCGACACGACACCCTGGTATGTACCCTTGGTCGTTAATGGCACCCTATCGCGGCAATCTTCCGTTATAGCACTTCCGCATCTCTACGTTCAAAGACAAAAATGCTGTCCCCGTGTATTTTTAAATCATCAGCCTAACGCTACGCTACATATCTGGCGAGCTTGAAGCTAGATACAAAAGTAGCCTATAATAATATAACCTTCGCTTATATTAATTCAAACTCACATGAACGCACTATGATTACAAGTCATAGTATGAACGGATGATCACAAGTTATTACAGGAGTCGAATTTAACTATGGCAGCTATGCAAGACACAGATCACCTCCTACTGCTCATTTTACCAACACCTTCTGACGAATGAAAGGCTGAGCCAACCTTTGGGAGGGTAGCGAGAGTCGACCTTTTGTCCATGCTGATCTTCTGCTTTGTGTGTCAGAGTGTTACCATTCACCTAAACCCCCTCGCCTAAACCCCTCTCGTAGTTAAATGGCAATAGCCTTGCTTGAAGAACGCACAGATCTCGAACAGACGTGGTATACTAATTTCTTTTGTACAAATGTACTCGTAAAATGACACCTTTTATTACACGTACATAGATAGTAAAAGGCCAGAGGAATTCTATAACTAATAGGCTATTGCTATCGGAACTACCAGTCAATTCACGGTAAAAATAGTTTCGATAAATCCATATTTCAACACAGGAATGTTTTCATCAATCCAACTTCCAGTTATGGAAACAGTTTTTTTATCAATCCAGCTTCCATTTTAAAGTGATAATGTCAATTAACTTCGTATGTAGGCGAAATGTCTGTAGACGACGTCTCGTAATCGAAAAGTCTGTAGACCAATTGTCGTGACACCGAATTTTGTACCGTCTCAGTTCAATGTTTCAATTTTTAAACCGTTTGTCTGTGGGCAAACACGAACATTATTATTGTCTAGGTAAACCGTATCACTTTTGCTTGAAGAACGAACAGAAGTGTCAGATCTAGGGAAAACACAGTAGAGGCCTACTAATTTCTTTTGTACAAATGCACTCGTAAAATAACACCTTTCATTGCACGTACGTAGATAGTAAAAGGCCAGAGGAATTCTATGATTAATAGGCTATTGCAATCGGAGCTACCAGTCACATTTTGCTGTTGACAGTCTTCAGTTGACCACCGGAACTACCATCAGTCACGTGACTGGTGTAGAAATCGTAGTAGGTCTAGTTATACAACTCATGTGCCATAGTTTTCACACTTGGCATCTGAAAGAGCTTATAAATCATAGAAGCTTTTCATGAGCGCGTTTACGATTTCAGGTAGTTTGATGTCGTATATGGCGGGTGTAGCGTATCGGATGCTTTGTTTGGTGGAGAGGAACATCCCTAGAGAGCGTGTAGGTCTATATCTTGGTCTGATATTGATTTCTACGATCTTCTTTTTTCACCTTCTCGCCAGATTGACTTCTGTTTAAATAAAAGAACAGAATAATGCCGCGATTAGAACCTAAATAGCTTTATAAAAGTCTTATATCTCAAATGTTATCACTCTTGCTTTGAGAAAGTATAACTTAGATATTGAAAGACGCGTTTCGATACCTGAAACTTTTCTAGGTCGACTCAGCCTTCCACTCCTAGGGGCAGCTGTAAACTGAGTGGGCGCCTAACAAGCTGTCAAGACGTGACTTCACAAAGATCATGAATTTTGTACCGTCAAGTTTCAATATTTGAAGTGCGGTTTGCCGGTGGGCTTATCACTAAATCAGTAAACACGAACATTATTATTGTCTAGTTAGATTGTGACACTTTTACTTTAAAAACGTACAGAACTGTCAGATCTCGAAAAGACGTGGTATACTAATTTCTTTTGTGCAAAATGTACTCGTAAAATTACACCTTTTATTACACCTACGATTAATAGGCCTATCGGCTATAGTGATTTGCAACCCAGTCTGATACATGATGCATTGTAAAAGTAAATTTAAGTCTTCGAAATATCTGCATCACACAAAGATTTTGTACCGAGTCTGGGATCAGGCGTTATCTGAAAAATTTGGCAAGAACAAGGTTGTTTCGTCGTTTTCGATGTCATATCAGCTTCGCAATCAAGTGACAAAATTCCATGCCTCTGCCCCAAGGAATGGAACCGATTACCACTCTGTCTTCGTAGCTCAAATTCACTTCCTTCAAAAAGCCGTTAAAACTCACTATTTCTCCTTGGCTTTCAAGCACTTGGATATCTAACTACATCTTCTCCTGGAGGCGAACTATCTGCGGCTCAGATTCACAAGACCAATGGGGAACTGGTTGACCCATGAACCACACAGAGGGACCGCTCCCTGAACATGTTTTGCATAAACGAAAATTTCATTCATTACACTAATGTAATTAATCAATCAATCAGAATTTATTTTACATACGTTTTCGGGGATCCCTGGACTCGTTTAGGTCAGCTGTCACTATGATGGCCATCGACCGCATGTGATCAACTGCTTTGGCCATTTTGTGGTATTGACTTTTACCGACTGCAAATAAATTCATGCATCAATAAATAAATCAATAAATAAATCAATATTCGTTTATTTTTAATTACAGCATTACACAAAGGCATTTCCGTTTAAGAGTTGATGTAGATAGCCAATTCTGCACCACGTGACTCCAAAGAGGGGCAACATCACGGTCATAATGCGTCATGCATGCCATTTCGGCGAACAGACAATGATTTTAAATGTGAAACTTTTGAGTGAAAAATTAGGAGATCGCTTACTTTGTTTAAGGTAAAAGCTGGTGGAAAAGTCAAATATTGGCGACAAAACTAACTCTCTTCATTGTAATAAACAGTTCATCAGCTATGGCTCAAATACATCCTTGAAGTATCACCTTCAGCATGTCGAATGATTGAGACTTTTTGTAGAAATTGTCGTTTTACATCATCATCATCTAGAGAGAAAGTTCCCTCTGCAAGCGGGGAACGGACATTATCCCCGGACATTATCCCCGGACATTATCCCCCCCGGACATTATCCCCCGGACATTATCCCCCCGATTTTGCGTAGGACATTATCCCCCCGGACATTATCCCCCCTCTGTGTAAATATATGTATATGTACATATAATGTATTTATATATACATGTACATATGTTATCCTATATATATATAGATATATATGGATATATATATATGTATATATATTACGATATATGTATATATATATATGTATATATATATATATGTATATATATATATATATATAATAATATATGTATATATATATGTATATATATGTATATATGTATGTATATGTATATGTATATATATATATATATGTATATATATATATATATATAATGTATATATATAAATATATATGTATATGTATATATATATGTATATGTATATATATATGTATATGTATATAAACTATGTATATATATATGTATATGTGTGTATATGTATATGTATATGTATATATATATATATGTATATATATATATGTATATATATGTATATATATATATATAGTATATATGTATATATTACGATATATGTATATATATTACGATATATTACGATTATATCTTAGACTGGGGGGATAATGTCCTACCCTGGGGGGGATAATGTCCGGGGATGTCCCGAATAACTATGTCGGGATAAACCATCTCCTACACTCCTGCAAGCATGTCTGCCTCATTCAATATCCATAGGTCCTCGTCACTGGCATCAACTACTTCTTTTATGGACATCCCAATGTATGAACTTCTGCAGATATGAACCTGTTCAGATTTTGAACCAGCTCTGGCATGTTTGTTTTCGTGTTTGATATCCTGGCAGTAGAAGCACATTTCTCGGTTGAATGAACTGGCTCGTGATCGTGTGAGGGTTCTGTTCATTGAGTCAGCACAGGAACTACTATCAGTCACAGTCTTAGTCGTAGATATGGGTCGACCTCCTTCTTGTCTGTAGAAGAAAACTGGGGATGAACACTGACAGCAAAGTAGAGTAACATGTGCGAAACGTGAAAGCTATCAGAAATATTTTGCCTATACCAAAGAAAGAGCTGGGTATGGACATTTTCATTTTGTTCAAGAATGCAAACGCGTCTCGCTCTGGCCTATTGTTAAGAGGCACGTCTGCGCGATGGCCTTTGAGCCTGCTGGCGAACTCTTTGTGTAGTAGAAATGGTGGTATCCCAATACTATCCTTCTTTGATAATAGATGTCAAACTCTTCCAAAAGCGTTTTACCCCTCCTTATGTTTTCGCGCTGGAGGAACAGGTCTCGGATGCAGCGGCTTCAAGAAGCTCAGTTTGGCAGTTTCCAGCACAGGCGCACACAGAATGTTCTGCACGATATCCCGGAGAGCTGGGTACACGGTTAACTCAGTCAACAGCTTCTCAACGTATTCATCCATAGTCAATTTCATCAAAATATTTTATGTTTGGTTAGTGATAGAAGCTAAATACATTACATATATAACTCAATCAACTTGTTTTTCAATCAAATTGCTGTTGATGAGAGTTACCTTCAAATAGACTATAATATAGTCTATTTGTATAGTCTATAGTATATTATACGAAACTCATTCTATTCCACCCATGACTTGTAGAGAGTGATTAATGAATCAATGTGAATATATATTACATACCCGTCTGTGCGTTTTTAGAACTGTTCAAATCAGATGAGACCAGAATTATTATAAATTCCATCCGGTCCAGGCCGCGTGCCATCTTTTGCATTATGTGGCGTCCGACTGTAAAAAATCATGTATTTAGTTTATTCTTCACTAGAGAGTGACATGGGGAATTTCCCCGCGGGGAAACCGCGGTAACCGCGGTAAATCCCGCGGTAATGGGGACAACAATTGCGGCAATACCGCGGTAATGGGGTTTACTCTCGCGGTAATACCGCGGTAATGGGGAATGAGCCGGCAATAAACCCGGGTGATGTTGAGAACTTGAGAACTGATAAGGAGAGTTTATTAGTTTCTGAAGCCTACTAGTCAGAAATAGTCAGGACTTGGTTAATGCAAACTGTCCATAAGATAATAGCAGACTAATGCAGTCAACAATACAAATAGTTTTGTAAGCTAAAAACTGTTATTTTTTAATTTGAATTTGTGTAAACTTTTTGCGGGGAATGAGATGTCGTCCTGCGGGGATGGGGTGGGGATGGGGAGCAAACCTGCGGGGATGGGGTGGGAATGGGGAGCAAACCTGCGGGGATGGGGCGGGGATGGGGACAAACCCTGCGGGGATGGGGTGGGGATGGGGACGACTAACTTGGTGCGGGGTGGGGATGGGGACGAGATTGTCTCCCCATGTCACTCTCTATTCTTCACCATAAGACTTAATGAGGGGCAGTGACAAAATCACTGTCATAATGCGTTATGCATGCTATTTTAACGAACAGACCAGGGCACTGCGCATCCGTCTTCCGTAAACATTAGGGATGCGGATTTTAACGGTTAATTAATCGATTATTCGTTACAATTTTTAATCGATTAATTTCGGCTTGTTCGATTGACGTTTTACTTATTTCATGATGTCGAGTGGCCCATATCTAGAGTAAACAACATGGCGAACAATGATAAAAATTAAATATGAAAAATTAGGGGATCACTTTACATTTAAGGTAAATGCTGATGGAAAAGTCAAATATTGGCGACAAAATTCATTGTAATAAACAGTTCATCAGCTGTGGTTCAAATACATCCTTGAACTATCACCTTCAGCATGTCGAATGATTGAGACTTTTTGTAGAGGAAAGTAGTAACTGACTCAGTCACCGCAGTGACAACGTTTTAAGGTGGTCAATAAATAAATTGATATTGATTGATATAATTCTTTTACCGATCTTATACTTTATCAGAAGGATTATCGTGGCCAGAGACAGTCGGAATTCCGCCTCGTTGTCGTCAACTTCAGTCCATTGATTGGTTAGAACAGTCGCGACGGTGTCATGCAGCTTGTAATGTCTATCAACCAGCAGGCCATACACTGGCACATTTCTTTCATGAGCTCTCCACATTGCTAAGTTCAAAGGAAAAATTTAATGTAATGAATGAAGTACGGAGAAGATCATGATGGGTCAAGGCATTGAGTGAATTGTCGGGTAAGGAGTGTTGGGATGATTGAATCCTCCCCTATTATTTTTGAACCCCTCCAGTTAATTGTTGAAATGATTCTGATTTCTAGGTAGACTGGCTCGAAATGCAACCGCTGTAAGGCATCGGAGCGAAGAAAAGCTTTTAATTTTGTGGTCTGTATCTGGGTGTTTAAATTGACCACTATTATCGTCTTCCTTCTCGTCTCTGTTTAAATAAGTAAAGCATTTAAAAGCAGCGATTGCAACCGAAATATTTTTATTATTAAAGTCTTACATCTCAGCATGTCATTCCGGTAGAGAAAACCATCAACACGTCGTAAGTGAAGTTAATGTTGCAAAGATAATCGGGTTTGGACTCACTCTGCAGTCAGCCTTGGCTATGAAGTGTTACCGACTTCAGTTTCCCTCCTCTTTGCATATGAGGGCAATAATGAGGCCAGATACAGCCCTCTCCATCCAATTGAATGAGATAGGCCTATATATTTTTACCAGACTAACTGCGGTAGTTCTGAAAGTAAGAACATTCTGATGGTTTAGCAGCAGTTCTTATTTCATTTGTTGTCCACAATGTGCCTTACAGTACACAGCTCAAAATTATGCGTCATATCCCACAAATACGCCAGATTCGATTGCTGCAACGATTCAGAATTCACAGTACAGTCTGGCCTACTTCTTTTTGGCTGCATAATATATCCACTGACCACCATTGCGCTAGTCTGAAACACTTTCTAAGACTTTGTTCTCGCTTTACAACTGTCAGAGCGCCCAGAAGTGTGGAATTTGGAGATTACTATTAAGAACTTAAGCCGCCAAACCCTCATACATGCATTCCTTTGCACACGGGTTGATTATGGCAACGCTATGTATGCAGGGTTAACTATTTCCCGCATAAAACCAGTCTATCTCAAACCTTTAATTGGAGGTACTCCTATATTTCAAGTGGGCGAAATTACATTTTGTGATACACAAATGCTTTGGTTTGAAAGTCTTAATGCATATGCGTCATTGCCTTGTACTGTGCTCCATCGTATCTATTGGAGTTATGTGTCTCGGTCTCATCGATTCATGGCCATAGCCTAGCGTGACCTGTCTGTTCCTCCAGCCAGAACATCAACAGTGCAGCACAGAAGCTACGCTATAGTCGGTCCAACTTTCTGGATTAGGATGCATAGCATCTAACGACATGAGGTCCTTGGTCTCTCTCTCTCTTTACCTCTATTCCATAAGCACTTGACAACCATTTTGTTCGATCCTGGTTTCCCGTCGCTAAGTCAGTCTGATGAGTCTCTCGTGAAGAGGCGCTATGTAGATGTGTGATTACAATTTCAAGTTCTCATACAACATAACACAAAGCAACCGAATCTTGAAGAAAGTCCGTTGCAGATTAAAAAGTTAAGACATCCTCGAGAATAGTGTGACGCAGTGTAATCGAAATATGTAAGAAACATAAATTAATCTTCGAAAGTCATATGGTCATATTAACATCTGAATTCTTACATCTCGTCCCCCTTTACCGGAGCTTCTGGTGCCAGAATCATACGATGGACCCTTCGGACCACTGCCACCGCCCCCACTGCCTCCGCCGCCATCACTTCCACTCCCGTCACTGCCACCACCATCGCTATCTCCATCGCTATCGTCTGATTCACTGTCGCCTCCATCTGGCGCATGTCGTAAATGAAAACAGACGCTCATACTTTACAACAGCTATATAATATACAGTGGCGAAAAGTAGCACAATATCAGTATTACAAAAAACAAAAATAAAACCTATGGAATATTATCAAAATGTATATATTATTTTACCCTGAAACTATTTCCAACGTACAATGATGTTAGCAGTAAGGCGTGTTCTTGCCTATAATATTATTAGAACTGATGAGAAAGGAATCAGCGCTGAGTTTGGCAGAAAGAAGTTCAGGACTGCTGTCGCTTGATTTATTTAAGAGTCATACCAAATGTCCAGTTGTATAATTGAGAATAGTTTCTTAAAACTATCTTTAACTAGTTAAATGCTGTCGGTTTCGTGTCACCATTAGACCAACCAAGAAGCATGATAGAGTTCTTCTGTTAGATCGGGCACTTCTAGAGAACGTTGACACTTGTGAAGAAACTGGCGTGTTTTCCAGACCAGGTTGCACATGACTGCCGTTTTCAATTTGAGAATATAATGTTATTTTAAGATACCGAGTGATTCTCATCTTTCAACACTAGCATGTAACAACATGTCCTATACATTCTCCCTACTGATCAATCAAGAAATTGTCGTGATAAATAGCGTAAAATAATTTTTCTTTACCCAAAGCATATTGTATGTGAAGCAGAAGGTCTTTGTGAGGTTTCGTGTAGTTTTCAAAAGTGTACCATTTTCCTCTGTACTCTCCTGCCAACACATATCCCGCGACGCTGTCTGTGGTGTAGTTTCTATCAACCACAATTCCGAAAATCGGAATATCGCGTTCAAATCCCCGCCACATCTCTATGTTCAAAGAAACCATGAAGTATAATGAATATGTCTCTTCCGGTAATTTTTGCGTATATCTTGAATATTATAAAACTATCTTCACCCGTACGTTTTTTCAATTAGTTAACCTGACTGAACTGATTTAATGTAGTTTGGCTGTTGGATATCAACTGCTTGATCCCTGCCGCGTAGCTTTATCTTCGCGGACATCGTCAACGTTAGTCGTTTTATCACCAACAGTAGTCCACAATTCACAGTTACGCTCACTGACTGGTAAGCCTACTCTCTCCCAAATGGTTTAAAACGCCGCGTTAAGACATCCTCGAGAATAGTGTGACGCAGTGTAATCGAAATATGTAAGAAACATAAATTAATCTTCGAAAGTCATTTGGTCATATTAACATCTGAATTCTTACACCATGTGCCCTTTTTCCATAACTGCTCGTGCCAGAACCATCTGATGGGCCCTTTGGACCGCTGCTTCCGCCCCGGCTGCCTCCGCCACCGCCGCCATCACTGCCACTATCGCTGCCTCCGCCTCCATCGCTTTCTTCATCGCTATCGCCTGAGTCACTGTCATCACCTCCATCTGGCGCATGTCGTAAATGCAAACAGACGCTCATACTTTACAACAGCTATATAATATACAGTGGCGAAAAGTAGCACAATATCAGTAGAACAAAAAACCAAAATAAATCCTATGGAATATTATCAAAATGTATATATTTTAGCATGAAACTATTTCCAAAGTACAATGATGTTAATAGTAAGGCGTGTTCTTGCCTATAATATTATTAGAACTGATGAGAAAGGAATCAGCGCTGAGTTTGGCAGAAAGAAGTTCAGGACTGCTGTCGCTTGATTTATTTAAGAGTCATACCAAATGTCCAGTTGTATAATTGAGAATAGTTTCTTAAAACTATCTTTAACTAGTTAAATGCTGTCGGTTTCGTGTCACCATTAGACCAACCAAGAAGCATGATAGAGTTCTTCTGTTAGATCGGGCACTTCTAGAGAACGTTGACACTTGTGAAGAAACTGGCGTGTTTTCCAGACCAGGTTGCACATGACTGCCGTTTTCAATTTGAGAATATAATGTTATTTTAAGATACCGAGTGATTCTCATCTTTCAACACTAGCATGTAACAACATGTCCTATACATTCTCCCTACTGATCAATCAAGAAATTGTCGTGATAAATAGCGTAAAATAATTTTTCTTTACCCAAAGCATATTGTATGTGAAGCAGAAGGTCTTTGTGAGGTTTCGTGTAGTTTTCAAAAGTGTACCATTTTCCTCTGTACTCTCCTGCCAACACATATCCCGCGACGCTGTCTGTGGTGTAGTTTCTATCAACCACAATTCCGAAAATCGGAATATCGCGTTCAAATCCCCGCCACATCTCTATGTTCAAAGAAACCATGAAGTATAATGAATATGTCTCTTCCGGTAATTTTTGCGTATATCTTGAATATTATAAAACTATCTTCACCCGTACGTTTTTTCAATTAGTTAACCTGACTGAACTGATTTAATGTAGTTTGGCTGTTGGATATCAACTGCTTGATCCCTGCCGCGTAGCTTTATCTTCGCGGACATCGTCAACGTTAGTCGTTTATCACCAACAGTAGTCCACAATTCACAGTTACGCTCACTGACTGGTAAGCCTACTCTCTCCCAAATGGTTTAAAACGCCGCGTTAAGACATCCTCGAGAATAGTGTGACGCAGTGTAATCGAAATATGTAAGAAACATAAATTAATCTTCGAAAGTCATTTGGTCATATTAACATCTGAATTCTTACACCATGTGCCCTTTTTCCATAACTGCTCGTGCCAGAACCATCTGATGGGCCCTTTGGACCGCTGCTTCCGCCCCGGCTGCCTCCGCCACCGCCGCCATCACTGCCACTATCGCTGCCTCCGCCTCCATCGCTTTCTTCATCGCTATCGCCTGAGTCACTGTCATCACCTCCATCTGGCGCATGTCGTAAATGCAAACAGACGCTCATACTTTACAACAGCTATATAATATACAGTGGCGAAAAGTAGCACAATATCAGTAGAACAAAAAACCAAAATAAATCCTATGGAATATTATCAAAATGTATATATTTTAGCATGAAACTATTTCCAAAGTACAATGATGTTAATAGTAAGGCGTGTTCTTGCCTATAATATTATTAGAACTGATGAGAAAGGAATCAGCGCTGAGTTTGGCAGAAAGAAGTTCAGGACTGCTGTCGCTTGATTTATTTAAGAGTCATACCAAATGTCCAGTTGTATAATTGAGAATAGTTTCTTAAAACTATCTTTAACTAGTTAAATGCTGTCGGTCTTGCCTATAATATTATTAGAACTGATGAGAAAGGAATCAGCGCTGAGTTTGGCAGAAAGAAGTATAATTGAGAATAGTTTCTTAAAACTATCTTTAACTAGTTAAATGCTGTCGGTTTCGTGTCACCATTAGACCAACCAAGAAGCATGATAGAGTTCTTCTGTTAGATCGGGCACTTCTAGAGAACGTTGACACTTGTGAAGAAACTGGCGTGTTTTCCAGACCAGGTTGCACATGACTGCCGTTTTCAATTTGAGAATATAATGTTATTTTAAGATACCGAGTGATTCTCATCTTTCAACACTAGCATGTAACAACATGTACTATACATTCTCCCTACTGATCAATCAAGAAATTGTCGTGATAAATAGCGTAAAATAATTTTTCTTTACCCAAAGCATATTGTATGTGAAGCAGAAGGTCTTTGTGAGGTTTCGTGTAGTTTTCAAAAGTGTACCATTTTCCTCTGTACTCTCCTGCCAACACATATCCCGCGACGCTGTCTGTGGTGTAGTTTCTATCAACCACAATTCCGAAAATCGGAATATCGCGTTCAAATCCCCGCCACATCTCTATGTTCAAAGAAACCATGAAGTATAATGAATATGTCTCTTCCGGTAATTTTTGCGTATATCTTGAATATTATAAAACTATCTTCACCCGTACGTTTTTTCAATTACAGTGTAGTTAACCTGACTGAACTGATTTAATGTAGTTTGGCTGTTGGATATCAACTGCTTGATCCCTGCCGCGTAGCTTTATCTTCGCGGACATCGTCAACGTTAGTCGTTTATCACCAACAGTAGTCCACAATTCACAGTTACGCTCACTGACTGGTAAGCCTACTCTCTCCCAAATGGTTTAAAACGCCGCGTTAAGACATCCTCGAGAATAGTGTGACGCAGTGTAATCGAAATATGTAAGAAACATAAATTAATCTTCGAAAGTCATTTGGTCATATTAACATCTGAATTCTTACACCATGTGCCCTTTTTCCATAACTGCTCGTGCCAGAACCATCTGATGGGCCCTTTGGACCGCTGCTTCCGCCCCGGCTGCCTCCGCCACCGCCGCCATCACTGCCACTATCGCTGCCTCCGCCTCCATCGCTTTCTTCATCGCTATCGCCTGAGTCACTGTCATCACCTCCATCTGGCGCATGTCGTAAATGCAAACAGACGCTCATACTTTACAACAGCTATATAATATACAGTGGCGAAAAGTAGCACAATATCAGTAGAACAAAAAACCAAAATAAATCCTATGGAATATTATCAAAATGTATATATTTTAGCATGAAACTATTTCCAAAGTACAATGATGTTAATAGTAAGGCGTGTTCTTGCCTATAATATTATTAGAACTGATGAGAAAGGAATCAGCGCTGAGTTTGGCAGAAAGAAGTTCAGGACTGCTGTCGCTTGATTTATTTAAGAGTCATACCAAATGTCCAGTTGTATAATTGAGAATAGTTTCTTAAAACTATCTTTAACTAGTTAAATGCTGTCGGTTTCGTGTCACCATTAGACCAACCAAGAAGCATGATAGAGTTCTTCTGTTAGATCGGGCACTTCTAGAGAACGTTGACACTTGTGAAGAAACTGGCGTGTTTTCCAGACCAGGTTGCACATGACTGCCGTTTTCAATTTGAGAATATAATGTTATTTTAAGATACCGAGTGATTCTCATCTTTCAACACTAGCATGTAACAACATGTACTATACATTCTCCCTACTGATCAATCAAGAAATTGTCGTGATAAATAGCGTAAAATAATTTTTCTTTACCCAAAGCATATTGTATGTGAAGCAGAAGGTCTTTGTGAGGTTTCGTGTAGTTTTCAAAAGTGTACCATTTTCCTCTGTACTCTCCTGCCAACACATATCCCGCGACGCTGTCTGTGGTGTAGTTTCTATCAACCACAATTCCGAAAATCGGAATATCGCGTTCAAATCCCCGCCACATCTCTATGTTCAAAGAAACCATGAAGTATAATGAATATGTCTCTTCCGGTAATTTTTGCGTATATCTTGAATATTATAAAACTATCTTCACCCGTACGTTTTTTCAATTAGTTAACCTGACTGAACTGATTTAATGTAGTTTGGCTGTTGGATATCAACTGCTTGATCCCTGCCGCGTAGCTTTATCTTCGCGGACATCGTCAACGTTAGTCGTTTATCACCAACAGTAGTCCACCATTCACAGTTACGCTCACTGACTGGTAAGCCTACTCTCTCCCAAATGGTTTAAAACGCCGCGTTAAGACATCCTCGAGAATAGTGTGACGCAGTGTAATCGAAATATGTAAGAAACATAAATTAATCTTCGAAAGTCATTTGGTCATATTAACATCTGAATTCTTACACCATGTGCCCTTTTTCCATAACTGCTCGTGCCAGAACCATCTGATGGGCCCTTTGGACCGCTGCTTCCGCCCCGGCTGCCTCCGCCACCGCCGCCATCACTGCCACTATCGCTGCCTCCGCCTCCATCGCTTTCTTCATCGCTATCGCCTGAGTCACTGTCATCACCTCCATCTGGCGCATGTCGTAAATGCAAACAGACGCTCATACTTTACAACAGCTATATAATATACAGTGGCGAAAAGTAGCACAATATCAGTAGAACAAAAAACCAAAATAAATCCTATGGAATATTATCAAAATGTATATATTTTAGCATGAAACTATTTCCAAAGTACAATGATGTTAATAGTAAGGCGTGTTCTTGCCTATAATATTATTAGAACTGATGAGAAAGGAATCAGCGCTGAGTTTGGCAGAAAGAAGTTCAGGACTGCTGTCGCTTGATTTATTTAAGAGTCATACCAAATGTCCAGTTGTATAATTGAGAATAGTTTCTTAAAACTATCTTTAACTAGTTAAATGCTGTCGGTTTCGTGTCACCATTAGACCAACCAAGAAGCATGATAGAGTTCTTCTGTTAGATCGGGCACTTCTAGAGAACGTTGACACTTGTGAAGAAACTGGCGTGTTTTCCAGACCAGGTTGCACATGACTGCCGTTTTCAATTTGAGAATATAATGTTATTTTAAGATACCGAGTGATTCTCATCTTTCAACACTAGCATGTAACAACATGTCCTATACATTCTCCCTACTGATCAATCAAGAAATTGTCGTGATAAATAGCGTAAAATAATTTTTCTTTACCCAAAGCATATTGTATGTGAAGCAGAAGGTCTTTGTGAGGTTTCGTGTAGTTTTCAAAAGTGTACCATTTTCCTCTGTACTCTCCTGCCAACACATATCCCGCGACGCTGTCTATGGTGTAGTTTCTATCAACCACAATTCCGAAAATCGGAATATCGCGTTCAAATCCCCGCCACATCTCTATGTTCAAAGAAACCATGAAGTATAATGAATATGTCTCTTCGGTAATTTTTGCGTATATCTTGAATATTATAAAACTATCTTCACCCGTACGTTTTTTCAATTAGTTAACCTGACTGAACTGATTTAAAGTTGTTTGGCTGCTGGATATCAACTGCTTGATCCCTGCCGCGTAGCTTTATCTTCGCGGACATCGTCAACGTTAGTCGTTTATCACCACAGTAGTCCACAATTCACAGTTACGCTCACTGACTGGTAAGCCTACTCTCTCCCAAATGGTTTAAAACGCCGCGTTAAGACATCCTCGAGAATATTGTGACGCAGTGTAATCGAAATATGTAAGAAACATAAATTAATCTTCGAAAGTCATATGGTCATATTAACATCTGAATTCTTACATCTCGTCCCCCTTTACCGGAGCTTATGGTGCCAGAATCATCCGATGGACCCTTCGGACCACTGCCACCGCCCCCGCTTCCTGTGCCTCCGCCTCCATCACTTCCTCCTCCATCGCTTTCTCCGTCGCTTTCGTCTGAGTCACTGTCATCACCTCCATCTGGCGCATGTCGTAAATGAAAACAGACGCTCAAACTTTACAACAGCTATGTAATATACAGTGGCGAACAGAAGCACAATATCAGTAGAACAAAAAACAAAAACAAAATCTAAGGAATATTATAAAAATGTATAGGCCTAAATTTTAGCATATAACTATTTCCAAAGTACAATTATGTTTGCAGTAAGGCGTGTTCTTGCTTTGTTTCCCAGATCAGGTTGCATATGACTGCCGTTTAAAATTTGAGAATATAATGTTATTTTAAGATACCGAGTTATTCTCATCTTTCAACAGTAGCATGTAACAACATGTCCTGTACATTCTCCCTACTGATCAGTCAAGAAATTGTCGTGATAAATAGCGTAAAATAATTGTTCTTTACCTAGTTCATATTTGATGTGAATGAGCAGCTGCTGTATGGTTCCGTCATAACTTGCTTCTGTTACAAAGCATTCGCCTTTGTACTCGCCAGCGAGCACAAAGCCAGCCACACCATCGATTTCATAGGACCGGTCCAAAAGAATACCAAATACTGGTACATTCCTCTCAAAGCATCTCCACATTTCTATGTTCAAAGAAACCATGAAATATAATGAATTTGTCTCTTCGGTAATTTGTGCGTATATCTTGAATATTATATCTTTACCCGTGCTTTTTTCAAATAGTTAACCTGACTGAACTGATTTAATGTTTTTTGGGTGCTGGATATCAACTGCTTTATCTTTACCTCGTAGCAGGGTCTAGGCTAGGCATCAAACTGAAGAGCTCTGTGTTAGTGGAGAATCGTCTAGGGCCGTTGTAAAGGCTCGTTGGGCTTTCCTTCAGTCTGACGGATTTCTCTAACGCCACGGTGAATTAAAAACGGCCTTTTACATTCACTTCATTACTATTATTTCACTTACTAATTAATTCGTCTACCAGTACAGTACAATACAAAATGGGAGGGGTAAGAGCCATTTAGGGTAAAGGATTTCTTTGATGAAGCATGACGTTCGGTGAACCCAATACGTTTGAAGGAAGAACGGAAGATGAAGACCGAAGACATAGCTTAATTTAAAGATTAGCAATGATTAAACATTTATATGTGATGCGTACTCGCGCGTGTGAAACAATCTACTTTAAGTCTAAAATTGAGGCAGTGATAAAACACATAATCGATTCACTCATGCATTCATATCAAACATGTATATGGCGTCTTCCAAGAAAATTATTCAAAGGCGCTCCCAATTCCAGCACAGCTGAAAAAGAACATTCTTAAGGTGAGAAAAGAACGTAGGAGAGAAGGTCCTGACAAAGTCGCCAAGCTCCAGAGTGAGGCCATTCCAAGTCGAGGGTACACCACCGAGAAAACGTGGTTCTTCATAGTGGAAATAGAGAAAAGGGTTAGTGAAGTGACCCTGTTTGGACGAGCGGAGGGAACGGGAGCCCCTAGCAGTAAGGTCAGGGTAACAGAGCTCGCGAAGATAGACATGAGCGAGGCCTAGTAAGCCGTGCCAGACTAGGGCAACTATCCTATATGCAATCAGCAGCTCAGAGAGGAGCCAGTGGATATTGTCGCGCATGTAACAACGATCGAGACATGGTCAAATTTTTATATTACGACTGATAAGGCGGACTGCAGGACGCAAGATCCGATCCACACGCCACAGTCGATCAGCCGTGAGACCAGCGTATAGCGAGAGCAACAATAGAAAAGTCTAGTTGTGACGAAGCATGGATAAGGGTGGGGCTGCAGAAGCAGTGAGTTATCGGGCGACAGTGCGGAGCTGTTGCAATTGTTAGAAACAATCATGGCTAAGAGGTTTGATATGGGGTAAAGGTTGCGCCAATGTCACGCAGGACAGAGGAGAAGGTGAAAATGGGGAAGGCGGCTGCCCAACCAGATGAACTGGGTTTTGGTGGACTTAAGTCGCAGACGGTTAGACGACATCAAGCTCTCAAGGGCTCCCATTCACGATCAAGCTAATAATCCGAGTAGTCGCAATAGCGCCAAAGGCAGATACTTTGCAAGTAGGCCTGGACATTGTCTGCATATACCTGGGTCAGTGCAGCATAGGAGGCAAGAAGCGAAGATGGGAAGAGTAGATATGGTTGAGATAATTGAGAACGAAGGGACCCATAACAGAGCCCTGAGGTGGCCCCCAAGGGACGAAAACTTATGTGGAACTGGTTGACCCATGAATCGAAAGAGGGAGCGCTCCCTGAACGTGTTTGCAAAAGCGAAAATTATTGTCACAATATTAATTAATTAAACAATCAATCAGAATCAATATTACATACCGCGCTTAGTGAACCGGGATTTGTTGATTTTTGATGTAACAATGACGACCATCATCCTCATATCGTCCAGGCCTTCAGCCATCTTTGT
Organism: Aporrectodea caliginosa; assembly: GCA_020284085.1. Lineage (NCBI taxonomy): Eukaryota > Metazoa > Annelida > Clitellata > Crassiclitellata > Lumbricidae > Aporrectodea > Aporrectodea caliginosa. Next base: position 575,023 of record JACEVL010001239.1, on the reverse strand, counting down.
GTACAATTTGTCTCCAACTGCTAAGGAACAATTTTCATGGAGTTACTTTATTCTGCACCAAATGACTCCAACGAGAGGCAGTGACAACATTATTGTCATAATGCGTTATGCATTCCATTTTGACGAACAGACCATGCAGGACATTGCGCATCCTTCATTATAAATATGGCTGCAGTTTTTGACGATTAATTAATCGATTAATCGTTAAAATTGTTAATCGATTGATTTCGGCTTGTTCCGTTAACTTTAAACGTATTTCATGATGTCGAGTGCCCCATTACTGCAGTAAACAACGTGGCAAACAATGATAATGTAAAACGTTGAGTGGAAAATTATGGGTAGGCAAAAGCTGATGGAAAATTCAATTATGGTGACAAAATTAACTGTCTTCATTGTAATAAACAGTTCGTTAACTTCGCTGAATGACTGAGGCTTTTGTAGAAGGAAAGTTGTAACTGACTCAGTGGCTATTTTTTAAATAGTTTTTCATGTTTTACGTAACATTTACCAGATTAATCCAATTTGCTAATTAATACTCGTTAAATTTAGGAGATTAATCGATTAATTTGCTTAAAATAAATACCAGACTTACTCTCTACTGGCAACCTCTCCATGGTCTCTAAGCACTCTCTCGTCACTACCCTTCTCAAAAAAGCAAATTTTGACAAAGAAAGCCAATCTAACTAACGTTACTAAGCCAGCTCATAAAGGCCTCATCCATCGGCATTACGGTGTTTTTAAGGTATATGTGATATTTTCAAGTCAAACTTTTCTTACCGGTCTGGTTCAATTATTATGCCAATTCATTTATAAGCTCCATAAATTATTATCTGTAATTATATCTTGTTGTCTAAGGATATAGGACTTGCGCAAGGCGATCGAGATTAGAAACCCAGTGACATAACTATAGGCATTCAGCTGGGTTTTATTGTTGTCGCATCTGTGTACCCTCGAACCGCCTTGTAGTTAGGCCTAATAAACCCGAAAACAACCTGGCCGATATAAATTTTGAAACTTAAAATTTTAGACACATAATATATATATATATACATGTCTATATATATTTATTATATTACATTATAATATATTATAATATAATGTAATATAATAAATATATATGGACATGTATATACATAATCAAATAGTGGTCAGATATGATATATAATATTATTATATATAATATCTGACCACTATTTGACGATGTGGTCATAACATTTACAAGCAGTAAGTTAATAAGGTACTCATCCGCTTCTTGTCTAACCAACTAGTAATTCCAGCGGCTGTTAAAGCTCTTTGAACTCTTTCTGCATGATGCTTTTGCGAACTTCTATGACACAGAAAAACCGCCATGATGAAATCGGTCTACAAGTAGAACAAAACATTTTCAGCTACCTTAAGACTCACCTTTTACATCTGTTAAATAGCCGTCTTACAGCAGGTAAGTAAGGTTATGTGATCGCGCCATATAAGCGCTATTGAATTTTAACATTCGCCGGGCGGAGCGGGGTAGATTTTAACCCCATCGGTTTTGGATGTTGATTGCGGTGCAACTGTAGGTTGCTATAAGTTGACGTTTCATGTGTTTTACGTCATGCTTCAAATCTCCTCTAGTCAAGCCTTTACTCAAAACCCCAAAATAAAAACACATTAATGAAAAAAGAAAACTGTATTTATAAAAATTTTGGTGCCTTGTATCGAGCATAAGCCTACTTTTTAATTCTTAGTTTTGCACACCATAATTCAAAGTAAAACGATGTCATTCCAGAACACATAGAAACACATAGAATATCGTGTGGCACGTTGGCCGACTGGTTAGAGCGGTTGACCTGTAACGCCGAGAGTACGGGTTCAACCCTCGTCCGGGGTGGTTTAACTGTGTAGGGACCTTGAGCAAGTCCTTGGCGCACATTCGCCCTGCAATAGAATTGCTTCTGCGCCGTCGAGGCGTGAGCACTTCTGAGCTTGGGGCCATCTTAGGAAGAAGGCCAATATCAAAGGCAGTTGTATTATATTGTATCGATCAGGAGATAAACATCTAGCTTTTATACTTGAATTACCTGACTACAAGAACCACTTCCAAGCTTCGGTTTCTTTGACGGTGGTCGATCGTGGATGCTTGGCTTTTTGTTCTAAAATTAGATTACACTTAGATCGGTTACAAATTGAATTCTGGAAAGAGGCTTCAATGTAGGCCTATGTAATAGTAAGGTCCAAGACGTCAAAGAACTTTCTATTAACGTCTAGTGTACCGCAATTCAATCCTGGTGGACCTCCGAACTTTTCCTTATTCGTCAGTTTCATTCCATCTGCAGCTGCGCTGCCCGAGTCGTGGTAAGCCTATCCAGATTCTGGCACATAATATCATAAGCCTGCATGCGTGACAACTTGAACTGGTTCCTCGTTTAAAAGAGAATACAGTTTGGTTGGTTCCACGGGTGTGCGCGGACCCGCCACTGGAAACTCTTCCAGCTGGGCATTGTTTTGCCAACTGATGTAATATTTTCGTTTGTAATGACACTTAAATTCATAATTATGGGGTGGCGCAGAGAGCGCCTCTGGGTAGGTCTCTTGAAGAGGCGCTATAAAAATTCTCAGAATGAATTAATATGTTTCTTGTATGTGTACATTATCTTCTAAAACACAACCGTTTGCGTATCTGATTCAGACAACTTTGAGTTCGAATAGTTTACTACAGATAGCTTTCTCTTCGCGGACATAGTCAACGTTAGTCGTTTGTCACTAACAGTAGTCCACAATTCACAGTTACGCTCACTGACTGGTAAGCCTACTCTCTCCCAAATGGTTTAAAACGCCGCGTTAAGACATCCTCGAGAATAGTGTGACGAAATGTAATCGAAATATGTAAGAAGCATAAATTAATCATCGAAAGTCATTTGGTCAAATTAACATCTGAATTCTTACATCTTGTCCCCTTTTACCAGAACTGCCGGTGCCAGAATTATCTGACGGACCCTTTGGCCCGCTGCTTCCGCCACCACTGTCGCCTCTGCCTCCGCCACCGTCGCTTCCGCTGTCGTTTCCGTAATCGCTTTCGCCGTCGGTTTCATCTCCATCACTACCTTCCCCTCCATCTGAAGCATGTCGTAAATGAAAACAGACGCTCATACTTTACAACAGCTACATAATATACAGTGGCGAAAAGAAGCGCAATATCAGTAGAACAAAAAACAAACAATAAAATCTATGGAATATTATCGAAATGTATATATTTTAGCATGAAACTATTTCCAAAGTACAATGATGTTAGCAGTAAGGCGTGTTCTTGCCTATAATATTATAAGAAATGCTGAGAAAGGAATCGGCGCTGAGTTTGGCAGAAAGAAGTTCAGGACTGCTGTCGCTTGATTTATTTAAGAGCCATGCCAAATCCAGTTGTAAAATTAAGAATGTATTCTTAATCTATCTTTAACTAGTTAAATGCTGTTGGTTTCGTGTCTCCATTAGACCAACCAAGAAGCATGATAGAGTTCTTCTGTTAGATCGGGCACTTGACGAGAACGTTGACACTTGTGAAGAAACTGGCGTGTTTTCCAAACCAGGTTGCATATGACTGCCGTTTTCAATTTGAGAATATAATGTTATTTTAAGAACCCGAGTTATTTCCATCTTTCAACAGTAGCATGTAACAACATGTCCTGTACATTCTCCCTACTGATCAATCAAGAAATTGTCGTGATAAATAGCGTAAAATAATTTTTCTTGACCTAATACATGTCTGATATGAATCAGAAGGTTCTTGTGAGCTGCCGCGTATTCTGCCACATCATACCACTCCCCTTTATATTCACCCGCTAAGACAAACCCAGCGACGCTGTCGATGACGTATGTCTTATCAACCAGCATACCGGAAATTGGAACATCTGTTTCGAACGCCCTCCACATCTCTATGTTCAAAGAAACCATGAAATCTAATGAATATGTCTCTTCGATAATATTTGCGTATATATATCTTGAATATTATAAAACTATCTTCACCCGTACGTTTTTTCAATTAGTTAACCTGACTGAACCGATTTATTGTTGTTTGGCTGCTGGATATCAACTGCTTTATCCCAACATCGTAGCAGGGTCTAGGCTAGGCCTCAAACTGAAGAGCTCTGTGTTAGTGGATAATCGTCTAGGGCCGTTGTAATGGCTCGTTGGGCTTTCCTTCCGTCTGACGGATTTTCTCTATCGCCACGGTGAATTAAAAACGGCCTTTTACATTCACTTCATTACTATTATTTCACTTACTAATTAATTAGTCTACCAGTACAGTACAATACAAAATGTGAGGTGTAAGAGCCATTTAGGGTAAAGGATTTCTTTGATGAAGCATGACGTTCGGTTAACCCAATACGTTTGAAGCAACGAATAGACGTGTTACTTCCGGTTTGCGGCCATATTGGTAGGGGGCCAGTTTGTCGACGCCGCAGGCGTGTTTTGGAAACTGCAGTTTATTTTTTCATCAATCCGACTTCTATTTAGCAGGAATTCTTTTCATGGATACCAATGCAGAATAATGTGGAGACCTTTGCTTAAATAGAAGTTGGATTGAGTAGGCCCTAGACATAATTTTGACAACTAGTCACGGCGCCATTTTTACACTTGTATCTAAGCTAAATGTTATGCATATTAATGAATGTTGATAGCGCTTTAGCTGGCGTCACGTGGCGTGTCACGTTGACCTATGGTAGGCTTAGGTTTATGAATATTAATAATAGTCTTTTACAAGAGCGGGAATCCAAAACACGCACGCCGCAGCAGCGACGCTATTGATCGCGCTTAACTCGACGATCGCGACGAGGTCCACTAAGTGGAGCTCGCGCAAGATTCCCACGGTCGGCGACGTGCGGGACGGCGGGGAAGATTAGTATTTAGACGGACATCCCAATATAGGTAGCATTATCTTACTGTGGACATGTCACCGTTAGTCGGCTATCACCAAAAGTAGTCCACAATTCACAGTTACGCTCACTGACTTGTAGGCTAACTCTCTCCCAAATGGTTTAAAACGCCGCGTTAACACACCCTCGAGGTCTCTAGGTCTGTGGCCATTCATTAGTCAGCAACCACGTATTGCTCATAAAACCTCGAGCGATTGAAAGGGAACACAAGTCAAAGACTCAATCCAAAATTTCCCGCGATTCGGTGGTTTGACGTTGTTCAGCAAGGAACCTGCTTAGCCTTCAAAAGTCGACCGAAGCAAAATGGCGAACAGGTTCTGATGACTACAGGGCCCTGCAGGCCCTTTGCATATGTAAAAGTGTGTATATGCGGTATTTAATAATGTATTTTGTGAAGTCTGAAGGACATACGTTACAGAAAGTAAGCATCATGCAAATAAAATGACGCTCAATAAAGCGAATAGGCCTATGATTGAACGCAAACGAAAGCGCTGTGTTGGTAAATTCAAAATGGTGACGTGAACCCCGAACCCCTTAATAAAGCAAAGTTGTTTAGTCGGTGATAGAGTAAGAATTTTAGATAAAATTATAGCCAAATTGATTCACGAACAAACTGGCTGGGATGACTTTATAGCGTAGCCTATATCTCAAACTATCACAGTTCTACAAGAACACATCTGGCATAATGTAGCTATTGATATTACAGCGATCGTGTAGATGGCCGAAACGTTTTCACAAGCGGCAGATGCTGCTCTGTTCAGAGCGGTCCAGGGCAATGAGTTTAGCGTCCTTCGTGGCCACTACCCACTGCAGCGAAATCCATTATATAACTGCCGGTATCACGAAATAGAGTATGAGTCCTAAGACTATCCGGGGGATGTATGAATTTATCCCCCAGGATGGAATAAACCGGTTTAGAGTATCCGGGGGGATAAACCATTCTATCCACCTTCGTCATACGCATCACGATAGCCTCGACGAAAATCCAGTCAAAATCACCAAAAACGAAGTAAATTAATTTCAGGTCGACGTACAAACTAAAGATACGCAACTTTAAATATTTTATGTGTACAATATATCCAAACAGTACGACTGAATACACTTAGAAACCGCAAAAATGCAAACTAAACCGAATACTCCATTTCGCTAAGGGGAATACTCATGTACGGTGGATACTCTATTTCGTGACACCCTGGTGAAGACTTTCATCCCACGTGTGTTATATAGAGACACATACTAATACTAATTAATTCGACATAATTAGTCAAAATTCCACCTTTTGTTTTGTGAAATAAATGAATATACATCATCATGGATGGGTGTGTGCGTGTGTTTGTGTGTGGGTGTGTGCATATGTGTGTTCGCGTTTGTGTGTATGTTTATGTATCTATATTTATATTTTATAGATCATTTTTAAAAACGTCATTTGCCTGGATTTTACAGGAAGTGCTTTGGTCATAATAACATCTGAATTCCTACCTTTTGTACGTTGTTTCCCTCAGACCCTTTGTCTTCATCCACGTTCTTCGATTCTTGTCCACTGCCCCCATCGCTGCCGTCGACACCGCTGCCACGGCCGCCGCCGCTGCCACCGGCGCCTCCAGGGCCTCCACGTGGCGCTCCTCCTGACACTGTGGCTGTTCCAACTGTTGCTGGTGTATGTCGTAAATGAAAACAGACGCTCATACTTTACAACAACTATATAATACATTGGCAAAAAGTAGCACAATATCAGTAGAACAAAACAAAAATAAAACCTATGGGTTATATATATTTTATAGATCATTTTTAAAAACGTCATTTGCCTGGATTTGACAGGAAGTGCTTTGGTCATAATAACATCTGAATTCCTACCTTTTGTACGTTGTTTCCCTCAGACCCTTTGTCTTCATCCACGTTCTTCGATTCTTGTCCACTGCCCCCATCGCTGCCGTCGACACCGCTGCCACGGCCGCCGTCGCCATCGCCGCTTCCAGGTCCTCCAGTTGGCCCTCCCCCTGAAAACGATGGTCTTCCAGCTGTTGCTGGTGCATGTCGTAAATGAAAACAGACGCTCATACGTAACAACTATATAATAGATTGGCAAAAAGTAGCACAATATCAGTAGAACAAAAAATAAATAAAACCTATGGAATATTATCAAAATGTATATATTTTAGCATAGACAAACTTACGCAATTATTTTAAAAGTAGGGGAGGCCGGGGTTGGTTGCAACAAATTTCATTTTTTCATTTGCCATTTAACTGTTGAAACAACCTAAAAATTATTTAGCCCATATATTTCCTGTATATCTAAGCACCAAAACAAGCTATAGTGACGATCTCAATGATCAAGGATGTAACCACAATAGCTAACTGAACATAGGGCTTCAAAGTGTTGCAACCAACCCCGGGCCGGGGTTGGTTGCAACGACTCTAGAGGAAGGTTGCAGTAGTGTTGAAAGTAGTATAATTATTCAACTTAGGCTGCATTGCCTAGGGTCTACTGAGGACTGTCTACATATAAAATGTAATAGATTGAAGAAATTCACAATTAAATCTAATCAAAAGCATCAATCAAGATATTAAACTGTTTTGCTGCAATAATTGTCATGTAAAATGTCCGTTTATAATATACTCGATGGGCGTATATTCTCCATAGCAGGCTAAGTCTACTTCTACCTATCTAGGCTTATAATGTTCAAGATTTAATTTAAAATTGTAGAGCTTTTTCAAGCCTTCAAATTGTAACTAGAAACCGAAAACGGGAATGTTCTTTGCCTACTGACTCGCTGAGTGCCACCTATTATAATTATTAACGGACTAAACCAGAGGTGTTGAACCATTTTTAATGGTGGGCAGTGGCAAAATGTTTCTGCAAGTGGTGGGCCAGGATGTCGAAAGTGCTTGAGAAAAACTGGGGTAAGGGTGTGGGAGGGACTCTTTGAACCCGTTCTCAAGAAAATATTTGCCAAACCAAATCTTAAATGGTGAATTTTTAAGCATATAATGTTCAGTCAAATTAAGCTAATGAAATCTTTATTTTGATCCTCATTATCAGTCATGAATATCCCGGTTGTCTTTAGGTAAGACTTCGTAGGCCAGAAAAATGGTGTTACGACAATTCGTCTACCGATATTTCGTCTACGACACTTCGTCTATACATATTTCGTCTAACGACATTTCGTCTGCAAAGTTATTTCATATTGTCACCCTAAAATGGAAACTGGATTGATGATAAACACTGTTTCCCGAAATGGAAGTGGGATTGCTGAAAGCATTCCTGTGTTGAAATAGAAGCAGGATTGATAGAAATAATTTCCCCGTAAATAGAAACTGGATACCAAGCTAGATGCATGGATGAAAATAAGTTTTCATTCAATAGAAGTTGGATTGATGAAAATAACCTTTTCAGTAATTAGAAGCTGAATTCCTGAGAATATTTAGCACGTTTTAGCGAAACTATAAGAAAGTGGCCTCTGTTGATTAGCCGTAATGGATAAAGATACACTTGTAGACGAAATGTCGGTAGACAAAGTGTCGTAGACGAAAAGTGGACAATGGCTTGTTGCACACGTGAAAGCTGTAATCATAATAATACAGGAACTACGTGCCTGTATTATTATCATGATGGTCAATAACTATATTGATACTGATTGATAGAATTCTTTTACCCAACTTGTACTTTATCAGGCAAATTACGGTGGCCAGCTACAGTCGGAATTCCGCTGCATCGTAGCAGTCTCCAGTCCACTGCTCCGTAAGAACCGTTGCCACAGTTCCATCGACCTTGTACTGCTGGTCAAAGCGCAGACCATACCTGGGGATATTTCTGTCATATGCGCGCCACAACGCTAAGTTAAAAGGAAAAACGAAATGTAATGAATGAAGGTCGGTGGAAGATGGATCAAGGCATTGAGATTTGTAGATAATCAGGCAATGTTGGCGAGAAGCCAGAAAGGTCTACAGGCAATGATGAATAGACTGAACACAATATCAACTGAATACGGAATGAAGATAAACATAAAAAAGACAAAGGTATTGAAGATAAGTAAAGGAAAGGAAACTGTAGTCAGAATACACATTGGAGGAAAAGAGATAGAACAGGTCAAATAATTCTGCTACCTATACGGAGAATGATCAAGACAGATGACAAATGCAACAGAGAAATTAAAGAATGATAGCAATAGGAACGGGAGCATTCTCACACAGGAGAGAACTACTGAGAGGAAAACGAAACAGGAATCTGAAGATAAGAATAATAAAGACACTAGTATGGAGCGTGGTGCTATATGGATCTGAGACATGGACAATAAGAAAAGAACAACCACAAGTGAATATCTTTCAAGTGATAAAACAACGCTCTGCTCTCGTAGGTGCATCGACCAGTATTGTTTAATCACCTATCGCAATAATTGGGTGAAGGTTGCTGAACGAAACCATGCGATAAATGTGAAATGGCATGAAAACAAGCGTAACAGATTTCTCTATGAAATGTGTTTATTACCCCGCTAAATCAAAACTTGGACGTGAGTTTAGAAAAGAGTGGAAACGATTATCATCAATCACAGTTTGAAAACTAACTGGGCAAATGATTAGGCTGATATATGATCTGCGAACATGGTATAGCCAGATCAAGAATATATAATGACTTTCGAACTATAATCTATTTGAAGGCGACTCTCAATCAGTTGTTCACATTATTGGAATACACAGATTGCTAGATAAACCATAAGAGAGGCATTCTGGAGGAGGAAAGCTCAACTGAGCATATTGAGTCCACCCTACAATGAAGTTCTATGAAAACAATGAATTAACCATCAAGTACAGAGAACTATTCCATCCATGACATGTAGAGAGTGATTAATAGCCAGTTGATGAATCAATTTGAATATATATTACATACCGGTCTGTGCGTTTCTGGAACTGTTGATGTCTGATGAGACAAGTACTATCATATATTTCATTTTACCCAGGCCGCGGGACATCTTTTGCATTATGTGTCGTCCAACTGTAATTAATAGCCAGTTAATGAATCAATGTGAATATATATTACATACCGGTTACTGCGTTTCTTGACGGTTTTATATCCGACGAGATGAGGATGATCATGTATTCCATGCGATCGAGTCCGCGGGCTATTTTTTGCATTCTATTTTTCCCAACTGCAAAAATCATGTATTTAGTTTATTCTGCACCATAAGACTTTATGAGGGGCAGTGACACAATCACTGTCATAATGCGTTATGCATGCTATTTTAACGAACAGACAAGGGCACTGCGCATCCGTCTTCCGTAAACATTAGGGATGCGGATTTTAACGGTTAATTAATCGATTATTCGTTACAATTTTTAAGCGATTAATTTCGGCTTGTTCGATTGACGTTTTACTTATTTCATGATGTCGAGTGGCCCATTTCTAGAGTAAACAACATGGCGAACAATCATAAAAATTAAATATGAAAAATTATGGGATCACTTTGCATTTAAGGTAAATGCTGATGGAAAAGTCAAATAGTGGCGACAAATTTTACTGTCTTCATTGTAATAAACAGTTCGTCAGCTGTGGCTCAAATACATCCTTGAAGTATCACCTTCAGCATGTCGAATGATTGAGACTTTTTGCAGAGGGAAAGTAGTAACTGACTCAGTCACCTCAGTGACAACGTTTTAAGCACTTTTCATGCTTTGCGTAACACATGCCAAATAAATCGAATTTATCAATTAGTCCAAGTTATATAGCTGTGTCAGTGCAGCCCAGGAGGCAAGAAGCGAAGCTAGGTGCGAAGTGTAGATATGGTTGAAAAGGGCACATAGCAGAGCCCTGATTGTCTGCGGCTCTGAGTCATCCAATATGATTGACAGGCAGACGTACGCTATCCCATAGCACCCATCTCTGGGTCGTCCAATTTGATTGAGAGCAGGCACACGTGGTTCTATTGTACCCGGATCTAGGCAGACGCACGCGGTCCTCTTGTCCCCCCAGTTCTGCAAAAGAAAAAAGACTGCTTGTTTCGGTCATTTTCGCGTTTTTCCTGAATACTGTTTCTTAACCTGTGCGCTTTTGTGAATTAGTTAACCTGACTGAACTTATTTAACGTTGTTTGGCTGCTGGATATCAGCCGAGACCATCCTTGGGTCTCAAACTGAAGACCTGTGTGTTAGTGGAAAATCGTCTGAGGTCGCTGTTAAGGCTTGTAGGACCTTCCTTGAGTCTGAGGTATCTGCTAAAACGCCATGTTAAATTAAAAGGCCTTTTCCATCCACTCTATTACCACTATTTAACTTACTGATTAATTAGTCTACCATTATTGTACAATGTACAATGGAGAATAGGAGGGGTTAACAGCCAGTTGGCATTCACGGATTTCTTATATGAAGCACGACGGTTAGTGTACCTTTTGTGCATTCCTTTCCTCAGACATTTCGTCTTCATCCGGTTGCTTTGAGCCTTTTCCACTGCTCCCGCCGCCGCCGCTGCCACCGCCGTCGCCGCTGCCACCGCCGTCGCCGCCATCGCTGCTTCCAGGTCCTCCACTTGGCCTTCCCCCTGAAATCGATTGTCCTCCACCCATGGCTGGTGCATGTCGTAAATGAAAACAGACGCTCATACTTTACAACAACTATATAATAGATTGGCAAAAAGTAGCACAATATCAGTCGAACAAAACAAAAATAAAACCTATGGAATATTATCAAAATGTATATATTTTAGCATAGACAAACTTACGCAATTATTTTAAAAGTAGGGGAGGCCGGGGTTGGTTGCAACAAATTTCATTTTTTCATTTGCCATTTAACTGTTGAAACAACCTAAAAATTATTTAGCCCATATATTTCCTGTATATCTAAGCACCAAAACAAGCTATAGTGACGATCTCAATGATCAAGGATGTAACCACAATAGCTAACTGAACATAGGGCTTCAAAGTGTTGCAACCAACCCCGGGCCGGGGTTGGTTGCAACGACTCTAGAGGAAGGTTGCAACAGTATTGAAAGTAGTATAATTATTATACTTAGGCTGCATTGCCTATGGCCTACTGAGGACTGCCTACATAATAATAATAATGTAATAGATTGAAGAAATTCAAAATTAAATCTAATCAAAAGCATCAATCAAGATGTTAGACTGTTTGATTGCAATAATCGTCATGTAAAATGTTCGATATAATTATGTACTCGATAGGCGTATAGTCTCCATAGCAGGCTAGTCTACTTCTACCTATCTAGGCTTATAATGTTCAAGATTTAATTAAAAATTGTAGAGCTTTTTCAAGCCTTCAAATTGTAACCAGAAAACGGACTAAACCAGAGGTGTTGAACCATTTTTAATGGTGGGCAGTGGCAACATTTTCCAGCAAGTGGTGGGCCAGGATGTCGAAGGTGCTTGAGAAAAACTGGGGTAAGGGTATGGGAGGGGACTCTTTGAACCCGTTCTCAAGAAAATATTTGCAAAACCAAATCTTAAATGGTGCATTTTAAGCATACAAACAATCAAATTAAGCTAATGAAATCTTTATTTTGATCCTCATTATCAGTCATGAATATCCCGGTTGTCTTTAGGTAAGGCTTCGTGGGTCAGAAAAATGGTGTTACGACTATTCGTCTACCGACATTTCGTCTACGACACTTCGTCTACGACACTTCGTCTACACATATTTCGTCTAACGACATTTCGTCTGCAAAGTTATTTCATATTGTCACTTTAAAAAGTAAATAGACGCTTAGTTAATTATACTTGTCGACGAGGTGTTCGGGCCTGAGGAAGGGAAGGGCCATCGATTTGGGATTTCTTTGGTTAGACGATTGACTGCAATTTGATAGAGTTCTTCTGTTAGATCGGTCACTTTACGAGAAATTCTATTTTCATCAATCCAACTCACCATAAAAACTTTGATATCCTACTGATATGTCTCTGCATTAAAAAATTATCATTATTTATTACGTTTATTAGCGCCAAAACGTCCGGCGCCAAAATGTCCTACCACTAAGTTTCTCAACGCCACCTAGCGAATGAAAAGGCTGAGTCGACCTTAGGTAGGGTACTGGGAAGCGATCCCGGGTCCGTTGCCTCTACGCGCCAGAGTGTTACCATTACCATTACCATAAACCTCTTCCCCATTGAATGAAAAAAGCATTAAAAGACGACGAATTAGGCTTAAAGTCTATTACTAACGCTAGGTAGCATGCAGTTGAATTGTTATTTGTTCATCGTGCAACGATTTCGTAATCTTTAATTTCCAAAACTCTAACGCTGGAAGATCCGATGTGTTCCTTGGAAACAAAAATCCAAAACATTCGAAAAAACTTTAAAAGATTGAAATAAGGAACAAACTTGGCAGCCCTGACATCGGCGCCCCAAAGTCTCATGAAACGACATTGTTCGCAACACTGCGGAATCGTTGAAAAATTGCAACACAAATAATTATACGACGATTTGGCGAAGTGGATATTATTACGAATCGATGATAATCGAGAAACTATTGCTGCAACTAAGTTTCAATAACATTTGGTACTGAACAAGGGACTTCATATGATGAGAAAAACACGACGCCAGTTTCAAGTAAGTAGACCGACCCAATGAACGGAGGTAGCTAGACGAATCATAATAGGACTACTTAGTTAATGACGATGCTGGTTAAGGAGGATTTTTATGAGAGTAGACCTAGCTGACTGCATGTGAATATACGGTGAAATTACAATTGTACGCATATCATACCTGAGTATTGACGCTGGAAATTAAGAATTTTTAAAGTATGAAAATTCCTGACCTAATTAACAGCTAGCCAAGAAGAGCCCTCGGTTTAAGATAAGATAACGACGTAAAAGGTAGTTCGCCCGACTAAGATCTGATGCCAACAGCTACATAACTTTGAAGCTGTCATCCAGTATTGAATTGTGAAAATCAGGCACATTTCTTTTGAGATCGAATCTTTGGCATTTGGTGAATTTCAGTAGATTTTTATTGACTTCGTTTGCATATTTTGATTGATTACATTTGCATGGCGCAATGTTTACGCGTAGGCCTACTGCTATCGTCTGGTAGGGTGACTCACTTTACCTTGTAACCGGTTGCGGCTTGTCAACCTGATTCACATTAAACGAATATATATAGATTAATATTCACGACGTCATTCAGTATCACGTAGTATTTGGTGTAGTGATGCCATAGTAATGAGGCGAGGTCAAGGCTGACTCTCAGGAAGAGACGTCATAGAGTTTATCCTGAAGTGGCTTTTTATAAATTTCAGATATCAATGTGCAGTCATTGTACTCATTATTGTTGAGTTTGCTTAGGGAAGCAGGTGGCGTAGTCATTCGACACAAATTTCTGACGAGCAATTGTATTGTATTGTATTGTATTTAGAAATGTATAAAGCGCTTCTCACAGTAAGACCCACTCACAAGCGCTCAATAAATAGCAATAAGTAATGCCTACTGATGTCGGTCTTGTCGAACCACGTTGAAATGCCTGGATCTTCAAGTTCTTTTGAAACCCGCTGTACGAGTGGCTTATCCTTGCTCCTGTGTGCCAGGTAGACGGCCATAGTGTCACAGGAGTTACCCACAATGTTGGCTGTTAGAGATGCCTGACAAACACATTCCACGGTGTGGACTCCCCAAAAATTGGGCAATGATGAGGTCATAAAAATGACGAGCAAGAAATAATGCGTACTCATCTTTGGTTTGTCTAACCAAGTTGAAATCCCTTCATCATTCAGTGCTTTTGCAACTCTCTCTGCAACTGGTTTGTATTTACTCCTATGTGTGAGGTAGACAGACATGTTGTGTCTACAAGTAGAACAAAACATTTTCAGCTACCTTAAGACTCACCTTTTACATCTCTTAAATATCCGTGTTACAACGGGTATGTAAGGTTATGAAATCGCGCTATATAAGCGCAAAACAAAAATCAAACCGATGCGATATTATCAAATTGTATACATTTCAGCATAGACTTACCCACCTATTTCCAAAGTACAGTCATGTTTGTAATACATGTATAGTTGTATACTCTTGACGAGAAAGTAGAAACTGAATGTTGGGTTACACATGTGTACATCCAGCAGTCAGTGTCTTGTACATTGTTACATATTGCTACATGAACTAAAGAATTATTTAAACACAGATTATAAACTATGGACTATGTAGAATAGTTTAAGGATAGAAGGGTAAAAATAAGTCGGTGAAGTCTGCATCTTAAAGCCCACATGGCGTTGATGATCTACACCGAAAATCTTACCAAGACAACTACTCTGCTTCGGAATTATCAATTTCATATTAGTACTGGATGACAGACATTTGTTTTCGGTATTATCACTATCAAGCTGGGAAATTTGACTTGGAACAGACCGCAGTTGCTTTGACAAAAACAAACAGATCAATCAAGACATTCTCCTGATAAGTAGCATAATATAATTGTTTTACCCAATTTTTTCTTCAGCAGATCCATTAAGGCGGACAATGAAGTTTTATATTCGTCTATGCTGTAACATTTCAACTTGACCTGTTCGGTTAGTACGGTAGCGACTGCACCATCTAAAACGTACTTCTCGTACAAAAGCAACCCATAATTATATTGGAAGCTCTCGCTCTCGGGCGCGCCACAGTTCTCGTAATGCATTAATTGCCTCCTTGTTGTACAGGTCCAGAAAGTAATTCGCTTGTTTCAACTGTGAATTCATTTTTATGGTATTGTCATCTTAACGGTTGGCTTGCTTCAGCGCCATTAAGCTGCCGTATTGTTAAGGTCCAGTATTAATGACGGTTTTCCAAATGTATCCCGGCTGCCAGATCCTTTGCTCAAACGTTTTACTTTGCATGAAAAGGGTTGTTAGGAAATCCCATCATTTTAGCTACTCAATTCTGGCAGTGGGTCAAACATGCTTGACCATGCTTGACATGCACGATGTCCGCTAAAGGTCCGAGTCCGGTTGCCAGAGAGAGGAGTAAGAGGAGCCAGGTCTGCTAAGGTGAGGTCGTTGAGGATAAGAAAGCTTGGAAGACAGAAGAGCGGATGGATTAGGGTAAGAGTTAAATGAAATAGGATAAGAAATAAATATAATTGTGCAGTGCAGCGAACCTTCATTCAAAGAAGATATATTTTCTAAGTATATTTGAAGTTGTGCAGCTGTGCAGTGAGCCTTCATGCAGGGAAGACAACTTTTTAATTATTTAAAAAAAATTGCCAACAATTCATTGACATTTCGTAGGCCTACAAGTTCTAAACTTAAAGCTTTTAAGCATCAGTTAAAGGTTAAATTTAAGTAATGTTCCACGTATGAATTTGCGAGTTGTTTGTGGAGAAGTCTGAAAACAGATGAACTTGCCTATTAATCTAAACGATCTTACTAGTCCTTTACATTTGTGGTGGGCCACGGCAGCTGATTGGTTGGAGCGCTCGTCTTGTAGCACTGAGCGCGGTCGAGCTTCTGAAACGGTTAGTGCATAGAGACCATTACAGGCCTTGGGTAGTGTGCGACGGCGTGTAGTAGCTTAGCGGACTCGCTGTAGCAATCTCGAATAAGTTGTTCACACACAGGGCCGGATTAAGACTTCCGGGGGCCCTAAGCCAAGACCCGGTTTAAGACATCCGGGGGCCCCAACCCCAAACATGGGCGTTCGGAGGGGAAGGGAGCATTTGCACCCCCGGATTTTGCAAATACTTAAAAATTACTTATTATAATGGTTTTTAACAATGAATGGCTATGATTTTTCACCAGTTTTATTTTTATCCAAACTAGTCAAGATAACCTGAAAAACTTAAAATATATAAAAAATTGAAACTTTTAACAGTTTTGTGTTTTAAATAAGCGTTAAGAAATAGCTGAAAACGGATCCCAGAACGTTAACAACTGGCTCCAAAAGCATTGGCAGCTATTGGGATCCGCGCCAGACCCCTAATTGCGGGAGCGAGTACTGACGGTGATGTGATAGGTTGCTTTCGGCACCCTGGTTTGTCCCCGTCCCAACGATTCAAAACTTTGACCCCCTAAAAAGAATTCTTTGCCCCACAACAAATTCCCGTGGACGCCCATGATTATGTTCCGTTATACTTAATTTAGGTACTTTCAGAATTTTCACCCGCTTGCGACCGGTAAGTTGCGGTAAGCGTGTCAACAATGTGTCAATATAGTCGACTCAGAGTGGGAAATATTAGATTTTCGCTTTGAGCCGTTGACGTCTGCCGTCCATAACTAGGGGCCCCTGTACAGCCTGAGAGTGTGAATCTGCAACTAGGGTCAGTATTCAGTAAGTAGTAACTAAAACTTAAATTATTTAAAATGATACAAAATTAGGAATTTGCTACAACAATTTCATTTAATTTCTCCGGACTTTGGGGGCCCCAAAACCTTGCGGGGCCCTAAGCCATGGCTTATCTGGCTTATGGGTTAATCCGGCACTGTTCACACATACTTATTCTGTCAGCAAACAGAATAATTTGGTACTAGCATTGATGCACTTGCCTTGCATCATACATGTATATGACTTTCCGTTAGCTTTCCAGTTAATTCCCGTACCAAATGGTACTGTTTGGCGACAGGACTACGCTCACCATCTAAGCAGTCTATCGATGTCTGGTACTGAGGATTAATTAGACAAATGACGGCTTTCGATTACCCATGGCTTCAATGATGGAGTCATGTGGCACGTCATCTGAAAATACAAGATTCGTAATGTGTAACAGTACACTTATTATATACATTTATTTACATTTATTATTTGCCTTTTTGCACAGCTAATAAAATTAAACTGACTATTAAGTAAAGTGAATAACAATTAAAAATTGCGTGTTTATGACAACACAGCAGAATTGAGGCAGCAAAAGAAACGGTGAATATTGTTCGAGTTGAAGCTAGAGTTGACAATATCAGTTTTTTGGGAAACCGATTATCGATTTTCGAAATCCGATTTTAAACCGATTATCATGTTTGATTGGCCTTAATAGAAATTGTAATATATTATTATATAATACAAGTTACTTTATGTATTACGTACCGTAATGTATATACACGCAATGCAATTTTTCAAAGTTCTCCCACACATCAGATTTATTAATGCGACCAGCCATAGATCTTGTAAACTTAAAATTGATATTATACTAATTTTATTTAATGTTTAACTGACTTTGAGCCCGAAATAACTGTTTATGAACTATTTGATATTGCAGCAAGTTATTATGGTTATTATTATAATATTTTTTTTTATTTGGGGAGTATGGCCTCTCAACAATGATGTCATAAAGTAGGCTAAGGCTACGTATGTCAATCATTTGTGACTGGCCTCTTGAAATAAGAGAAACAAATCTAGAATAATACATTTTATTAGTTAACTCTTAGACCCTAGTTTATCATATTATATTTCAATTTATAAGTTCCCTCTCCCATTTTCAAGTGCAATAAAATATTGTAATATCCGATTTCTTTCGCTATTATTGTCATCAGACTCCAATAACATCCTTTTGATATCCGATTGCAAACCAGACCTGCAGGGATTCCGCACGGCCGTTGACCACGTCCATCGACATCTATGTTTAGTCTAAATATAGGTATCGATGGTAGCGTCCATTTAAAATGCCACGAATTATAAACAACCATTTGATCTGCCGGTTTTATTGGATGAAAACAATCGTAAACTCTTTAAAAATGCATGAATTATTTTTTCTGGCATTGTAATTTTCACTACAAAAAAAGACTTAAAACACGAATTCGATTATCGTTTTGTCTATAATAAAAACCTATGATCGTTTTCGAAAGCGATAATCGGATTTCCGATGATCGTTTAACATCCATTGTTGAAGCGTATTGGCGCATTATTTGTATCTCCTTGCTTTCTGTAGTTTTACTACGTTGTTTACAGTTTAATTATATTAATAAATGCTTCTTTACTAATTCTTAATTGAACGCTCCTGAGTGGACAACTCACAAGGGCGCTATATAAAATTGCAGTGATAATAATTGTTATTATTATTATTATTATTATTATTATTATTATTTCGCCCGCGGTAGAAAAGATCCCTCAGGCTCTAAGAAACTATGCAACTTTGTTAAAGGTTCTCGTCCCCATCATGCTGATCAAAAGTGCTTAATTATTATTATTATAGTCCCATAATAATAATAATAATATTATTATTATTATCATCTTCATCATCATTATTATCATTATTAAATATAGAACCACCGAAATCCTACAAGTTCTGAAGCTAGGGCTTTTGGACATCAGTTTAACATGCCAAAGTTAAATTTCACAAACTTTCCACGTATGAATTTGCGAGGTGCTAAGTTACGGCTCTCCAAGTCCTATGACTTAATTTAAACGGTCTTACTATTTCTATACATTTGTGGTGGGACACGAGAGCTGATCGGTTGAAGTGGTCGCTTTGTAACACTGAACCTGTTAGAGTCTCTTCTGAGACGGTTACTGCTTAGGGACCTTGAGCAAGTCCTTCACTCGCAATTGCTCAGCGCCAGCGATTGATGCTCGGTCACTAGTTAGTGGCGCTTAATAAATGCGTTTCAATAATAAATAATTACCTTTGTTACGATACCCAATTTAATTCATCAAATGATTCGAGATCAACACTTTGTTTCCATGTCAGACAGTACTTGATTGATTAAGCCGTTAGTAAACTAACAAAAGTCATATCTTGATAATCTGGATTCTTTAAACCTCTTAATTTATTGCCAGACGGATCTATTTTGCGTTTACTTTATGGATATTTTAAACTTTATCAACGTGTGAAGATGTCATAAAAAATACCCTTTAGGCCTTTACTGCGCGTGCTAAACTGTTAAACTTGTTATCATCTGCCTGCTAAGGATGTAACTGCCTACTTTACAAACTCTTGCCCTAGGTCTCACCTGACTGCACACCTGTCTGTTTTTGTGTGTTTTTGTCCTATACTGATTTCATTATTTAACACATTTCTATTGTAACTGGTTGCGGTCTATCAATCTGTCAGAAAATCAAACGAATATCTATCTATCTGTTACTAAGTATATCATGTAATCTTACTGCGTACTTGTCAGTTTGAAGTAATGAAGTTTATCATTAGTTTTTACCTGCCAAAGTGTCTATAACACCTCGTATAGTGCAATGTTTGTAATTTATCCGTATCTTTAGTCGTTTTGTGCACACAGAATTTGTTACCCAACTCTTACAGGTCTATCCTCTCAACGTTTTATTACCATTCTTTAGTGCATAGAGTAATCAAGTCTGTTGTTAATAGCTGACCCCAACTGACGCTCTAACAAGTCCACTAAGTGGGTGTTCTATTTATAACATTCATCCGACCTGTCGACAACGCTTGCCAAGTCCTTCGACTCTTCATGCTCACTCGCATCATAAGAAAAGCCTCCATCGAACTTTGACTTTACAAGACAATCGCAACTCCTGTCTGTCACCTAAGCAATCTAAACGTCTCGGAAATTTGTTATACCGAAATCGCTCGATTTTGCAAAAGATCAGATATTCCAAATGCATCGCATCGACAAGAGACTTTGTCGTCATTCACCTGCTGTTCGCAAAGGAATCGGCAGACAGACGAGAGAAATGCTCGAACAATATTTATACAAGTTCTCTGTGGCCATGTCCAGTCTAGTGTCCAAGTATCACAACGCTTCATCAGAATCTTCGTGCTGTCAATCGCCAAATGTTGCTCATTTCCTTCGACAGTACCTACCTTGGGAAGTGTGTTGGATGGATGCAATGGCCGACACACCAGGCGTTCGTCTCGGCTTTGAACGGATTTTACTGTACATTGACGTGCAAGAAACGCTAATGTAGTAGCGGACTCGTTACGTGGAGCAGAACACTCAGTGTCTACCAGTAACTCCAACTGACGAGTTTGTTAAGGACGTTATTTAGATGGCTTCATTGGCGAACATTCTTGTCTTCAGCTTCAAAATGCCAATGGAAGAATCTTTCATCTGACGAAACACTGACTTGCAGAGAAAAATGGAAGTTTTGAGCTAATCCAGTTAGTGCTCACCAACAGCCAGTCGTATTGGCTGTTTCTTCGACAAAGCGCTGAAGACGTATCGACTAAATCCTGAGCGATATTGGACTGGACTTCGTGGCGTTAATAACATCGTTGCAGTCGAGACCGCCATCATAATCGCTGTAATTCCACGGAAAACTAATCATTCCGGATGGACTATCATGAGAAGGAACGCCGCAGAGGGAATCTAAAGCAAGTCGCAGAAGTGAGCCTAGTCGTATCCGCGATTTGGCACTACACTTTCCTCTCCTGTTACTATATCCGTACAACGTACATTCCTTCTCTACGATTTTGAACTTCCTCTTCCACTACAAAAGTTCACTGCTGCCACAAGCAACGGGAAAGCCTACAACAAATGCCTGTATTCAGCAATTTCTCCGTCGGTTGGAAAAAGCCGGAGAAATAACGCAGGCAAATCTCAGAACTGTCAAGGAGTCGTACAAACAGCAGAGACATTTGGTTATAGAATCCACAGAATCCAGAAGGACTGTGTCCCAAGTTACGACGAAAGGAGCTCCATCTGCGTTGTGCTGCGAGGCCCCAACGACAGCATTTATCAGCGAGACGCCAACGCTAACGAGAAACACCCTAACTCAGTACTGTAACTGTAGATGTCAGCAGGCAACGATTGCATAGTCTGCTGACGATAGAGACATTCTAAGAAGATTTCAGGACTTGCGCCTTCATCATCGGCTCCATCAGAAACGCCGGATCAAGATCCTAGCAGGACCCTCAATCACCTCTTCGATTCCTTAGTAGTCTTCCTCAACGAGTGTGCGTTCCCGTCACCCTAAACACAATCTCGCCGACCATTTGCGACGTCCATTCCCACTCCGTTACTCTAAGTCAACAGTGGTATTAGACTGTTATGTAATATTTTTCGTAATGGTAAGCGTTTCTATAATGTCAGTTGGCCAACACTTTTTCAATGGAAGAAGAAATTAACAATAATGATGCTTTGAAGAATTATTACCGTATTACTCACACTTTGGCAGGTTCTAAACGTAGGAGAGCGCTTAAGCGGGCAGATTATAGGGAAACTTTCAATTAGCGTTTTGGGTTATTCGTGTTTTGCTCAAATGGGTATATTACGAGTATGGCTGAAATAATTAATTTCAATTAATTGGATGCTCTATTTATTTTGCTTGTGGAACATTTAGTACGATTAGGAAAATTGTTTTCGAATTATGGTAACCTTACCTCTAAAATAGTTTCATCCTTTTTCACAAATAGTTCATTAATAGCTTATTGAGGAATCGTCCCAGCCTGCAAGAGGTCAGTTCTGATCAGGTCTGAAGTATACAGATCTTATTTTTCTGTGTTGTTTGCTTTCGTGTTCTTTTAATTGGGCATTTCACTCAGTGTTTTTTTAAGTAACAAGCATATGAACCCCAGTCGGTGTCCTGTCCTTGTAGGACAGGTTATTTACTAGTAGTTATTTACTAGTAGTTTTGATCTACCTCTGATCAGAAATACTGATGCTTTACTTTATGATTGTATTGTGGTTTGTCTGCATTGGCATAAACTTAACTTTGCATTGTGTCGTGGTGTCCGGTCACCAAGGCGTAACTTCAACGGTTTTTGGTCCTGTAGTGACATGTTTCCCGACATGTCACCACAGGATGATACATCATCCTGTGGTGACATGTCGGTGACATTGACATGTATCTGTCATGTATGTTATTTATATGACCATTTATATAGCGCCTTCGTGAGTTTCTTGTAAGGCGCTGTATAAATGGCCATATACATTTATACATACATGACAGCCTTATTGGTTTGAAGCAAGTTAAAGCAACAAGGATTAACTGCTGTGTATTCTTGCATACTTAACTATTGCAATGCTGATAATAATAGTGATTACGATAATAATAATAATAATAATAATAATAATAATAATAATAATAATAATAATAATAATAATAATAATAATAATAATAATAATAATAATAGCAATAATATCAGATTGCAATTACAATAACAATAGTAGAATTTATATAGCGCTATAATAGCTCAGCAGAGGCTGAAGAAAAGATGCCTTCACGTTGGCTTACTTACTTATTTGTTTTATGTTGTACAAATTGGTGACGTCATCCATCTTTTTGTGGTTGGCATTATCATATCAAGGTTGTATCAGATGTCAGAAGGGAGAGGGGAGGGATCAGGGACGTGTAGAAGGAAGGGGGAGGGAATTGGTCATCATTACTTTGTGGGGCAAAGTTATGTCCTTGTGCAAAACGTTTCATGTGTATAGAGACAGAGGCGCATTTCTTGTCATACGATTATTGAGCAAATTTTGTGTCTTATTGCCATTATTTTTGTAGTGTTATTTTATTATCGCTGTGATAGGCTACATGCTGTTTACAAGTAGCTTTGATCAACCTGTGGTCAGGAATACTATTTCTTGATGGTCTTGTAGTAGTTCTGCGTTGGCTGTTAGTTTAGGAAAAGATAATTTTCCATTGTATTTTAGAGATAATGTTTATTGTTTACGCGGGTATCAAGCAATTTGAATTTTCTTATTACCGTTATAATTTTGTTTTAACGTTGAATCATTACCGATTGTGATGTTTACCTTTACGCTATGAAAATAAATAGATAGGCCTATGTTTTTGTTAAGTTACAGTCCGTAACTTAGTGATTTGGCAGTCGGTTGTCATTTATGTACTAATGTTCGCATGTCACTTTTGCACAAAAGGTGGACTGATTTTAAATGTTGATGCCTTTTCGCGACTGTGTTCTTAATCATGCCGCTAGAGCTTAGTAGGCCTAATTATGACAATACAGTATATTCTTGTTGGAAAGTTTGAAGTTCACGTCGCTGTTACTTATGAGTACGTTTGTCTGATATAATAGCTATGCGTCATCGGCGTAAATCATATGGTTTAATTTCTAGTGTCTTATTGTACTAAAATGTAGCTAGACAATTGCTCTCAATTAATCTCTGTACCGCTTGTTCTTGGTTCGTTAGGAAACTGTTTGTTGCGACTGTTTTGATGCCTTTTCGCGACTGTTCTTATCGCCATACTAAATGTACCCTGTAGGCTGAGTTTATATAAGCAGCTAATATAACCGGACTTTACTGCGATTTTCTAATGCTGTATTTTATATTGTCTGACATTTTCGCCGTCGCTGTGTGCTTGTGCTGTGGTAGCTAGTAGTCTAATGGTCTATGTTATTACACGATCTATTACTCTACATGAATACTGTTATCTTAATACACTCTGTTATATTTTGACGTGTTTCTTTCGTTTCTCTTCACTATTTTAGATTAAGTAGATCTTACCATCGACTAGGCATCGTAAGATTTTCTCATGTTACAGTAAATTACTGTAGTGAGCAACCTGTAAATCCTCATGTGCAGCCTATTATTGTGAATAGCGCCTAGGCTGACTCAAGAATGGAAGCATATCTCCTAATGTATTCCTGGGCAATGCTGAGCACCGCGGATTGCCTAAGCCTTTAATCAACTCTAGTGGAGGATTTCTTGCATAAATTTGGAAATAATATTTTGACTGATATGGTACAACAGTGATTTAAAGGACAGGCATACCTACTCAAGGAGTGCGCAGTATTCTAGTGGTTAGCGTGCTTGATACAAACGAGAGGTAGGGTTCAAATCCATGCCAGCACAGATATGTCTGTCAAGATTTCCACTCCACTTGCGCCCTCTAGCCAACTCAGCTATAGCGAGTACACCGACTGTGAAGGAAACGACTGGTCACCTGCCCTCAATCCTACTTCTATTTAGCAAGAATTCTTTTCGTCAGTCAAACTTGTATTCGACCAACGTTGAAACCATGCAAAGTCCAAAAATTAAATAGGGGCATACGCTAAAATCCTATTTAGGCTTACCTGTAGTTGTTACCAACCACGGGGTGGTGGCTGCCATGCGGTGATGATTATAGGTGTTATTAAAATAATCCAAAACGAGAAACTTCCAAGCGATTCACTTGACAAGCATCAAAGAAACGGTCTCGGACGCAATATGCTGTAGGCCTACTCACGAATAGACTAAACATTTGCAAGCAAACGGCTTAAAAGCCATAACTAATACACATGCTTTCCGAATGAGATTTGGCGGAAACCGGATGTTCCGCCAGCGAGATCTCGTTTATCAATTACGTCATCAATTACGTCATCACTTTCACTCATGCTCTGTTAACAGATGTGTGTCAACTTAAACGTCATAAGTATTAATTTACATAGGCCTACCCGGTATATTAATATATGAAAATAATGCTAGTAGTGATAAAACCAGTAGAAAATAATAATTATTATCATCATGGTAAGTAGCCTATAGCCTAATCCCTAAGGAGATACAAAAATTGTCCGCAGTTAATGACATCGGGAACAGCAGTGGAAAACGTCGCGTGGATACGCTTCAAAGAACAATGTTTTCAGTTTTCGATATTTTTCTTCTTTCTTTCTTTTGGTTCTCTGCCTTGCTAGGCAGGTTCGTAAGTCCAATTTCGCCATTTGTTTTCGATATAACACACATTTTAACGCGTACAATGTAACAGAAATTCGAATCTGAGGTGCAGTTTTTTCGATAGGCCTATAATATGTCAAAATCGACCATGTTCAAATTAGATCATCTGTTGCTGCGGATGCCAGATGGTGGACTGTTGGACAAAAACGGTTCAACAACTAACTGCGCCTCAGATTCGAATTTCTGTTACATTGTGCGCGTTAAAATGTGTGTTTTAATAATAATTAAAGCAACTTTTGCTGCACTGAAACACGTTCCAGATGATTTTTCACTCATCTTAAATGATGTTTAAGTCCAAGAAGGATCCAATGAAGGCCTTCCTCGAGGTAGCCTATAAGAAAAGTTATAATAATATTGACTGCGAAACTCCTTGATCGGTATTGTCTATTACTCGTTGCTGGTATATAGGGACTATCTGGAGGTCGCCTGGATTATAATTTATTTGGAGGCTAATGAGAAGCAAATGCTGTTCATCATGCATAGTTTCAGTGATTTGGTCGCACTTCCGCCTACTGGTCATTAGGTATGCAGCATTCAGAACGGTCTGTAATTTTATCAGATGTGATTTGGATACACCAGACAGATTAGTGCAGTTACAGTAGTCAAGGCGCCACGTGATGAACACGAGGAATAGTGCCTTGGACGCATAGCCTACAGCGTTAGTGTACGTCTAACGTGGGCTGACGTTATGGAAGAAGCAGCATATATGAACAGTTTACTTAATATGTCGGACACCTGTTTCAGACGTTCACGATCAGACCAGAGATCGTATCCATCCAGTTCCTTCTTCGTCTTCCTCTTCTTTTACTTCTTTACAATATCGAATTACCAGTTGGTTTCTTCTTCTATTTTATCCATACGAAAGAAGTTTCCATACATTTTTAGTCGTCGTTTCTCATCGATTGTAATGTAAAGGTGACAGAGCTGCAGGTCTGCATGCAGAGATACCATAGCTCACTCTCTGAATAAATTGATGAAAAGTAGGCTATATATCAATATAGATTTACGAATTTCTACTTAATGATATCAAAGAAACATTAACGGATTTGTCTTTGGCAAACTCTGAAACTCGACTGCACTGTACATCTGTACAAACCACATCTAAGACTAACAGACATAGGCCTACCGTCCATTCGCATCTACTACCCCATGTATGGGCTACACCGCCTGCATATATAAGCATAGACTGCTTACTCTGCCTAGTGTTTAAACGCGTATCCCACCGTGTGCACACCCCATGAATTGAACAGAAAATTAGTTGACATTTATCTACCTTCTTTTCTTGAAATGAGTGATTGCATTGTAATATTTACGCCAAATTAAACATATAGGCTTAAACATCATCAATAACATCATCAATAACGTTACAATCTTGAAGGGGCGCTATATAAATATCTGAAATGAATGAATGAATGAAATGAATCGGGACATAGGCCTATAGGCCCTATTATAGTCGGCAATAAATAATGTTCAGTCTTCGCTTAAAATTTGCATCCATATTAAAATGATGCTACCCACCCTACATGTAATGTAATGTAATGTAACAAGACATTTATATAGCGCCACTTAAGAGTCTCACAGAAGCGCTCAACACGTGGCCATCAAACAGCTGAAAAAGTGCGTCTTTAAGAGTCGAGAGAAAACCCTGTAACCACATGCAGCATTAGTGGCACGCACAGATGGCGGAAGAGTATTCCAGATCCGTGGCGCCGCAATCGAGAAGTCCCGACGAGCACGTGTCGTGGTTCGAAACGAAGGTACAATCAAGTCATTTCGCGAGGCAGACCGGAGAGCCCGCCGACCAGTTTGAGTGCCAACTGGAAGGCACAGTTCAGCAATGTAGTCCGGAGCAGTGCCAGTCGAAGCCTTCCAAACCAGCGTAGCGATCTTGAAATTAACACGATCAGCAACTGGAAGCAGTGTTATTTCTATTAACTGTAACTGTAACTGAAATAGCAAAATAACTGAAAAATGTCTTGCAGTTAACTGTAACTGCAACTGAAACTGAAAAATACTGAATAACTGAAACTGTAATAGTAACTGAAAAATGAAAACTGTATAACTGAAAAATAAGAAAAGTTAACTGAAAAATAAAACATGAGTGTTTTTCTTACTTACGTTTTGAATGGTAATCCTAATCTAGTCAACGGTCAGTTTTCTATACTCATTTCACTTCTGGTTTCTTTTCAGTTTGCTATGCTAGTTTCACTTCTGAATCCTTTTCAGTTTTTCAAAAGTGGCATGTGGGAACATTTTGTTTACGAAGCCGCAGACAACAAAAACCGATGTTGTGTTCACACAGTTGCTGGCAAGGACGTCGAAAACCACGAGGTGTGGCACGCTAATTGTCGGAACAGAGCAAGTGTTAATCTGGAACATTGTGTTTTCCTTAAAGTAAACTGACAATTCGTTAAATCGCATTGATTTGCTGCGTAAATCTTTCTGGTAACTGTTCAGAATAATTGTGTTCAGTGTGTCATTAGTCATGACTTGTGAAAAAAATAACTGATGCTATAACTGAAAAATAAAGTGAAATAACTGAAACTGTAACTGAAAAATAAAAAATAATAACTTTAACTGAAAAATCTGATTTCAGTTAACTTTAACTATAACTTTAACTGAAAAATCTTAAATTCGATAACTATAACTGTAACTGTAACTGAAAAACCATAACTGAAATAACACTGACTGGAAGCCAGTGTAGCTCACGCCGCATGTAGTCGGATATGTGTGAATATTTCGGCAGGTCATCCAGAATCTGGCTGCTGCATTCTGAACAAGCTGAAGTTGACGAATGCGGAACTCAGGGAGGCCCAGGAGGACTCCATTACAGTAGTCAAGACGTGTGAGAACAAAAGAGTGTATTAGTACAGCCGCAGCGTTCAGTGAGAGCGTCCTCCGTATAACTCGGATCTGTCTGAGCTCGTAGTAACTTGTCCTTGAGATATGTGTCACATGATCAGCCATCGTAAGACCACCATCAAGAAGCACCCCACGATCCCTCACCACATCACAGGTCTGTCCACCAAGGGATGCTGATGCAAGGGCATCAATCCTACAACGTGAACGTCTTGTACCGTATTAGCAGACAGGCGTGAAAATATTTACAATGCAATAACATGCAAAATTGTGAAAGATTGTCAGCACCACGGAAACACCTCTTTCATGTGATAAAATCTCCTTGGAGACGCATAGATTTTGCGATGACGTCAACAATATCAACGGAATTCTTGGAGGTAAGCCTACAAAATAATAGTCCATTATTTTTTCTTATACTTTGAAATAGCATAATTAATTCTGCGATATTAAATTTCACAGATCCATCAACTGATTTTTCCCTGTCGGAGAATGTCCTCTTAATGAATTATTCATCAGTAGAAAGTTTTGAAACTTGCGGAAAGGACGCAATATTGTAGAGTCCGCCTTCGATACATGTGGAGATTGTGGACATTAGCTACATTTCAAGCAATTCAAGACATTTCGCAGGTTATCACGTAGTTTAGATTGGTAAATTAGCCTATATTAATGTCTTTAATGCCATATGTTACGTTGGTAAGTAAGCAGTCTACCAATGTCCATGATAACTCATCAATCCAGCTTTCGTTTCAGCAAAAAATTATTTTATCAATCGAACTTCTGTAGGCTATAAGGAATAATTATTGTCATCAATCCAGCTTCCATTTAGCCAATAATTTTTTCATCAAGCCAACTTCCTTTTAAGCAGGATCTTTTGTCGTCAATCCCACTTCTATCTTACAGCCAAAAGAACATCGAAAGCGCGTCAGAAATCTAAATTTAGTTGCTGTGGCAAACAATGATGTCGAAAAGGAACATATTTCTTCCGGGCGCTCTAAATTACGAATGTCGAAAAGCATTTCTTCCAACGACGAATTTCAACGACGATGCAGCAGCACAAGAAACGAAGCGCAATCTCCAGTTATGTGAGAACTCAGTTATGCGGGATAGTCAGATGGGCAGCAACAAGAAAATATGCAGAAAAGAAAATAAATACGAATGCGAGTTATGTAAGAAAATGTTTAAGTACGCCTGTGATCTCAGGAGTCACAAGAGAATACATAATTTATTTAGAGGGAAAGCATACTTTTGCCAGGTGTGTCAGAAAGCATTCTCATTCTCTTCATATATGAACAAACACACTAGAACACATACTGGAGAAAATATATTTGAATGTCATGTATGTCAAAAAAGATTTTCCGGTTATAAAAGTCTACAAGTTCATGTGAGAATCCATACGGGAGAAAAACCATATAGATGCCAATTATGCCAGAAGCCATTTAGACAGCTTTCTCATCTGAAAATTCACATGCGAACACATACCGGAGAGAAACCATCTCAGTGTCAGACATGTCGGAAAAGATTTTCTGATTCTAGCTCTCTACGGGTTCACATTAGAATCCATACTGGAGAGAAACCATTCCCATGCCCGTTATGCCAAAAATCATTCAGGCGGCATTCCAATCTAGACGCTCACAAGAGAACTCATACCGGGGATCGACTATTTCAGTGCCATGTTTGTGAAAAAAGATTTCCTTCTTCCTACCGTCTAAAAACGCATGTTAGATTCCACACTGGAGAGAAACCATACCTGTGTCACGTATGTAAAAAATCATTTTCACATTTTAGCGATCTTAAAACTCATATGAGGCTCCATACGGGAGAGAAACCGTACCAATGTCAGATGTGTAAGAAAGATTTTTCCCATTCTTCTAATCTACGAGTACATATGAGATCCCATACTGGAGAGAAACCTCTCCTATGCCAGCTGTGTCCCAAAGCATTCGCACGCCATGGTGACTTAAAGATCCACGTGAGAACCCATACTGGAGAAAAGCCTTACCAATGCCTAGTATGTGAGAAAAGGTTTGTCACATCTTTCTGTCTACGACTTCACACAAGAATTCATACTGCAGAGAAATCATACCCTTGCCTGTTTTGCCGTAAACTATTTTCACACGAGTCTGGGCTAAAAGTTCACCAACGAGTCCATACTGGGGAGAAACC
This sequence comes from Aporrectodea caliginosa, assembly GCA_020284085.1. Lineage (NCBI taxonomy): Eukaryota > Metazoa > Annelida > Clitellata > Crassiclitellata > Lumbricidae > Aporrectodea > Aporrectodea caliginosa. Next base: position 544,622 of record JACEVL010001239.1, on the reverse strand, counting down.
ATATAAATGCCCGGAATGTAAACGAGCATTCACCCGTTCTTCCACTCTAAAGAGTCATGCTACAATCCACACTGGAGAGAAACACCATCTGTGCCAATTATGTCATAAATTATATGCAACATCTAGCGATCTGAAAGCCCACGAGAGAGCACATACTGGCAAGAAACCATACCAGTGCCAGATGTGTAATAAAAGATTTAACTATTCATCTAATCTGCGATATCACGTTAACATTCACACTGGAGAGAAACCTTATCTGTGCCTGTTATGTTCGAAAGCGTTTTCACAGCCATCTGGTTTAACGAATCACATGAAAACTCATGCTAGAGAGAGATCAGTAAGTCGACAAAGACTTGTACAATCTTCCAGTCTTCAAGGTCATGTCAGAATTCAAACTGGAGAGAAAACTTATCAGTGCCAGTTATGTCAGGCAAAGATCAAATATTATAGTAGTCTAAAGAGGCACATGAAAATACATACTGGAGAAAAACCATACCTTTGTCAGATATGTCAGAAACCATTCTCATACAATTCATGTGTGAAGAGACACGAAAGAACGCATACTGGTGAGAAACCATTTCTTTGTCAGGTCTGTAACAAAAGATTTGCCCATTCTTTCACTCTGAGAAATCACTTTAGTGTACATACTAGATAGAAACCACATCAATGCCAGTTATGCCAGAAAGCATAGTCGTGTAAAATTTTATATCCTGTAGACTCACAAAACATAGGGCTTACTAGAACGAAAACATTACAATGTCAGTCTTAGAATAAATTACTTTCACAATCTAGATAGCTTGAGGATCTCCTAAAATAGATTTAAGAAAAACCTGTTGAGGATAAAAATCATTTTTGGTGAGACATTATGGATGTTGAATAGGTGATGGCATATTTGAATTTATGAGGCATTGATACAGCCACAGACATCTTTCTGCAACTGATTTTGTTTTGCGCATTAAAACTATTTGCTGGAGAAGAAGATGCAAAATAGACAGAACGATTTGCTCCTAAAGAAAGACTGAATTGATACAGAGACTGAACAGTTCAAAGAAGAAAAGATGAAAAGCGGCGCTTAATGCCTGTAATATTGGAAATGTAACATCTTGATTAAACAACCGTGTATTTATTTCATTTCAGTTGCATTTTATACATTATCAGTAGTTTTTGCAGAATCATGAACTCACAGATGCTTCAGATAATTGCTTTTTAATTTCAATTGGTTCCAACTCTTCAAATCACTCTTATTATACTGAAATAATGAAAGTGGTCTGAAGTGCCCAAAGAGTGTTGGAAATAGTGAAGGACTTACAACACTGTTGCACGAAATATTTAACATTTTTTGATTTAAAAAAAGCATATTCGAATATGGTAATATCTTGATATAGAATATAAATGGAATGTTTAGATAAGCGGAGAGTAATTCGAAAGCAACATACTTTGGCAGGATACTGCAAAATGAGAAACTTTACAGTGTAAACTGAGAAAAAGAAAGTATCTGAAGTATCTGAGAACGGCTCACGTGATGATCGAAGCATATATTATATATTTGTATATGTATACAGGCCTATATATGTATATATATATATATATATATATATATATATATAATACATATGGAGTTACTCAATATGTAGTAATATGCATTAACGGAAATACCATTATAAGTTGTGTTTAAAAATTAGACTGTTATTAATACACATAAATAAAAGCGAATATTGTAAGACTAAACTTACCGTAGGACCTGTTGGTCATGTAGATGTTTGCAGTTTTGAAATATTTAGTGAAGTCTGTTAGGACTATACATGAATTGTGAATATGTAAGTAGGCATTCTAATTGTATTGAACTGTTTTTATTAGTGCACGGATGGCGTGTATTGCACATAGTCAAGAATTTGTTCTTTCTGTTTTCGTGTTGTGTTCACTAAGTGAAAATACTACACAATTACCCATCAAGCTGTAGACCTACTGTACCGTTGCCGCACTTACAAAGCATTCAGAATGATAATTTCGCACATAATCGGAAATAAACTTGAAGAATCTGTTAAGATTGGAATGTCTTGGCAAATAAATTTTATTTGACTTTATATTTGATAGTTTAACAGAAACAAACTCCTAACAATGTAACATCCATGTCCCACCAAGTACCAACGACAGGTCTTCAGTAAATGCAAATGCCGCTGGACTCAATCCACCGACGTTTGCTCAATTCCGCGCCAGAGATTCGTCTGCACTAAGACCACACGACAGTAAATCGATTGTGAATCAAAATAGGGCAAAGTGTGTGTCCATCTGTCTATTCACATAAGGTCTATGTGAGGTGACAGGTCGATAGTGCGAAGGTCCTATAATAGTCCTAAGATTCGATAGCCCGAAAGTTGTACGTACAAGATGGATTGCAGAAAAGAATTTTTGCTTAAATAGAAGTTCGATTGAAGAAAAGAATTCTTGCTTAAATAGAAGTTCGATTGATTAAAATAATCATTGCTTAAATAGAAACTGGTATATGATAAAAAAAGTTGTAGTGTAAGTAGAATTTGGATTGATAAAACTATTTTATAGTAAGCTTATGAGTGGAAGCTGGATGGAAGAGAATATCACAGTGTAAGTTAGGGTTGCCACCCGTCCCGACTTTGTCGGGACAGTCCCGATTTCGAGGTAAATGTCCCGAGTCCCGACTTGACCTAGTCGGGACAGCCAAATGTCCCGACTTTTAGTTTTTTTGCACGGGGGGCGCAAAATGAGGGGTTTTGACACTTTTTCGTAAGAAAATAGACAAATTTTATGTGTTTTTTTACAGAAATTTAGAGAAACAGATACGGGGGCGCAAAATTGGGGTTTCTGACAATAAGGAGAGAAATTTTGACACGAAATAGACGAAAACGCAAAAAAAAGGTCAACAGAAACGAAAAGCAAAAAAAAGAGTAGAAGTTGGATTGACGATGGATTAATGTCGGACTATAGATTCTTCGGACTATCGAACCTTCAAACTGTCGACACGGAACCTGTGTTCAATCCAAGATTCAGGTCTCTTAAATGAACCATCATCGGTATATGAAAAATAAACAGTTTTTTAGATCTTGGACTTCCATAACTGTCGACGATGTTTCGCATACTCATGAACAGTGGTCCTTGACACAATGCTTTCATACTCTACCCAGTATAGCTAACAAGGCCAGCTAGTAGGTCCTTTACTCTGCAGTTACCGATAGGCCTATCTCCTGTAATGTAGCCTAATGTATACTGCGGTTATCCCGTAGTTTAGGTTGGTAAATTATTTGAATGTCTTCAATGCCGTACTTGACGCTGGTAAGTAAGCAGTCTACCTATGTCCATGATAACTCATCAATCCCGCTTTCATTTCATCGTGACATTTTTTCATCAATCCAGCTTCCATTTAGTGAAAACAATTATCCAAGTTCTATTTAACCAACAAAATATTTTTCATCTATTGAACTTCTATTTAAGCAAAGAACTATTCTCATGGGTCCAGTTGCCTTAAGTCTACTTAAGGCAACAATTATTTTCATCATTCCAGCTTCTATTGCATTGAAAACTTAGTTTCATCAATCCAACTTCTATTTAAAGACAGAAATGGATTCATCAATCCCACTTCGAGTTACTGAAACAATTTGTTTCCTTTATCCAGCTTCCATTTTAATTTGACGATATAAAATAATTTACCAATCTAAACTAGGCCTACGGGTTTACAATGTACCTGGTACTGCGCCACACAAAAGCCAAATCACGGAGACCAGCCTATGCCAAGGCCGCTATATCAAACCAAGTCCGATATAGCGAGGTTGGTCTGTCCAACGGATGATTGCGGATTAGAATCCGGTTACGTTAACTTGAAGATAACGGCTTTCAGTCATGAGTGGAAAGCAGCAGAGAACAGTGCCAGCGGGAGCGAGGTGAACCCAAACTCTTCACGCTATCCTATGCTTGTTATGTAAATAGGTACGTATGTGTATGTATGTGTGTATATGTATTGGAACAATTATATAGCGCATTTTAAAAACCTCACAAGTGGCTGTAACACAGCTACCTAACAGATCAAAAATGGTGCATCTAATGTTCAGTTTTCTAAGCTATCTGCGACGGTAAATTTCTAATTTCAATTGGGAGACTCACATTGCATGAAGACAATCCAAGACACGAGAAGGATCGATTTTATCGAACCGCTGTAATGGAGCGAAGGACTAAGAGATCTCCATGAGCTGAAAACTGCGGTGTTTCAACAAGCTACTATTTCAATAACCTACCATTTCAATAACCTACTATTTCAATAATTTTAAGGATGTGCTCTAGAATCCTTAGTTAGGACATTTTACGATTTTCATCGCGGACCTTTTTGTGTGTCTTTATTAAATAATTATTGTTATCCTAATTAGGCCCAAACATATTTTACACGGTTCATTTGTCAAACTATAGGCCTAGTCTGTGTTGAGAGTGTCAGATGGCACTGAAATAACTATATTCTATAGACACCAAGAACCTGTGGAAAGTCGTGATAAATGCCTATAAATTTTGCCTCTGAGTCACATTAAGTTATTTCAATACATCAGTGTTCATGATATTTGAGGGGCCGTGGCGCATTGGATAACATCTGGCACAGAGACCGAGAGGTACCGAGTTCGAGCCCCCGTTGGGCGGATTTGCTTCGTAGGCTGCTATTAGCGCCGTTGTATTGCAGGCTGTCTGTTCAGTTAGTAGTTAAGATTTAAATTGCATAACGTGTAAATGTACAGCGCAGTGCGTTTGTCAGGCGCTTGTTAAAGAAAAGATATTATTTATTATTATTATTATTAAATTTCAGAATTGTAAACTGCGCGTTCATTCTACATAAAACAGCTAAATCGATGCAGTAGTTATTACTCATCCATAGGTGGCCGATCTAGAAATCTTTGCAAATCTAAAGCCTAGCCTAACTGGCGAGTCTTTAACCGATATTCGGATAGGCATAAAATGTGTGAAACAAGGTGCATATGGTAGATTATTGTAATAGAAACATATTCAGAAGATTACTGTTTTAGTTTGCGGATCTCATAGTTCAGGTGGCGGATCTGAAATCCCAGGTGATGGATCTCAGATTCAGCGGGACCCCGATAAATTTAACCACTGAGTCGATGCAGCTATCCTATTCGCCGGCGCTTAGACAAACCAGAATACTTGAAGCAAGTATTGTCAGGGTCGCTTTCAGTCAGAAGTCACAGGTTAAGCGACTAGACGAGCAAGTTCCAACGTCATGGTGGTTTGGAAATTGGACCAAGAGTTAGGGCCTAAGTGAAAACATAGCAAGGAGGAATAAATGAAGTTCTTGAATTTAGTTATTTTTTATAGTTTCCAGCGTTTTCCAGTGATATAGCAACAGAGTAGGCCTACCAGTCAACAAAACATCAGCTTACCAGACTATGCTAATTTACAAATGCACTTCCGACATTGCTAGCTAAACGCAAAAGACTCAACTCGTAATCGTAATCGTAAACTCGAAATTTATAAAGCGCTGCTGTAAAGCTAAGCGCAAAGTTCAAGCTTATTCACTAGTGCTGGTTGTTGGTTTCCATATCTGCCTGGAATCTGATTGTTTATTAAACTTAATATGTATGTATTTGCATTTGAATATTAGAAATAATTTTGAATCGCGCAAAATTGTTATGCATAATAGGCATATGGCAATTTCCAATTTAATGCCTCCGAAAGCAAAAACCATGAATGAAAACAAATTCCGTTAGCAAATTCCCAGTTCTTATTATAGGCACCACACCTGTCTATTATTGCAATGCATTCCCTGTGGAGGGATCCGCTTATTAGCATCTAAATGTGTATTCCCTGTCAGGCTACAGTGCGTTTGAATTCGCTGTTGGTCTACACAGCTGATGTTTACCGCGTAATACTGATATCGTATTGATATTTGCCGCATCCGTACGAGTTCTCATTTTGGTCGACGTGTCAAATGCGTAGAAGCTTTCGGGATGGTATGAAACGGTCTGGGCTGCGGTATTCGTGGAGTCGATATCTTACTATCATGGTGATGCTATCCAATCTTGTTTTAACTAGTTTCAACTCTTACTTAGTGAAATTAGCGGATTTTGTTTAATTGTTTTTAAAGGAAAGTTGTCGGCTGTATGATAAAGGTGTCCTAATTTTGACTAATGTTTCACCTGAATCGATTCATGAATATAGGCCCACATTGATTCCTACTGTAATGCTCTCAAGCGATATCAGACTTGCCACGCCGACATTTCTGAATTGATTATAGAAATAAAACAATATTAATATTGGGGCCCGATAGCGCATTGGATAACATCTGGCGTAGAGAGCGAGAGGTACCGAGTTCGAATCCCGTAGGGCGGATATGCTTTGTAGGCTGCTATTAGCGCCGTTGCATTGCAGGCTGTCTGTTCTGTTAGTAGTTAAGATTTAAATTGCATATCATGTAAATGTACAGCGCATGCAGTTCGTTTGTGAGGCGCTTAATAAAGAAAAAGATTATTATTATTATTATTATTATTATTATTATTATTATTATTATTATTATTATTATTATTATTATTTGAAGAGACGCTGTTCTATAATGTTGGATGAGGGTTAGCTTTCTGGATGGAAGTACCACAAACATAGCAATTTTTGGATAACATACAAAACACAACCACAGTTAGGAGTTAGGCCTACTCTGTACTAACAAGTCTTTTGTCAAAATAAAATAATTTTGCTTTATCCTGTAAAGAGACAGTAGCAACGCTCCGGTCTGTTCCCAAATTCCATGACATCTTTCATTCTAAATGATCATACTTTAACTTTGTCTGAATGGACACAAGCTGTGTGATGTTCACTTTTGTTTTATTTCATTTGAAAAGCCTGCATTCCGATAAATGTTTAAAAAAGGTTTCCTTATTGGATATTTCTTCAGGTTGGAGCTTACACATGAGAAAATCTCCGTGCTGCAGCTGAAAATAACTAATTCGAATGCAATTAAGTTTCCGATCCGTCTTCAGAGGACAGTTTGGCAAGAACGAGATATAGAACGATAGTCAGTTTGGTCATTAATGCAAGACAGCTGATAATTAGGCATTTTGGGATCTGCAAGATAGAACACAATCATGGTAGAAATTCGGAAGCTTAAACGAATGGCCAGAGTTATTCAAATTGTTCTTAAGTCAGGTTACATTAATCTGCTACGTCGTTCTCAGCTCAAAACTTTATCGGATCTGCCAAAAGGGTCCTATCTGCTATTTGTAGTTCTAGGTTAAGATTGTTTGTCGACTAAATTAATTACTTAGGCTTAATTAGGAAAATTAACGATTTTGTAAGAATGGCTGCAGCAACTACGACTACCACTAGTCAAATTGGAACCTTCACAGAATGCTATGTATGTCTGGAAATTTTTATTGATCCGAGATTACTTCCATGTCAACATAGCTTCTGCTTGAAATGTTTGCAAGATACATGGGCTAGCAAACATCCAAATGATGCAGTTCATTGCCCACTCTGCAGAGAAAAGTTTGTAATCCCGAAGAAAGGCATATGTGCAATACGAAAAGATCATCGACAAAATGAAAAAATAGATTATGACCTCGCAAATGCCAATAAGCCAGACTTCTGTGAAAGACACAAATTTACTTTTGGATATTTGGATATGATTTGCCGGGAGTGCAGCACAACTATTTGTTCATCCTTCCTTATTATGGATCACTCGGGTTGTTATGTTTACGACTCTAAGTAAAGCTCGTAAGGTTATAATTAAACGTTTTTATTATTTATCAACTTGGTGTAGGCTAATTCTTTTTAAGTGCAAACGTGCGAGTTACTGCTAACATGTCCAAGTGTCGATATCGATATGTAATGGCCGATCTTTAGTCTGGAGGATCTCTGATGTCATAACATAGATTATTATAATATTATATACTATCCAGATTCTAACAAACTACTATGCATAGTTTATGATAAATGTACAGTCCATGACAAGGGTCACAGCATTTCCGAAGAATGTGAGTTCCTCGACGAGACAAAAAACAAATGATAAAAGAGTTGGAAAAATTGTCTAACTACGAAAAGAAAATGAATAAAAAAGCTCGATTGACAAAACTTGTCTGTTCATAATAAGTTTAAGAAGTTTTTAACGGAGATTCATAGGCTACAACTGAAAAAGTGATAACAAAAAGGCAGAGGACTTAAACTTCTTAAAGCAACTAATTTGACAGCAAAGACTGTCATTGATTGAAAAACTGTGTATAAAAAACCAGAAGCAACTGAAATAGTGAGGAGGATAAGGTCCAAAAAGGCAGTGCATTGTTCATCTTGTGGATAAAAGCAACAAACTTTTTTGTACTCAAGAAAAACATATTTTAAAACTTTTCAGCGAGAGGCATCACTTAATTTATTTGGGAACATAACTTTAAAAATTATTGAAAATGTGCCGTAAACGCGGTACTTTTTCTATTAGTTCGACCATTTGTGCGGGTTTTTTGGGCTATAAACGGACATGTTTAGGCGATAGCTAGCATTTCTTGTCAATAATCTTCATTATCGCCGATGTATTTCACTTTAAATTGTGCAAAAGCGTCTATTTTTTATAATTTTTACAACGTATTTCTATTTTGTATCACTTGTAATTTAATGTCCGTTATGCTGTCAGTTATTTCTACCACTGTGGTGGTTTTTCTGTTTAACGACTAGCTGTGTGGTAACAAAGACCATTAGCGTCGCCCTCCTTTATCCAGGCTTGGGACTGGCACTGCCAGAAAGCGAGCAGTGGCGGAGTTAAAAATTAATGTGTTGTAATGTTTCTCTGTGAAGAGTTTCCAGTTAGTCATGATCTGTCTGTCGGTTGTCTGGTCAAGTTTATACTGACACACAGTAATAGTGATCAAGTCCTCAATGGTAAGAAAGAGATGGTTAACTGGAATCGGAATCCAGCCGTCATCCCAGCGTCTTGGCCACAAATTTGACTTTTTAGGACCTTTAGGCTGCATAGGTTTACCAAAGCATCATGATTTTCATGAGATATCTCCATAATGCAGCCTAAGTACCAGTCTCAATTGTGTATAGTTTCAGCACAAGATAATGTATCTTCTATTTGACTCAAAAAAAATTGTTGATTCCTGACATGTTAGCATCAGTGGCATAACAACCTAGCTGGAGGCCCTTGGACACTCTGCTTGGGGGCCCTTACCCATTAACGAGACTAAAGAGTGAAAATAATGATGATGAAGAAGGAGGAGCAGTGACTTAAGCTAGCCATGGGTATGAAGTGTTAGCGACTTCATTTTCTTAGCCTCGGCATATATGCGGGTGGATAGCCAGTCCTCTACATGCCGTCTCATCTTTCCACCGACAGTGTACGGTCAGTGTACTCATTGTAGTTGAGTTTAATAGGGGCGTACATGGAGCAAAAATCGTGAACCAAATTTCTCCCATGGCTGGATTGATGTCAACACGCTAACCATTACACCATCTACAGCAATTTAAATTAGCAGTTAGGCAAAAAACGAGAGTGTTAAACGTTATTATCAATAATCCACAGTTCAAGTCACATTAATAGTTCAAGACAGAACCAGAAAACAACCGGAATGTATTGGCCAATTTGGCCTGTCGCTTACAGGCTAGTTACATGCATAGACCCAGTTAGACCATGTACACTAACACTGTAGGTAAATTACATAGGCCTATTCAATGAAGAATCATGAAGAGAGTACTATGTCATGCACAGTGACATAGTCTATAGGTTTCTAGGTTACCCTCATGAGTGTATTAAGTGATGAATAGTTCAATGGATATTTTAATTCAAGTTAAATTGTCTTGATTTAAAAAAAGAAAACAAAATGTATTGGTCTGCTGCCTATGCATGCTACTGCACTAATGTAATGTAGACTGTAGTCTGTTATTCTTCAGAGAAATACTGCATGAATTTGGATATTCCAAATTTACTGTTCACAAATGTTTCTATCAAGTCATCAATATTCAATTTGTCCACATTTGTGTTCAATTGCAAGAAGAGCAAGGCCATCAAGTCTGTCCTGTGAGATAGTGGATCTAAGATACGTCATTATGATTTTCAATTTGGAGAACGAGCGTTCTGAAATGGCGAGGATGACTGGGAGAGCGGCAAACAGCACACAGACAGTAGCCAATTCCGGCATATAGGGATGACGTGATGCGAAAGCTCGATATAAGTTTCAGTATGTCCAACACAGTTTTTGTTGTTTCAAGTTTCTGCTGAACTCACGTTAAAAAGTTTGGGGTACTTCGGACCTTGGGGTTCCTTGACTTTGTCCATCCTCATTACATGGTTGTTACGCCACTGGTTAGCATGAGTCCATCGATACAGTTGTTCCGGAGTGAGTATATCATCTGTTGTACCATACACTGGTTCGGGTTGAGGGTTTCACAATTGCAGCCTCACACGCTGTTTCCGTGGCTGGTTGTAAAGAAATGTCACTCTTCAAGTAATCCAGTCTTCTTCGTCTGTTCTCCAAATAGAACCCCTGTATTGAATCTTGCACCATAAATGAATCATTCTCTGCAAAGTCAAACAGCACAATAACTTTGTCTTCTGGCAGTATTTCCTTCCTGCACTTGAGTTAGAAAGACTGTGCAATGGCTGTTTAGTGATGTGATGTTAAATCATTTAGTCGTGGTGACCAGCTGTACCACTTGTGCCATGCTCGTAGTGTTGCCACTGGTTCCTGGCATGTTTTGTGAACGTAAATCACACGCCAGCGTAGGAATGACTGCTCACAGAAGCTTTACGTTTAGACAAATCTGGAATACATACTCTCTGGGTTGCTGTATCACCAACAGTTCTAAACCAATGCCTAGCCTGATACCTGGCACATTTAATGTTTTGCACAAACTTGCATCTTGAGTTGGTGGAATGTTCTCAGTGGTTCTGATTTTTTTATACAAATAGTTTTCTGTGAGCAGAGTTCACAGAACGAATGGTAAAGCTTTCCAGTATAGTTAGCACGTATCAGAAATGACGTGAGGCAATTGAGTGAACTCGTTGAAGGCTTCTGTAACTTCAGGATATTTGTTCCGAGTTCAACTGCCAACAAAAGCTGAAACAGTATCACAGTCACTGAATGTATGAAACACTGGTAGTGTGCACAGCTTGATACGGACCCAAACCTAACAAACAATAAAATTGTTTTCAATTTCTAAACAAGTGACTAAAATGCAAATTGCTTATATGTTCACACCATTGCTTTTTACACCCAGATTCAAATGACAGACACTGATTAGAAGGTTGCAAGTACTGGCAATTTGCCCCCAACCTGCTTCAACCAGTTAATATACATTATTGAAGATCAACAGGCTTGAAATCTGGTCGAATATTGCTTACAGATCACACATCATTTATGTAAACTACTAGCTGAGCAAAGACCATAATATCATTATTACATCAACAGCAAGGGTATGGAAAATAAATTGTACCACTGACAATGATAAGAACATCTACGGTTGTGTAACCGTGTCAGACAACTAGAGTGATACTTTGCCTCAGTGGTAATACCATGTCACTTGTGGCAAGTTCTGCAAGAAGTCAGTCGTGTGACAGAGCTACATTCGTTGAATCTATTGCCAAGTTCGTGCCAATCTCCAAAATAAACAATATGACCTCCCATAATCAGATAGCACTCTGGAGTGCTATGACCATCCACAGTCCCCACAAATAACTAAGCAATGAGTAACACACAGAACAATTAACAAACACAATAATAATTATTAAGAAGATGAATTGTAATCGTAAACTCAAAGTTTCTACTGTGCTACTCTAACGCTAAGTGCAAGGCACCAGCTCATTAACAAGCAGTGTCGAGCAGAGAGTTGTCCAAAGACTGATGTCCAGTGAGGGTCCAAGTCCAGTTGCCAGTGAGATTTGGCAGAGCGACTGTTAAGGCTGGCTTTGTTGAGGACGAGAAAGCTTCAAAGGCAGAGGATTGGATGGATTAGCGTAGGAATTCTTGAAGAGGTGAGACTTCAAAATTATTGGCAATCGAAACCCTGTCGGTGACAAGTAGAGAAGCCTAAGGCAGAGGACGGTGGGTGAGTGGCGGTACTGGTGGATGAACTGAGAATATGTGGAATCCAGGGGAAGTTCATTCCAGAGTCGATATGGCTCGGTTGGAGAATTTCAGGTGAGTAGTCACTCGGGAACAGGAGAGAGAGATTAGGAGGAGGATCGGGTTGAGTGGGGTGGCTGATGGTGAAGAGTTCTTGAAGGTACTGTGGCTGGGAGTGTTGTAGACAGTTGTAGGTTAGCGATAGGACTTTGAAGTGGATGTGCTCAGGTTTTTTCAGTCAGTAAAGAATTAAGAACGAAAGCAATATGATGATGCTTGGTGACCTGGTGACAGCTGAGGCTGGTGAATTTGGATGAGCTGTAGATGCTAAAGTTAGGAGGATTCGAGGTTGAGGAAAAGGGAAATACAATAATAAAGCTTGGAGTGAACAATACAGGTAGCAATAGTAATATTTAATTATTTCATTGATTACATCCTGTATTTTTGCGTATTCTCTTACTTCAATGATTGCATTACACACATTACCAGGGAGGTTGTTTTTAAAGTGGATAAAAATGTCCATGATAACTGTCATCAATCCAACTACTATTTACGCAAAGAATTATTTTCATCAATCCAACTTCCATTTACGCAGGCAGACAAGATAAATAATATTAAAACAAGTTAAAATACAGGATATATTCAATTATAATAAGAACGAAAAGCACAATGCACCGGGGACGAGGACCACTAACTCCAGATAGCACACCTTAGGTCAGTTTCTAAGTCCCTGAGGGATCATGTATACCTCGGGGCATAAAAAAAAAAATAATAATAATAATCTTTATTACGCACTGGCTACGGAACCGTCCGGACGGTTCCGTTATTTTTTTCTACGGAACCGTCCGCAAATAATCTATGGGCGATTGCACATATCTATGGCGTGTACATCCGGTTGAAATAAATATTGGCAAAAGCCTGTCACGTGAACTTGTTGTCTTCCCGTCGAATTTTTATATGGCGGACAACTTGAGGGTCGGTTAGGGCCAGGTTAGTATTCGTGTGGTCGTTTAGTGTCAAATTAGGCGTCGTGAGGGTCGGTTAGGGTCAGGGTTAGGGTTAGTTTCGTTAATCCCTTAACTACTGCGCTATTGATGGTTCGGCTTTCACGCCATAGATATGTGCAATCGCCCATAGATTATTTGCGGACGGTTCCGTAGAAAAAAATTACGGCACCGTCCGGACGGTTCCGTAGCCAGTGCCTCTTTATTAAGCGCCTGACAAACGCACTGCACTGTACATTTACATGTTATGCAATTTAAATCTTAACTACTAACAGAACAGACAGCCTGCAATACAACGGCGCTAATAGCAGCCTACAAAGCATATCCGCCCTACGGGGCTCGAACTCGGTACCTCTCGCTCTCCATGCCAGCGTGTTATCCAATGTCATTAAATAGGCCTAAGCTAAAATGCAATTCTACCGTTAGAAAAATTTTATCACCCCAAAATAATAATTTTTTAACTAAGAAAATAGATTTAGGAAATCCAGGTGAAATTCTATTTCGGGAATTTAGGTCGGGAATTCGCAAGGGCACACGAAAAGCCGGTTCACTAAAAAGCACCGCTTAAACGTAGGCTGTAATTAAATTCTGACCTACCGTACAGATAAATTAAAATATATGAAGTTTTATTACATCCAAACAAGAAAATAGACGCTTTCGCACAATTTAAAGTGAAATAAATTATGTGAAAACAATCCTTAATTATTGACGATTAGATCGGCGATAATGAAGATTATTGACAAGAAATCGCCTAAACATGTCCGTTTATAGCCCAAAAAACCCGCACAAATGGTCGAACTAATAGAAAAAGTACCGCGTTTACGGCACATTTTCAATAATTTTTAAAGTAATGTTCCCAAATGAATTAAGTGATGCCTCTCGCTGAAAAGTCTTAAAATACGTTTTTCTTTAATACAAAAAAGTTTGTTGCTTTTATCCACAGTTTGAACAATGCACGAGCTTATCGTCCTCACTAAAAGAAGTTACAAAGGCAAACGAAGAAATGGAGAATCATTCTGCGGAAACCGTAAGCGTGAAAAATCGTTGCAATGAGATAGCACTTAATGGTAATCCGATGCAGATTTCTAAAGCTACATGATTGTAGGCCTATGACTGAATTTCGCACAACTAGTGATAATCTGGAAGAGAATCATCAGATCCAGTTGCCTTCAACTAAAGTTTCATTTCAGCCGACAGTCCCAGAAAATGATCAAGAAAGAAAGGTTGTCTCCATCACGGCAGGTCAGACTTTTGTCTAGATCTGCATTATTGATGTGCAGTGGAGTTGATTTTAACACAGTGGAAATAGGCAACTGTCTTAATTGAAAATTTAATTTTAATAAGGGGAGTGTGAGTGGAGAAGAAAGGAAGGTCATTAAGAGGGAAAAGGAAGGGCAACATGAGGGATCATGGGTGGGATAGAGAATGGGTGGGGAGGGGTAGAATAGGAGTAGGATGGGAGGGAAAATAGGATTGGGAGGTTATGGGACGGGAAGGGGAGAAGGCAAGGAAAGGGGTGGGAAGTGGAATTGGAGGGGAAAAGTAGAGCAAGGGAAAGGGAAGTGGAGAAAAGGGGGCGCTGATTTCAAGTGGCCCGCCCGAGCACCTAAAGTAACCGTCTTAGGACGGGCAAACATCGAGTTACTTAATAATACTTATGCTGCTAGCATTTGATGACATATACTTAACTGACGATTTAAGTTTTTTTAAGGTATGTATTTCGTTTATTCGATCAAAGTTTTGTTGTCAGAACGCAACAAGTTACAATTGTTCTAGGTTGTAGCAGTTATGAAACTTAGATTTTGTCTAATAACGTCAGCTGTCTGTTATGACTTGTAAATGACTCGTAAAATCTTTCTAATCTTTAAAATCGCTCTGGCTTCAAAACACAATGGACATAGAGATAAATCCATACTTGATACATGTATAATTATGTATAGGCCTTTGTGCATGCATCTATCTAGACAGGCCTATTTACTCATAACGTATGTTCTATTGCTGACAAAGAGCTGCTTGCGCCTATCTAACTACAGATGTTAATAGTCAATGAGCAAACAGTATTCAGGTAACTACAAGAGTCACCGCTGTCGAGCTCAACCGATGGATTCCTGTCCAGTTCTGTTAGTCGAATCCGTGTTTAGAGTTGCTGGACTACGTAGCTAAGAGGTGTAGGCCTACAACGAAGCGTTTGTGAATGGTTTACTGCTGAATGTAGAGGAACGACGACAGGCGACGTTGTTCCCACAACGCTGCTGTTCCTCAGATGATAGAAGAACGGGAATTTCACTGTCACCGGATCTGCGAAGAAATAATATTAAGCAGCTGCTGGAAATTGGCCGTAGAGAGTCACTAGAGTAGAATGATTAGCACCAATCAAAGGACATATCTAAACAGTGTAACACATACAGGTAATTGTCATTTATAACTTCTATTGTGTCTGTGTCTGATGCACAATGCATCGACTGATGGCGCACCAGAACGATACAGTAATCAGGTCAATATTCAGAAGATCAGTCCGCTAAGAAACAGAGCGAGAGGATTCCTATGGAGGATATGCAATTTGATGTGTATGTATGCATCCCTCTATACACACACATACACACACACCGACACACACACTAAACACGCATGCTATATTCGTCATTCGTGAAAATGAAAGTGTATCAGTCAAACAAAGTCTTCGGCTATTGCGACGAATGCCAGCATGGAGTGACTCGTGGAATGCAAGTAAGTTGAGCAATGAACAACAGAGTAGCTTTTAATAGCGCCTCACGAATTTCAATACGCTGAAATGAACAACGCAGGGCTAACAAAATCAAAGGCCTCACACAACAACCATGCCATTCGTCTACTACAATGCACAGCTGCGAAAGTTATAGATCGAACAGCCAGTGTGGTTTTTTAGCGCGGCTTCTGATTGGCCAATTTAACCACGAAGCTTCTTCTTGTGTACACTTAAGGCGTTCAGTCAGTCAATATTGAAAAGGCCGCCACTTCAGTTTTATAGAGAATCTACAGGTACTTCAGGTAGGTCATCTATAATAATAGATGAAGTCAATGCATGGGGAAAACATTCAGCTGGTTTTCGTTTTTGCTTCGACATTTTACTTTCTGTGCTTTTCTGATTTATTCTCCAAATACGGTAAGTTTACCATAAGTTA
The DNA here is from genome assembly GCA_020284085.1 of Aporrectodea caliginosa. Taxonomy (NCBI): domain Eukaryota; kingdom Metazoa; phylum Annelida; class Clitellata; order Crassiclitellata; family Lumbricidae; genus Aporrectodea; species Aporrectodea caliginosa. The sequence continues at coordinate 528,395 of JACEVL010001239.1, read as the reverse complement.
TTTTAAAATCAAAGTAAAATGAAAATATATGCTGTATCTTATCTACTAGCTCTCTATAGATAAATAATATAAGAGTAGACCTAATCGTCTGGTGGTGGCCTACACAAGGGAAGCTTCTCACCTGTACAATGAAGAGGCTTTTGGCTTGACCCAGTTTGAGCGTACCATGAATTCAGATAGCAAAATGGACAATTTCCTGCGCATTTTGTCAGAAATGTGTTTCGAGATTTCGACTCCACTTGCACCCTCTATTGAACTCCGCTGTACAATAAGTAGGCCTACACTAACTGTAGTGTCGATAGCTATGGGGCATCTGCGCTTATATCCCGAGGCCAATTGCTTGTACATGTACACACATACATACACACACACACATACATACATGCATACACACAAACATACACATACACACACACACACAAAAGACGATGGTCTTCGGGCTAACTTGTGGGACTTCTCTTCTTCCGCGAATAGACTATAATGTTGAGTATATGACTTTAGCAAAAACCGGTAGTTCATCTTTCTGTAGCACAGACTAAAACAAGATTAAAGCAAAAGATGTTTCAATTCTGTTATCAATGCTGTTCTACTGGAATGAGCCAAAATTACTGTTTTTTGCGGCCGCAGTGGATGCACTTGGCGCTATAGCAGTTATTACCATATATATTATATTGTAATAACTGCTGCACGACTACACAATATGTCCTGTCTATTCGGGATAACTACACAATATGTGTAGTTGTCCCGTATGTAAAGAGACCACGACGAAGCCACAAAAAATGAAAACATGCATAAGCCTAACCATTAGCAACTTGATAAGCAGTTTGAACGGACAAGGTTCAACTACCTGAACAAGTGTATGAGACGTCCAGCTATTCTTCATCAAGAGACTTAATATTGCGTGTGTTGAGTAGACGCTGCACACAAGATTACATTTATCTGACCTAGATAGATAAGTGGCATAATCATGTGAGTTTTAAGACAGTTTGAAAACGTTTGTTAAACGAAATCAAATGCAATCACCGGCATGACCAGTGTAAGAATGTTCCAAGAGGAAGGTCTGATGCATGAGAAGGCATGGTGGGCTTGAGTTGATGTATGGAGACGCAGCACCTGCATATCTCCACGGGAAGATGAGCACAATAATCGCCGACCAGGTTGACTTGAAACTGGAATAAAGCTCTCTGATACATGTCGGTGCTTGTTTCATGCTTTTATCACAAATTATGCATGAACTTGTTTTGATTAAACCGATAATATTTATTATTGTCTTTAGACGTATGAGGCTCAGTAGACAAAACGTATGGAGGAGATTGGATGAAAGATCCGAATAATGGAAAGCAAACTGCGAACTCTACTTTTGGTTGTAACAATCGCGTTTGAACGAGGTGCGTCCTCCAAAATAATTTCTTCACACTAAGCCAGATTTTAAGTACCGCTAAACATATTATTCAAACGCTCTGTCTTCTGACGTAATGTGAATTTTGTGAAAGAAACACTACACAGCTGATTGAAAAAGATAATACGATATGAATACATGTATCTACCGTATATCATCACCTACAGAATTAATTCGGCAGCACCTTGAAACGCGTAAATAAAACCTTATTAATGCACATTAGGAGTTTAATATATTTAAGAGTGTCACAGTTCACCATCTGGGTATAAACTTAAACCAGAAATTTGAAAATAAACAATTTTAAACATGAAATTTGGAAATTGGCTTTTAAATAGACTTTAAAACAGCTTGAACACTTCGGAACTTTGTCAAAGGGCATTTTTATTTCAACTGTAATGTTTCTTATTTTAAGTAGCACAACTTTTGTAGACTGAAAACTTGTTTTCTTTCCTAAAGATTTATAAAATTATCGCTCATAATCTCTGTCCTTCTCCAGCGAGCTGCAATTTTCCTGTATGTGGTTTAATTGAAGTGACCATGTATAATGTCTTTGCAATAATTAAACGGTGCCATAGAGTTCAGTAGATTAGATCAGTGACATAAATGTCATGTTTGTAATAGGTCTAATTGTATTCTTTATATTTTGTTTATTTGTGAATGCTAGCACGGGCTGAAATTACCGTGAAACCAAGCGACACAGAGGTAGTTATTGGATCGAAAATATATCTTAATTGTTCAACATCTCTTGCGAAAGACGTTCACTGGTACCATTATCCAGCTGAAACTCAACCCAGCGCCCAGAAATATATCTACGCTTATCATCAGTGGTACGTCCCTTATAAAGACCGGTTTCAACTGTACAAAAACGAAAGTTCTGGATCCTACGATATCTTTATTCCCAGTGTTGAGCTGACGGATGCCGGAGTATACGTATGCCAAGACAACGAAGGAAATGGAGACATTGTTTCAGCGGAGTTGATTGTCCTAGGTTTGTCTCTTTTCGAAATCGTCTACCTTAAGTTGAAAGTAGTTCTATCAATGGTATTCTGATTTCTGAAGCTACGCGAGAAATAAACTCTCATTTCCGCAACCCTTTCTCGTACTGTAATGATAGCTTCGAAATATTACAGTAAACATTCAGTGTCTTCTAAACTAATAATTATCTGAAATTACCCACTGCACTTGAGAATTATACACAAGAATTAAGCAGCCAAACCTCAAGACAAGTAAATATCAAGAGTCAGTCAGTCAGAGATTAGTTTGTAAGACTCCTATTCGCCAAGCGAGTGATGCCTTGTGATTGATGAACAATCAGATGGTGAGACAAGGACCTCAGTGAGATATGTGTGAGTTAAACCTACGGGCAAACCAGGCTCTTGCATGCACAGCGGTTTAAACAACTATGAAATGCTCTAATACTCAATACCACAAACACTTGCATGTGCAGCAGTTCTGTTTAAATTGCGATCTTTGCACATTTTGCCTTACAAATTGAATAAACAATACATGTATGATATCAGTATATGTTGCAACAGTTGCTAAACATTTAAGTCGCAAGAAGACATATTATTGTCCTTTGCAGAGAAGTTTCCAGCGTGTTCTTCAAACATGAAACCAGATGGAGTGATTGGTGTGAATAGCTGCAACATGGAACCAGAGAAGTTAAAGCTGTCGTGTAGTGTTTCGTACCGTGGTAAAAATCCTCCATTGATGGAATGGAGGAACATTAATGGAAACACTTCAATTACCAAAGGAGTGACGACTGAGACAGCGGTCAATCGCATCACTTCCCATTTGACAATGACTGGCGAACCTTCCATGGATGGATCTTCTTACGTTTGCCAGACAACGAAGGTGCACTACCATTGCATCTCCAATGCCATCAAGGTCATATGTAAGTATAATTTATGGTTATCATTGAGGCTATTCATCAGGGTTTTAAGTTGATATTATAAGGATAATACAGAAATTAAGTCTAATAATTATATTCACCTGTGTCAATAACGAATTGTAATTCTATATATTATAAAGTCTAAAATAAATGCATAAGTATGGTAACTGAGCATGCACTAAAGGCAAAAGAAGACAATAAGAAAATGCAGTTGCTCTTATTTGAAAAGCTAGCACTGCTACCACTTAAGAAGAGACAGGTTTCTTCTCCAGCTACGTAAAGGGGCTGAAATAAAATCTTATCTGATACGCGGAAAAGAAATTTCTGTTATGTTTTATGTTATTCTGCTGTGCGTGATGGCTGCTGAATGTATTTCAGATGCAATAAGTAGTAAAGTGATAAAGAAGGCGATGATTGGTGACACAGTTGTATGCAAGGCCAATTCTAGTCAAGACTGCACCTACAAATGGAAATGGTTTAAGGGCGACGACACATTAACAGCTTCCAAAGACCAAACTCTAATCCCAAAACAATCAGGTGACTTCAGATGTGAAGCTGAATGCCCTTTAAAAGAACAGCCTTGCACAATTACAGCCATGTTTGCTTATGTTGAAGGCAGCAATGAAACTTCTATAACTTCAGGTAAGTTACATTAGCGAAATCAACTATCTTCGAAATACTCTGATCGAAACATCTGAGACACTTTATTTATGTGGATATTGAAGTAAAATTTTGAATAGGTAAAATGTTGATAATATTATAGTTTGAAATGATAATCAACTGTTTATGAATTTCATGCATTCGTGAGAGTATCTATGCACACAGTCGTAATCTCGAGATCTCTTTAGCGCCATAAAAGCCACGTATGCATGTTTGTTTTGCTTGTATGCATACATGCATATAATTATGTAATTATGTATGTATTAAACATACATGAAATTGCTTGCGTATGTAAACAGGCATTTTATTGAAGTCTATTTAGCGCTGTTAGGTTTCTCCCGAAGTAAGTGACACTTGACTGCTCATAAACTATCTGATTTATAATCAAGTATTATGAATACTGTAAATTTGGTCAATACTTCATTTATAATAAATCTTAGGCAACTTAGAATACACTACATATTATTCCCTGAATAGAATCATGCATCATTCAACCAATGAATACAATTTATATAGCGCCTCTTCAAGGGTTCTACTCAGAAGCGCTCCTGAGACAGGCCTGGTCATAGAGGAAGGTATGTATGCACTAATTACAATTGCCAGACATGATGAAAATGCTTACTTGTTGCTCTTTTTGATATCACAGAATCAAATCTTTCAACGGGTGCTGTTGCCTTGATCGTCTGCATGGTCCTCTTGGTTCTCATTGCAATCATCGTCTTAGTCGGTTGTCTTACTTACAGACGACGTAAGAAAAACTTAAGATTCCTTTATAACGAATGCACCTTAAAGTTGTAAATTGATTCAAATTTTAAATTGGGTGGCAGCAATTCTAAACGACTCCAACGGGATTAGTGAGGAGGTTAATTCTGGACCCAGTTAGTTATTGGGCAGGTGCTCGAACCTTCGGAAAGGGATAATTAAGGCGGGACCAAGTTTTACGGGTTATAACAGGTGTCCTGGTGTTGGATTGAAGTGACCATCTTATACCTCAACTGAGCGATCCTTTGGTTCTCCAGAGTTGCGACACAGACAGTCTCAGACATCGAACATTGTACGCAATACTGTTTCTGCGTTGATCTTTTAAATGTTCACAATGACTGTCTGTGGACATTCCTGCATTAGCCTTTTACTTAATTCAACCACAAGTGAACAAACTGAACATGTAAGGAATTCAAATGATATCTTCGTTGTTTTGTCCTTTTCCTGGAATTTCTGAATCCAAGTGGACTGTCTAACGCAATTTAGGTTTAATCGGCTTTAATTAAATTTTATTAATTATGCATTTTCCCTCAATGTTTCTAAATTATTGCTTTTAAGAATACATATAACCAATCCCACTCCTCTTTAGACATCTTATCATGGCAAACAGTGGTCTATGCGTCATGGTCATTTGGAAAGTGGTTCTATTCAGATGCGGTAGAACATGCCTCAGCGACCAATAGACTAACCACGTGTCTGTGTATTACTCTTAATCACTTACACATTGCACTGGGCGCGACACCATCCACCATCAGCAGCAGAGTTTGATGGACTAATCATTATCATTGTACACAATAAACGACAATTTTTTTAAATTCTTCTAATCTGAAGCTACTTGTGTTTCGTCAGTTCAAACGAGTCACATACATGTAGTTATTATCGCCGTTGCTGTTTTGATTGATTTTACAGAAATCACAGTTAGATATTTTAATTTAAAAACCTCAGATTGTATTTAACACAGCGTGTATTTATAATACAACTATAGCCTTCCTACGGGATATTAATACATTTTAGTAATGCAACTTATTAGTACGTTGTTTATTTGATATTAGGACGATTGTTCCTCTCGCCGCAGAATGTCAACGGAGACATACCGATGGAAGAAACGGAAAAGTTACTACGGGTTCGAAAATGAAAATTCAATACAAAATCTATTTAAGATTACAGTGCAGCACATTCGTCAGATCACAATTGAAGCCTAGATGGCTACGATAAAATTATCAGAGATTGCTCGTAGAGCAATCAGTCGATAGATAATATTATGTATCCAACGAGTAGGCCCTACAAAATTCTGTTGAATGGATGTCCCTAAATATCTACAATATGGTGGCCCAAGATCGTTTCCGCTCGTGACTTTTATATCCTCCTAGAAACTAGAAATGTGTACCACTGCTATTGATGATCAATAAAATAACTCTGCCTGTCTGTCTTTTTGGCTGTCTCTCTCTGTCTTCTTACAGTATTGTCGCCTTGAACTATGAAATCTAATCTCACATTTTCATACAATAAACTCAGTATTTTAACTTTATTTCAATTGAGGTTACTGGACATCTTCTAGAACTAATAAATACAAATGGCGAATTCTTGTAAGGACAAAATGTTTTACAGTAGGCCTAGTTTTCTTTTTGTGTTAGGCTTTTAATGACTCCTCAGTTGCCAGCGACTTCTCGAAGCTTATTAGCCTGCTGCCTTACGTAGACAAAGGGTCTAGCGGTGAAGTGTATGGTCCATATCAGTTTAAAAACAATACTTGTGCCTTTCAACGCATAATGTATTCCACTTCGAAACTGGAGAAGGCGCAAAGCGAAATTGTCGATAAAGGAAATCGCTGGAAAGAACTGGAAAACAACGCAAATGTAATAAAATTCTACGCCGTTCGTTTTGAAACTCCGGCTCTGTACATATTAATGGAATACGCAGCAGGAGGGACAGTCAGAAAAGCATTGGACTTGTGTAGGGAGGATCTGCCAAGCGATGTGATAACTAATTGGGCCTTACAGATTGCCAGCGGAATGGAATACCTTCATGCAAAGGGCATCGTCCACAGTCATCTTAAATCTGCTCAGGGTGAGTTCCTATTTCAGTTATCTATTTCTCTGTCTCTGTCTGTGTATTTCTGTCTCTCCTTGGCAACAGACATAATTATCGCTGATGGATTTACACTTAACATTAGCCAAAATCTAAAATTACGCTTTGATGAATTTAAAGTTTCGCTCGTTACGTTGGTATGAATTTTACGTGCACATCAGTAGCCTATATATATATATATATATATATATATATATATATATATATATATATATATATATATATATATATAATTATGTGTGTGTGTGTGTGTGTGTATCTGTGTATGTGCAGTCACTGTGCACGCATGTGTGCATAAGTGCATGCTTGCAAACATGACATTGTATATGCATGCATATGTAATTGTAATTGTAACTGAACATTTCTATAGCGCCACTCAGAGATTCAGAGGTGCTCCCGACCCAGGTCAGTGCCGTATCTAACAAATAAGATAGTCTTCAGGCGTTCCAAAACAGAGAAAGGGAAAGGCTGAGGAGCTCAAAACGCAATTGTGTATGTATAAAACCGTACAAAATCGGACTTTTCTATCCTGACACTTAGAAACTATTGATTTCGGTAAATGATTAAGTGTTACTAATAGTTTGTAAGACACTTTGTAGAAAGTTAAACTCAAAAAACCACTGTTATCATACCCGCCATTTAACCTCACCGTAGACTTTTACAATGTAGAACTCAAGTGAGGCAATATTTTCGGCTAATGCAGCTGCTAATCGCAAACTGTGTTATCAGTTCAGTACAAATGGGAGACTGTATGCGATTGGTTAGAGTGCTTGCCTTGCATGGGTTCGAACCCCCTCCCTGAGACAGTTACTGTATACGGACCGTGGGTAAGTCCTTCACGCACTATTGTTCAGCGTCTTCGATTTATATAATTATAGGCCTAGTGCCGCTTAATAAAAGCGAAGTAATAATGAATAGGCCTATGTTCATAATTATGGCCTACTAAAAAGTAATTGTCAAGAAATCAGGAAGGTGTTAGTGCTTTACTTACCTGGTAATTAACTCTGCTTGCACATTTCTTTCTCCAGTAATTTCGACAATTAGGCCTACCTGTGTGTTTTAGTGTTGATAATGGAACCTTTTGATCCGTCTGATATTTCAAACAAGACGTTAAAGATTGCGTCCTACAGAATCAGCACAGAAAACATCCAATCCGCTCCGGGATCGTTTAAAGGAATGTTTGCATGGGAATCTCCAGAAAGTATCCAAATGCAGACATTCTCCGAAGCTCGTGACATTTGGAGGTACAAGATTGATGGCAATATTATTGAACTGGCGCTGTATAAATTTTAAGTGACAATTACAATTACAAATACGACTAAGAAGATACATGTTTATTTTGAAGTACATTAATAGAGTATTCATGTTAGGCTGCGTTGTTACATACGAGAAGTAAAATAATATTACTTACAAGTTTATTATGGCTCCAGTAGCAGCGGTGGTGGTATATAGTGGTGGTGGACTGGTGGTAGTAGCAGGCATAGTAATGTTTCACGCATCGGTAGCTGGAATGATCATCATTTTTTATGCTTGAGTTAAGATATTATACCTCGATCCATTTCAGCTATTGACCATAACCATATCTTTTTCTATTTCAGTTACGGCGTGACACTTTGGGAAATATTAACCAGGAATATTCCGTACACCGGCGTGAAAAACGCTGCCATTATAGAGAACGTTTTGGCTGGAAATAAAGGTTTAACCATTCCAATTTGCTCTGCTGGTCTTCACGATATCATAAAGAGTTGGTACTTTTTCATGAATGATAGTGAATACATGAATGCAAAAAATAAGCTTGCTAAACCACAAAGTTTTCTTTATGAAAGTCTAATGCTGCTTAAATGAGGGGTTGTACAATACAATACAATACAATTAGACATTTATAACGCGCTTTAACAAGACAAGTCTTGCACGAGAGCGCGTAGTGTAGTCTCAAGATGTATCTACCAGCGTAGATAACTTCGTGATTATCAACTTCTATAGCGATGGTGTTTAATTCGCGAAGCATCAACCGGTAGTTACCAAAATCAAGCCTTAGTCCGGTAAAACATAACACAACGGCGCTGCAGGATTTGTAAACGCAATTAGCATGGTTCGTGATATTATCTTTAAAGCACCCTTGCATTGGCCCTGTTGCAAAAAAGTATCTGTCTGTAATGGATAGTCAATCAACACTTAAATATCTATTTTTCTAAAATTTTCAAACTTAACTGAAGACAGTGAAGAAGTAACGGTGTCTAGGTTTTTATGAATGCTTGCTTCGCTGTTAAATGTAACATTTCTTACAGGTACATTAAGTATCCTGTGCATTTATTTACGTCTTCGGTATATTCAGCATAGTTTTAGACACATGTGATGTTAGGGGTTGAATTAAAATTACAGAAACACTAGATCTATTAAATTTATTATTGTGGTTTATTGCGATGTTCTAGAATGTTGGACTATCGAGCCAGATAAAAGACCATCATTTTCTTACATTGTTTCAACGCTGAAGGGTAAGAATGCAGCCAACCATCCTTACATTTACAAGCACAGAATAACGGAAATTGTGAAAATAAGTTAAATAATAAAACTACCGTGGCGGCTATTAACCATGCAGTGCAATTATTCTATAATATATTTGTAAGTGGTTGTTTTATGTTATAAAAGTTATGCTAGTGATTTTAACTGTAATTATTGCTGATGATAATGATGATGCTAATAAAAATAAAAATACAAATTATTTATTATTTTTTGGGCATAAGATATTAGTGTCATTGAAGCAATGCATCAGATAAAATAAATTATTTCGTGAAATATAACTTTTAAGAGATATTTTGTCTTTTCAGAAGGAAAGCTGAATTTGATGGCAATATCTGATGTTAGAGTAATTCCAGAAAGCCTCACTCGCATGCCTTATATTGACAAAGGATCCTCTGGCGAAGTTTTTGGTCCGTTCCTCTTTCAAGGTAACACATGTGCGTGTGAGCGGATCATGTATTCTCCGGCTAAAGTCTCCTCTGCTACAGAAGACGAAATCTGTGATCAGGGAAAGCGTTGGATGGAACTGGGTCACAGAAATCTGCTGAAATTTTACGATGTGCGTTTCCAGTATCCAACCTTATATGTAGTGATGGACTACGCAGAGGGTGGAAGTGTAAGGAAGGCCTTAAGTTCGATTACAGAGGATCTGGAAGTCAGCGTGATAAAAGACTGGGCGACGCAGATTGCAGATGGCATGGCTTACCTACATACAAAAGAAATAGTCCACGGGCGCCTCAAATCTGCTCAGGGTAAGTTTCTAGTCGATATAATATTTATTATGTCCAATTGTCCCTGCATTATAAATCCAGTCTCTCACCTGGTGCTTTTGAAACTTATTTGTTATTCTTAAAATATTCGTAGTCTAGTGTAAGAAACAATTGAACGTTTGCAATATGCCTGTTTATTTAGCTCTTGCCTTTATATTTTGAGACCTACACAAACGGTGAGACAAAGTTAGAAACCGAATATAGCTTTACTATAACCTGCTAAATAATTAATTCCATGTTTTAAAACCCCCATCAGTAATTCTACATGCATTAACAGATGTCAGAAACCTTGATTACCATTTAAATACCTCTGCAACCTTCGCAGATCTGTCTAACTGGGAATGCAAACCAAATGGTATGCCTATTATAACGAAATGGTATGCCTATTATAACGAATGAGATTCGTTGCGCAAAATAGCATGAGGCAACGAGGAATATGAGAAAGCATCTAAGCACACAATTTTCGTAGAACAAGCAAACAATCCTAAATATCTATGTCAAACTTAACTTTTACTTTTCTGTAGTGTTAATAATGGAATCTTTTGATCCACCTGATTCTTCGAAAAAGACGCTAAAGATTGGGTCGAACAGCTTAGACACGGACAGTCAGTCGGTTCCAATTTCCTTTAAGGGAATGTTTGCTTGGATGGCTCCAGAAACTATTCAAGGGTCACAAAAAACTTGCAAGGCCAGCGATGTTTGGAGGTAACAATTCATAACTAATTGATGAAGATATTATTCATACGATAAGATTACCTTATGTCATTTTTAGATTAAGCCTTCATACGCCGATTAAAAGAACTGTGTTTTGTGCAACTCTGACAGATGAATTGCTTGAAATAGGCTACGATTATTGTATATATATAATATTTGTCGAGCCAAAGAATTAAGGCAGTTCTTCATTTTCCTTCTTGAAGGCATATGGTCTACGCTTACGGTGGTTTTTTCACCGACGCAATCAGTTTAAACAAACTTTGGGTTTACTAGTTAGCCTACTTACCGATTGCATCGACTTGGTTGCAGTGAATTAATTTCGACAAATTCATTAAGCTTAGGCCTACTAGTTAATACACTACATAGTATGATCGCTATAGTTAATGAGTCTACCTAGATTCATTTCATAGAAGAATTCACATATTAGGCTTATGTGTAAATTTAGACAACATTGACGCTGAATTATTGTTTCTGAAGGTCTATGTTGTCATTTGGCTTTGTTCTTTTTAAATTTTATAAATCGACTGCACTTCCTATTATCGGCTGTCAATTGAATTTTAGTTATGGCGTAACCGTTTGGGAAATACTGACTAAATCAGTACCATACAAGAATGCGAAACAATCTGCCATAATAAAGAGCATCTCTGAAGGAAATCCGGCTCTACCCATTCCAGATCGATGCCCAGATACCATCCGTGAAATTCTGAAAGGTCAGAGCATATCTGAACTTATTTCATAAGACAATTAGTAAACCCAGAATCAGATAAATTGAAAACAATGTCATGTGATAACAAATGATTCTTATTTTAGGATAAAACCAATGAAACCATACGCCTGCTTGTTTTAACTTGCCGTTGCACTGCAATGAAGACCTGTCTTCTTTTTCTGGTGACGCACTCAGCTGAGCGTAGCCACAGATCTTCCACTCAAAACTGAAAACACTGCCTTTTTCCACAAATAGTATCCTGATTCTTCCCCTTCGTTTCACATCACAACACCAGTCACCTTAGCCGACTGTCTGTCTGCCTGACTCTGGATTTTGACCCTCTGCCTATCGAGTTTATGTTGACTAAGCGCCTGTGCATAAGCTGATTCCCGCGACTTCTCTTATTTTGGCGCTGTAGAAATGTCGAGCTTACGATTAAGATTACGATTAGCCATGTCAATGATGCGACGCAAATCTCCAATTGATCCCAGACACAATGGATGTCCCTATAAATAATAAATAGAACTCCTTTCATCCCGAAAATATTTCTTTCTTGTGGAGCGGGTATACGCTACTTTTCCTGTGAGATGGTCCTTCTGTTTTGCTCTAAGTAGGCCTACTCGTGGAACTTAAGTGAAAAAATCACATACTGAGTCAGCTCATAAAATTATTCCTCTTGACATAGACAGGATTTACTCAGAAAGTTAGTATCATCACAATTTTTCTAATTTCAGGATGCTGGATTCGGGACATGGACAAAAGGCCAACGTTTTCTGGCATCTTATCCAAATTAGAAGCAGTTGCTGGTAAAATAATAAGTGCTTTAAATGCTGGTTTACGTATCCCCGCACTCACAGGATATTCAAAACAGTCAGTTCTGTCCTGTGGTGTATAAATTTTTCATGTACTCATTCACTCATTCATTCATTCATTCATTCATTCATTCATTCAATAATTCATTATTATAGCGTCCCTTCAAGGTAACTACTGAGAGACGCTCCCAACTCCAGACCGGACAAAGAGGTAAGTTTTCAAATTGCCATAGAACGTGTCATTGCATGATCTAGGGAACAGGTGTAGCTCCCGAGGGAGACCATTCCAAACCCTGTGACCTACCACAGGGAATGCACGGTTTGTTTAACTGCTATGAGGGCAAACGAGACCACCAGAACCCCTCAGTAGAGCAAGGGGAGCGACAACCCCGGGCACCCATACTTGGTTGACATATCCGTTTGTTAGGCTGGCGCAAGGCCAAGTTGGCATCGCCAGACCAGAGAAACAACTCTATAAGCTTACTCAATGCGCTGATTTTGGTTGAAGCCTAAATATATATCAAACATTTAAGCTAATGCACTTTGTTCTTGCACGTTACTTAACATAGCAATTATTCTCCAATATCAGCTCATCACCGCCGGTATCACGAAATAGAGTATCCGTCCTAAGAGTATCCGGGGGATATACAAATTTATCCCCCGGATGGAATAAACCGGTTTAAAGTATCCGGGGGGGGGGGAAACCATTCTATCCCCCGTCGTCATGAGCATCACGATAGCCTCGACGAAAATCCAATCAAAATCACCAAAACCGAAGTAGGGCCTAACTTACTTTAAGGTCGACGTACAAACTAAAGATACGCAACTTAAAATAGTTGATGTGTAGGCCTACAATAAATCCAAACAGTACGACTGAATACACTTAGAAACCGCCAAAATGCAAACTAAACCGAATACTCCATTTCGCTAAGGGGGGATACTCATGTATGGGGGATACCTTATTTCGTGACACCGGTAAGTACTAACGCCAAGTCATTGATTTTTGTCTCTTAATTGTGTGACTTCTTAGGTTAGAGTGATTGTAGCCTACATCTAGAACATCAAACTATCTTAACACGTACTCTATAATTCGTTGGTTGGACTCTGTGCGTCACGCTTTAGCCGGCCACTGATGAGTTATCCGAGCAGCTTTGCTGATTAATGTAACGTTCTGTTCTTATAACGACATGAAATTTTGATATAATTTTGCAAAAGGAACGCCTCTCATTACTTTCCTGGAGTTGCGTTATAAAAATGTTCGTAGTCATTTTAAGCACACATATACGACCTAACAGGTTTATACTTCGCCTTCGTCGTACTTATCTCTACCTCGGCCTCCAGTCCCCTCCTATCTTTTAAATTCTGCAACATCTTCCTAACTTACTTTGCGCTAGCTTTTTAGAACGAACTCCTAAAAGATCGCTGCCAGTTGGCTCGTTCTCCTCTCTGACCTGTCGATCTCAGCAGTCCCCATCTTTACCTCTCTCTATCATAACAACAACAATAATAATAAATATATTAGCATTTTGAACATCTTTTTTTCATTTCAGACTGTTGATTCAGGCGTAACTGAAAAGCAGCCTATTCAAAATTGAAGAATCTGCAAATGCGTCATGGAAAGAGTTCAACATCTGACAGTCAAATAGCATTTTGCGTATAATTCTTTTGTTTTGTGTTTCCTTTTAAATAGCGTACGACGTATGTACAGTGAACTAGGCTAGGCCACATCATCAGTTTGTGGTAACCGTCTGTTTTATAGAAAGATATCTTTAAAGATAAAAGCTTTCGTTGTTCACTCTTGACAATTCTAGGCCTACTTGTTTGTTATAATGTCGAAGAGGATGTCATATTCGCGCTATTTAAGTCGTTTTGCGTGTTGTCCATAATACCGTATATTATATGTTTTCTTGGGAAATCGCGATGTCGGTTTATAATAGGCCTATTCTAAGAACTCATATGAAAATTAATGGAGGCAGTGGTAGTATAGTATTCAGACTTTCAGAAGACATATTGCGACGGTCAGGGCCGTTGACGACGATCTTACTTTACCTTTCAGAACTGTAAATGAAATATTCTTGGACAGCATAGAAGTTCATTTTGAGATTATAGCCCTCATTTGTAGATTTTTAGCACGATCGATCGTGTATACTCTAATAGTGTAATGTATATAATGTATAGGCCTATAGATGATAAGTAGGCTACTTACAATTTTTGTTTCGCTCATGTAGGCTATATGATTGTATGAACGATGGTTCCTCGTATATTTTATTATTTCAAAGAACTGTTTGTCTCCTGGTTGCTTAAATGCTGTTGAACGACACTGTGTTGTAACACATATGATTAGAGTTGCCCTTCTCCTTTCCAAGTTTCGGACTGGCACTACCAGAGCCTGGAGAAAGAAAGACGATCATCTCTGCCTCTGTCTGTGTATTCTATTGTATTTACGTATTTCGAAAGCGCCTCTCGCAGTACGATCTAATCAGAGGCGCTCCCAGTGCGAAAAGCCCCGCTAGAAAAGAAAGGTCTTAATGTGGCGACCGCCGCCCCGCACGCTACCTCTCTCTCTGCTCACGGGACGGCGTCGGCTCCAGCCCACTATCCGTCTGGAGCCGGTCGAGTCACTGCCTTGTCTACTTCAATGTAAATGGCTGTTCTCCATCTCTACCCAGGGTGACCGTTCCTATCAGGGAGGTTTAGGATGGGTCGCTTCTCCAGGAGAGGTAACACTATACAGCTTTATCTCAATCAGACTCTGCCTCTTCCACGGTCGCCGGATGGGCAACGTCCTGAGGATGGCCGTCTCTCAGAACAGGGTTCGTTCTTTTATCAGCAGGAGTCTTTCTCTTCGTGTTTACCTTCTTAGCTACGCGCTTCCTCTTCCCCTCTGCCTGATCTGAACTTCGACTTACCACTCTACATCTCGTGACTCTTTAAATCTCGCCAATAATAAGGGACACCAAACGTTCTCTACGTTCCAAAGACCAGGAATACTCATGACAAGTCGCTACGCCATTTTCCCATAGACATACCCGTAACAACTCTCTACTTCAACTCGTCCTAGACACTACCGATAGCAACTCTCTACGTCTTCTCGCCCTAGACCATACTTGCCCATGTCCTACCGTCATGTGTCTCTCCGTCCATTTCCGTGTTTGGCATGCGGCCTCACACGTATATTGTCATGCACCACGATTGACGGAGTAAGTTCCCTTACCCGTCTGTGTTGGCAAAGAGCGACCAACACAGTGATAAATTCTGCTTCTAAAGAAAAAGAAAGACACCAGTAGGATCTCACACACTGTGAAGGCAAAGAACAACCAACACAGTAAGAATTCTGCTTCGAAAGGTAAGGTACACTCGCCTCTGTGTTGGCAAAGAACGACCAACACAGTTATATATTCTGCTTCGAAAGAAACAAACACTGGTAGGGTATCTTCGGACTCTGATAGTGAAGGTCCTCTCTCTATAACCTTCACTATCTACACACAGAACTTTGTTCCAACCTACGCACGAGGGGGCCCAGCCTCGCACTTCAGTCAGTTCTCAGAGCTGTGTGTCGCGACAAGCATATATCTTTTTATCCGGGTATCCGACTACCCGACGTACACGTATCGTATCTTGGTCTGCGTTGATTTCCCCACCTGGGGTTTTCGTACTCCTCACCAAGGGCGTTGACTCGCTGTGTCTCGCGAGTGTACCCTTCCCCGGCTTGAGTCTTACACAACCTTTGTTCCCGCTATCCGAATCAATCTGAACCGGACCTGCCAACAGAGTGGGCCCTTACTCCGCCTCAGGTATCCGTTGATCAGACTATCAGACTCAGATAGCGAACGTTTCGGTTGTGCCCGGGAGCGCACAGAAGCACGGTAACCAAGGGTAAGTGTCACTAACGTTACCCCTTTGTTTCTCACAGACCTGTGTATTTACTTCCCTGTTAGGGAATTGTACTGTCTCTCACACCTGAACGAACCACGGTCAGATCTGTCGGGTAGTTTCCCGGACAGAGAGATATGCGGCTAGTCCCGCAAGTAAAGAATTCGCTGGGAAACCGCAACTAGAGATATTGCGGTTAGTCCCGCAGGTAGATATTTACCGCGGGGAAACCGCGGTAATAAGTACAACCGACGTTAAGTACGCAAAGAAAGATTATCCGAAAGAAAACCGCGGAAGTTACTACGAACGACGCTAGATACGCAAAGGAAGATAATCCGCGGGGAAACCGCGGGAGTAAGTACAAAAAGAAAGATATTCCACGGGGAAACCGCGGAATTACTATGAACGACGTTAGGTACGCGACGAAAGATAATCCGCGGGGAAACCGCGAATTGAGATTTTTTGGTCCGCCCCGTAAGTAGAAAAGGTGCGGTAGACCCGCAAGTTGAAAAGAATATGCGGGTAGATCCGCAATTGTTTTACGAACGGTATCAACGGGGTCACCATCTTCCCAGTATTTTACCACACTGGTGTGCAGCATTTATCTAACGGTAACTCCGGGAAGCTTTTCCCGTATTTATCTGTCACCAACGGGGTCACCCTCCCCGTATTTGATCGAACCGGGCCAGCGGGGAATTTTCCCCGTACTTTTTCACTCGCCGTTGACTGATTTCTCGGTCACTCCCGTACGCCGATCTTTACGCGGAAACCGGACTATGAATTTTTCACTCGCCGTTAACTGATTTGCCCGTCTTTCCCGTACGCCGATCTTTACGCGGAAATTGGGTCTTTGATTTATCACTCGCCGTTAACTGGTTTGCCCGTCTTTTCCGTACTCCGATCTTTACGCGGAAACGGGACTTTGCTTTTTCTTAACTGGTTTCTCGGTCTCTCCCGTACTTTCCGAACACAAGTACCACCGGGGTCTCGCCTTCCCCGTATTTCGTTACAGACCTGTCATTTCTCGGTATCTCCGCGTACTTTCCGAACGGTATCAGTGGGGAAACTTTCCCCGTAGTTATCCAGACCTGTGAGCATTTATTTCCCACCATCGGTCTTTCCCCGATTAGCCTGCCACGGACCGGCTCGCGATCAACAACGAGATGGGCCCTATCCCGTCAGATCAGCGTAGCCGGCAATGGCCAGACCATGTGAGCGGCTGTCACACGGGAGCGCACGGATTAGACTTGTCTTATTTTGGACGCGGAGGCGACCGTAACTATCCCGAACCAACGACACTAAAGAACCGTGTCGCTCTGCGCAGAGGGTCCGAACCACCACTGACTCTGCACTATGTGTGAAGCAGTAGAACCACCACTTCACATTATAAGCAAAACACCGTAAGGCAGCTTATATTCATCTATCGACATGTATGCTGTAGGTCTCAACGCTTATAAATGCGTCCGTACCTAAGTTTTTAACACCGGGTGTCTAAGAGATAGAACTACTAAGGACTAATTTAGGCGATGCCTATCTTTAGTCATCAACTATAGGACGTGGGAAGATGTACTTTCATTTAATTAATATATTAAAACGTTAAAATAGCCAAAATTAAGCGGCCGTATAATTTTAATCATTTTTATTCTAACTCGAATCGAGCGCATGTAACACGCGGCCACGCCACCTAGGGACTAAGAGGCGCGACACCGTTTAACAGAAAATCAATATCATTAGGCCACTATAGGCCAAACAGCCTAAACTCTACCTTGTGGCCTGTCCGCCACACTCTCCCCACCTTACTTTGATGCGAAGCATCTGCGACAAAACCGGGGATCTTAATCACTCGTGACACATAAACATCTCCAACTCAGATCCACTTAGAAAGCAAGGAACCAATGTACCTATAGACTGTTGGTTATAGGGCGGAATACCGGTTAACTGGACGAATTACTAGGCCAAGTACTCAATCCAGAGCCAAGAACCTCTGCTACCGCGCACGTACGCCAATCCGCTGGCGACAGCAAGCACTTCAAGATGAGTGATTACAGCTTTGTTGTGTGGTACAGGCCATTCTCCACTTAATTCCACCCCAATTGCTCATGTTGAATTGCTCATCTGTTCAGTAGGTGCTTCGTTATTGCCATGGCAATGAAATTTTCAATGCAGTGCAGGAGGAAAGATAGTTTCGTCGATTGCCCTGCAACAGAAAGCACTTCAAGATGACTGATTACAGCTTTGTTGTGTGGAACAGGCCATTCTCCACTTAATTCCACCCCAATTGCTCATGTTGAATTGCTCATCTGTTCAGTAGGTGCTTCGTTATTGCCATGGCAATGAAATTTTCAATGCAGTGCAGGAGGAAAGATAGTTTCGTCGATTGCCCTGCAACAGAAAGCACTTCAAGATGACTGATTACAGCTTTGTTGTGTGGAACAGGCCATTCTCCACTTAATTCCACCCCAATTGCTCATGTTGAATTGCTCATCTGTTCAGTAGGTGCTTCGTTATTGCCATGGCAATGAAATTTTCAATGCAGTGCAGGAGGAAAGATAGTTTCGTCGATTGCCCTGCAACAGAAAGCACTTCAAGATGACTGATTACAGCTTTGTTGTGTGGAACAGGCCATTCTCCACCATTTATTCCACCCCAATTGCTCATGTTGAATTGATCATCTGATCAGTAGGTGCTTCGTTATTGCCATATCAATGAAATTTTCAATGCAGTGCAATGGAGGAAAGATAGTTTTCGTCGATTGCCCTGCAACAGAAAGCACTTCAAGATGACTGATTACAGCTTTGTTGTGTGGAACAGGCCATTCTCCACTTAATTCCACCCCAATTGCTCATGTTGAATTGCTCATCTGTTCAGTAGGTGCTTCGTTATTGCCATGGCAATGAAATTTTCAATGCAGTGCAGGAGGAAAGATAGTTTCGTCGATTGCCCTGCAACAGAAAGCACTTCAAGATGACTGATTACAGCTTTGTTGTGTGGAACAGGCCATTCTCCACTTAATTCCACCCCAATTGCTCATGTTGAATTGCTCATCTGTTCAGTAGGTGCTTCGTTATTGCCATGGCAATGAAATTTTCAATGCAGTGCAGGAGGAAAGATAGTTTCGTCGATTGCCCTGCAACAGAAAGCACTTCAAGATGACTGATTACAGCTTTGTTGTGTGGAACAGGCCATTCTCCACTTAATTCCACCCCAATTGCTCATGTTGAATTGATCATCTGTTCAGTAGGTGCTTCGTTATTGCCATGGCAATGAAATTTTCAATGCAGTGCAGGAGGAAAGATAGTTTCGTCGATTGCCCTGCAACAGAAAGCACTTCAAGATGAGTGATTACAGCTTTGTTGTGTGGAACAGGCCATTCTCCACTTAATTCCACCCCAATTGCTCATGTTGAATTGCTCATCTGTTCAGTAGGTGCTTCGTTATTGCCATGGCAATGAAATTTTCAATGCAGTGCAGGAGGAAAGATAGTTTCGTCGATTGCCCTGCAACAGAAAGCACTTCAAGATGAGTGATTACAGCTTTGTTGTGTGGAACAGGCCATTCTCCACTTAATTCCACCCCAATTGCTCATGTTGAATTGCTCATCTGATCAGTAGGTGCTTCGTTATTGCCATAGCAATGAAATTTTCAATGCAGTGCAGGAGGAAAGATAGTTTCGTCGATTGCCCTGCAACAGAAAGCACTTCAAGATGACTGATTACAGCTTTGTTGTGTGGAACAGGCCATTCTCCACTTAATTCCACCCCAATTGCTCATGTTGAATTGCTCATCTGTTCAGTAGGTGCTTCGTTATTGCCATGGCAATGAAATTTTCAATGCAGTGCAGGAGGAAAGATAGTTTCGTCGATTGCCCTGCAACAGAAAGCACTTCAAGATGACTGATTACAGCTTTGTTGTGTGGAACAGGCCATTCTCCACTTAATTCCACCCCAATTGCTCATGTTGAATTGCTCATCTGTTCAGTAGGTGCTTCGTTATTGCCATGGCAATGAAATTTTCAATGCAGTGCAGGAGGAAAGATAGTTTCGTCGATTGCCCTGCAACAGAAAGCACTTCAAGATGACTGATTACAGCTTTGTTGTGTGGAACAGGCCATTCTCCATTTAATTTAATTCCACCCAATTCATGTTGAATTGCTCATCTGTTCAGTAGGTGCTTCGTTATTGCCATGGCAATGAAATTTTCAATGCAGTGCAGGAGGAAAGATAGTTTCGTCGATTGCCCTGCAACAGAAAGCACTTCAAGATGACTGATTACAGCTTTGTTGTGTGGAACAGGCCATTCTCCACTTAATTCCACCCCAATTGCTCATGTTGAATTGATCATCTGTTCAGTAGGTGCTTCGTTATTGCCATGGCAATGAAATTTTCAATGCAGTGCAGGAGGAAAGATAGTTTCGTCGATTGCCCTGCAACAGAAAGCACTTCAAGATGACTGATTACAGCTTTGTTGTGTGGAACAGGCCATTCTCCACTTAATTCCACCCCAATTGCTCATGTTGAATTGCTCATCTGTTCAGTAGGTGCTTCGTTATTGCCATGGCAATGAAATTTTCAATGCAGTGCAGGAGGAAAGATAGTTTCGTCGATTGCCCTGCAACAGAAAGAAAGCACTTCAAGATGACTGATTACAGCTTTGTTGTGTGGAACAGGCCATTCTCCACTTAATTCCACCCCAATTGCTCATGTTGAATTGATCATCTGATCAGTAGGTGCTTCGTTATTGCCATGGCAATGAAATTTTCAATGCAGTGCAGGAGGAAAGATAGTTTCGTCGATTGCCCTGCAACAGAAAGCACTTCAAGATGACTGATTACAGCTTTGTTGTGTGGAACAGGCCATTCTCCACTTAATTCCACCCCAATTGCTCATGTTGAATTGCTCATCTGTTCAGTAGGTGCTTCGTTATTGCCATGGCAATGAAATTTTCAATGCAGTGCAGGAGGAAAGATAGTTTCGTCGATTGCCCTGCAACAGAAAGCACTTCAAGATGAGTGATTACAGCTTTGTTGTGTGGAACAGGCCATTCTCCACTTAATTCCACCCCAATTGCTCATGTTGAATTGCTCATCTGTTCAGTAGGTGCTTCGTTATTGCCATGGCAATGAAATTTTCAATGCAGTGCAGGAGGAAAGATAGTTTCGTCGATTGCCCTGCAACAGAAAGCACTTCAAGATGAGTGATTACAGCTTTGTTGTGTGGAACAGGCCATTCTCCACTTAATTCCACCCCAATTGCTCATGTTGAATTGCTCATCTGTTCAGTAGGTGCTTCGTTATTGCCATGGCAATGAAATTTTCAATGCAGTGCAGGAGGAAAGATAGTTTCGTCGATTGCCCTGCAACAGAAAGCACTTCAAGATGACTGATTACAGCTTTGTTGTGTGGAACAGGCCATTCTCCACTTAATTCCACCCCAATTGCTCATGTTGAATTGCTCATCTGATCAGTAGGTGCTTCGTTATTGCCATGGCAATGAAATTTTCAATGCAGTGCAGGAGGAAAGATAGTTTCGTCGATTGCCCTGCAACAGAAAGCACTTCAAGATGACTGATTACAGCTTTGTTGTGTGGAACAGGCCATTCTCCACTTAATTCCACCCCAATTGCTCATGTTGAATTGATCATCTGATCAGTAGGTGCTTCGTTATTGCCATGGCAATGAAATTTTCAATGCAGTGCAGGAGGAAAGATAGTTTCGTCGATTGCCCTGCAACAGAAAGCACTTCAAGATGACTGATTACAGCTTTGTTGTGTGGAACAGGCCATTCTCCACTTAATTCCACCCCAATTGCTCATGTTGAATTGCTCATCTGATCAGTAGGTGCTTCGTTATTGCCATGGCAATGAAATTTTCAATGCAGTGCAGGAGGAAAGATAGTTTCGTCGATTGCCCTGCAACAGAAAGCACTTCAAGATGACTGATTACAGCTTTGTTGTGTGGTGTGGAACAGGCCATTCTCCACTTAATTCCACCCCAATTGCTCATGTTGAATTGCTCATCTGTTCAGTAGGTGCTTCGTTATTGCCATGGCAATGAAATTTTCAATGCAGTGCAGGAGGAAAGATAGTTTCGAAAGATTGCCCTGCAACAGAAAGCACTTCAAGATGACTGATTACAGCTTTGTTGTGTGGAACAGGCCATTCTCCACTTAATTCCACCCCAATTGCTCATGTTGAATTGCTCTGATCAGTGTTCAGTAGGTGCTTCGTTATTGCCATGGCAATGAAATTTTCAATGCAGTGCAGGAGGAAAGATAGTTTCGTCGATTGCCCTGCAACAGAAAGCACTTCAAGATGACTGATTACAGCTTTGTTGTGTGGAACAGGCCATTCTCCACTTAATTCCACCCCAATTGCTCATGTTGAATTGCTCATCTGTTCAGTAGGTGCTTCGTTATTGCCATGGCAATGAAATTTTCAATGCAGTGCAGGAGGAAAGATAGTTTCGTCGATTGCCCTGCAACAGAAAGCACTTCAAGATGACTGATTACAGCTTTGTTGTGTGGAACAGGCCATTCTCCACTTAATTCCACCCCAATTGCTCATGTTGAATTGATCATCTGATCAGTAGGTGCTTCGTTATTGCCATGGCAATGAAATTTTCAATGCAGTGCAGGAGGAAAAAGATAGTTTCGTCGATTGCCCTGCAACAGAAAGCACTTCAAGATGACTGATTACAGCTTTGTTGTGTGGAACAGGCCATTCTCCACTTAATTCCACCCCAATTGCTCATGTTGAATTGATCATCTGATCAGTAGGTGCTTCGTTATTGCCATGGCAATGAAATTTTCAATGCAGTGCAGGAGGAAAGATAGTTTCGTCGATTGCCCTGCAACAGAAAGCACTTCAAGATGAGTGATTACAGCTTTGTTGTGTGGAACAGGCCATTCTCCACTTAATTCCACCCCAATTGCTCATGTTGAATTGCTCATCTGATTCAGTAGGTGCTTCGTTATTGCCATGGCAATGAAATTTTCAATGCAGTGCAGGAGGAAAGATAGTTTTCGTCGATTGCCCTGCAACAGAAAGCACTTCAAGATGACTGATTACAGCTTTGTTGTGTGGAACAGGCCATTCTCCACTTAATTCCACCCCAATTGCTCATGTTGAATTGATCATCTGATCAGTAGGTGCTTCGTTATTGCCATGGCAATGAAATTTTCAATGCAGTGCAGGAGGAAAGATAGTTTCGTCGATTGCCCTGCAACAGAAAGCACTTCAAGATGACTGATTACAGCTTTGTTGTGTGGAACAGGCCATTCTCCACTTAATTCCACCCCAATTGCTCATGTTGAATTGATCATCTGATCAGTAGGTGCTTCGTTATTGCCATGGCAATGAAATTTTCAATGCAGTGCAGGAGGAAAGATAGTTTCGTCGATTGCCCTGCAACAGAAAGCACTTCAAGATGACTGATTACAGCTTTGTTGTGTGGAACAGGCCATTCTCCACTTAATTCCACCCCAATTGCTCATGTTGAATTGATCATCTGATCAGTAGGTGCTTCGTTATTGCCATGGCAATGAAATTTTCAATGCAGTGCAGGAGGAAAGATAGTTTCGTCGATTGCCCTGCAACAGAAAGCACTTCAAGATGACTGATTACAGCTTTGTTGTGTGGAACAGGCCATTCTCCACTTAATTCCACCCCAATTGCTCATGTTGAATTGATCATCTGATCAGTAGGTGCTTCGTTATTGCCATGGCAATGAAATTTTCAATGCAGTGCAGGAGGAAAGATAGTTTCGTCGATTGCCCTGCAACAGAAAGCACTTCAAGATGACTGATTACAGCTTTGTTGTGTGGAACAGGCCATTCTCCACTTAATTCCACCCCAATTGCTCATGTTGAATTGATCATCTGATCAGTAGGTGCTTCGTTATTGCCATGGCAATGAAATTTTCAATGCAGTGCAGGAGGAAAGATAGTTTCGTCGATTGCCCTGCAACAGAAAGCACTTCAAGATGACTGATTACAGCTTTGTTGTGTGGAACAGGCCATTCTCCACTTAATTCCACCCCAATTGCTCATGTTGAATTGATCATCTGTTCAGTAGGTGCTTCGTTATTGCCATGGCAATGAAATTTTCAATGCAGTGCAGGAGGAAAGATAGTTTCGTCGATTGCCCTGCAACAGAAAGCACTTCAAGATGACTGATTACAGCTTTGTTGTGTGGAACAGGCCATTCTCCACTTAATTCCACCCCAATTGCTCATGTTGAATTGCTCATCTGATCTGATCAGTAGGTGCTTCGTTATTGCCATGGCAATGAAATTTTCAATGCAGTGCAGGAGGAAAGATAGTTTCGTCGATTGCCCTGCAACAGAAAGCACTTCAAGATGACTGATTACAGCTTTGTTGTGTGGAACAGGCCATTCTCCACTTAATTCCACCCCAATTGCTCATGTTGAATTGCTCATCTGATCAGTAGGTGCTTCGTTATTGCCATGGCAATGAAATTTTCAATGCAGTGCAGGAGGAAAGATAGTTTCGTCGATTGCCCTGCAACAGAAAGCACTTCAAGATGACTGATTACAGCTTTGTTGTGTGGAACAGGCCATTCTCCACTTAATTCCACCCCAATTGCTCATGTTGAATTGATCATCTGATCAGTAGGTGCTTCGTTATTGCCATGGCAATGAAATTTTCAATGCAGTGCAATGAAATTTTCAATGAGGAAAGATAGTTTCGTCGATTGCCCTGCAACAGAAAGCACTTCAAGATGACTGATTACAGCTTTGTTGTGTGGAACAGGCCATTCTCCACTTAATTAATTCCACCCCAATTGCTCATGTTGAATTGATCATCTGATCAGTGCTTCAGTAGGTGCTTCGCCATGGCAATGAAATTTTCAATGCAGTGCAGGAGGAAAGATAGTTTCGTCGATTGCCCTGCAACAGAAAGCACTTCAAGATGACTGATTACAGCTTTGTTGTGTGGAACAGGCCATTCTCCACTTAATTCCACCCCAATTGCTCATGTTGAATTGATCATCTGATCAGTAGGTGCTTCGTTATTGCCATGGCAATGAAATTTTCAATGCAGTGCAGGAGGAAAGATAGTTTCGTCGATTGCCCTGCAACAGAAAGCACTTCAAGATGACTGATTACAGCTTTGTTGTGTGGAACAGGCCATTCTCCACTTAATTCCACCCCAATTGCTCATGTTGAATTGATCATCTGATCAGTAGGTGCTTCGTTATTGCCATGGCAATGAAATTTTCAATGCAGTGCAGGAGGAAAGATAGTTTCGTCGATTGCCCTGCAACAGAAAGCACTTCAAGATGACTGATTACAGCTTTGTTGTGTGGAACAGGCCATTCTCCACTTAATTCCACCCCAATTGCTCATGTTGAATTGATCATCTGATCAGTAGGTGCTTCGTTATTGCCATGGCAATGAAATTTTCAATGCAGTGCAGGAGGAAAGATAGTTTCGTCGATTGCCCTGCAACAGAAAGCACTTCAAGATGACTGATTACAGCTTTGTTGTGTGGAACAGGCCATTCTCCACTTAATTCCACCCCAATTGCTCATGTTGAATTGATCATCTGATCTGTTCCAGTAGGTGCTTCGTTATTGCCCTGCATTGCAGCTTTGTTGTGTGGAACAGGCCATTCTCCACTTAATTCCACCCCAATTGCTCATGTTGAATTGATCAAGTAGGTGCTTCGTTATTGCCATGGCAATGAAATTTTCAATGCAGTGCAGGAGGAAAGATAGTTTCGTCGATTGCCCTGCAACAGAAAGCACTTCAAGATGACTGATTACAGCTTTGTTGTGTGGAACAGGCCATTCTCCACTTAATTCCACCCCAATTGCTCATGTTGAATTGCTCATCTGATCAGTAGGTGCTTCGTTATTGCCATGGCAATGAAATTTTCAATGCAGTGCAGGAGGAAAGATAGTTTCGTCGATTGCCCTGCAACAGAAAGCACTTCAAGATGACTGATTACAGCTTTGTTGTGTGGAACAGGCCATTCTCCACTTAATTCCACCCCCCAATTGCTCATGTTGAATTGATCATCTGATCAGTAGGTGCTTCGTTATTGCCATGGCAATGAAATTTTCAATGCAGTGCAGGAGGAAAGATAGTTTCGTCGATTGCCCTGCAACAGAAAGCACTTCAAGATGACTGATTACAGCTTTGTTGTGTGGAACAGGCCATTCTCCACTTAATTCCACCCCAATTGCTCATGTTGAATTGATCATCTGATCAGTAGGTGCTTCGTTATTGCCATGGCAATGAAATTTTCAATGCAGTGCAGGAGGAAAGATAGTTTCGTCGATTGCCCTGCAACAGAAAGCACTTCAAGATGACTGATTACAGCTTTGTTGTGTGGAACAGGCCATTCTCCACTTAATTCCACCCCAATTGCTCATGTTGAATTGCTCATCTGTTCAGTAGGTGCTTCGTTATTGCCATGGCAATGAAATTTTCAATGCAGTGCAGGAGGAAAGATAGTTTCGTCGATTGCCCTGCAACAGAAAGCACTTCAAGATGACTGATTACAGCTTTGTTGTGTGGAACAGGCCATTCTCCACTTAATTCCACCCCAATTGCTCATGTTGAATTGCTCATCTGATCAGTAGGTGCTTCGTTATTGCCATGGCAATGAAATTTTCAATGCAGTGCAGGAGGAAAGATAGTTTCGTCGATTGCCCTGCAACAGAAAGCACTTCAAGATGACTGATTACAGCTTTGTTGTGTGGAACAGGCCATTCTCCACTTAATTCCACCCCAATTGCTCATGTTGAATTGCTCATCTGTTCAGTAGGTGCTTCGTTATTGCCATGGCAATGAAATTTTCAATGCAGTGCAGGAGGAAAGATAGTTTCGTCGATTGCCCTGCAACAGAAAGCACTTCAAGATGACTGATTACAGCTTTGTTGTGTGGAACAGGCCATTCTCCACTTAATTCCACCCCAATTGCTCATGTTGAATTGATCATCTGTTCAGTAGGTGCTTCGTTATTGCCATGGCAATGAAATTTTCAATGCAGTGCAGGAGGAAAGATAGTTTCGTCGATTGCCCTGCAACAGAAAGCACTTCAAGATGAGTGATTACAGCTTTGTTGTGTGGAACAGGCCATTCTCCACTTAATTCCACCCCAATTGCTCATGTTGAATTGCTCATCTGTTCAGTAGGTGCTTCGTTATTGCCATGGCAATGAAATTTTCAATGCAGTGCAGGAGGAAAGATAGTTTCGTCGATTGCCCTGCAACAGAAAGCACTTCAAGATGACTGATTACAGCTTTGTTGTGTGGAACAGGCCATTCTCCACTTAATTCCACCCCAATTGCTCATGTTGAATTGATCATCTGATCAGTAGGTGCTTCGTTATTGCCATATCAATGAAATTTTCAATGCAGTGCAGGAGGAAAGATAGTTTCGTCGATTGCCCTGCAACAGAAAGCACTTCAAGATGACTGATTACAGCTTTGTTGTGTGGAACAGGCCATTCTCCACTTAATTCCACCCCAATTGCTCATGTTGAATTGCTCATCTTCAGTAGGTGCTTCGTTATTGCCATGGCAATGAAATTTTCAATGCAGTGCAGGAGGAAAGATAGTTTCGTCGATTGCCCTGCAACAGAAAGCACTTCAAGATGACTGATTACAGCTTTGTTGTGTGGAACAGGCCATTCTCCACTTAATTCCACCCCAATTGCTCATGTTGAATTGCTCATCTGTTCAGTAGGTGCTTCGTTATTGCCATGGCAATGAAATTTTCAATGCAGTGCAGGAGGAAAGATAGTTTCGTCGATTGCCCTGCAACAGAAAGCACTTCAAGATGAGTGATTACAGCTTTGTTGTGTGGAACAGGCCATTCTCCACTTAATTCCACCCCAATTGCTCATGTTGAATTGCTCATCTGTTCAGTAGGTGCTTCGTTATTGCCATGGCAATGAAATTTTCAATGCAGTGCAGGAGGAAAGATAGTTTCGTCGATTGCCCTGCAACAGAAAGCACTTCAAGATGAGTGATTACAGCTAGGCCATTCTCCACTTAATTCCACCCCAATTGCTCATGTTGAATTGCTCATCTGTTCAGTAGGTGCTTCGTTATTGCCATGGCAATGAAATTTTCAATGCAGTGCAGGAGGAAAGATAGTTTCGTTTGTGGCACTGCATTTTTACTACTAGTTCCGGATTTTGAACAATTAAAAAAAGACAAAAAATTCGTTGGCCAGTTTAATATTCGTCAATATTCGTAAATTTCTAAAAGTCTTAATATTCGTAATATGCGCATACTCGTTCTCTGGCTGCGGGTACTAGGGTCGGATAGTAAAAAATTTTTAGTACGGGTCTGGTACGGGTAACGGTCCTGGTAGCAAAAATGCTCTAGTGTGCAGACATATGGTACTTAGATTTGGGACGTGACAGTTAGCCTATTATAATAGTAAGCAAGTCTTTGACGGTGCAAGATTCACTATTGTATGTAACGGTGACATTGTAGCCCCAAAACTTCAAGTCGGCACGGGTAAAACCGAGTATACCCGTACCCGTGACGACCCTACCCGTACCCAACCTGACCCGTGAAATGCGTACCCGACCCGTACCCGACCCGCGGGTACGGGTCGAGTACGGGTAAACCCGCGGGTACGGGTATACCCGCAGACCCCTAACACACAACTCACACACGTAGATACGCAGATATATGATTTTGTGTGTATCCGCTGTGGAATGGTTGGTCTGTGATGGGGGGGCATATAATGGCTGCTGCAGCTGCCCAAGATACGACAACCATCGCTTGCAGAAGAAATTGTGTCCGTCCTCTTGAACTCTGCGCAGAGTAGAAACGACGAGAAGAGCAACTGATGACAGACGCAGATGAAAGGCGCTTTGGAAGCATATCCCCACCATACATCCTTATAACACAGGCACGTGTAGAACAATTATATATATATATATATATATATATATATATATATATATATATATATATATATATATATATATAGTGAAAGGTATTACCTGTTATAATCCTAACATTTGCAGAATTGAATATGCATGGACCTATTATAATAGGTCTATGTATATTAATACATAAGAATGAACAACATCTAGAGATATGCTTCTATATGTATATTACAATTATGCATATATTTATATAAATTTATCTGCATATGTATAGGTGCATTGTCGTCCGTTTCCTTCTATAAGTTGAGCCCCATTTGCAGATGGGGCAATGGACGATATTTCCAAGTGCACATTAACCGAAAGGGCGAAGATCACGACTCGATCGTTTGATGTATAGCGCTACATGAATAGCTCTGCGACTGACACCTGTTCTCCTTCTGCCTCATCCACCACTGATCTCTTAAAAGGAAGAAATTGCACCGAGATTTCGTCGACGACTTCTTCCTCCAGATGGAGCCACTCTGCCGTTCAGTGGCGCCACCTGGCCTTCGCTGATGCCTGCGACGTCTCGAACGTCAGAGCAACGATTCTCGTATCTCATCAGTTATGGACGGATTCCTCGAGGGTGAAATCCTGGGGTGAATGACAAGGGCAGAGCCCTATGAGCATCAGAGCCTTCCTTTGAAGTGCATGAGGCAAGACTCTCATTTCTGAAACCCCCACCAATCTGGCTTAATTAAACACCCCTCCACAGAAACTCTGTCTCTTTCTTTGTGTAGTTAACTGTTCCCTGCTGTTAGTCATCAACAATTTCTGTCTCTGTCACCTCGACATCTCCGCCGCTTTCGACACCATCGATCCCACGAACTACTTCTCCCTCTTGGTTTGGCGTCTGTGGCGCTGCTCTACTCTGATTCCAGTCTTACTTGTCTGCCCTTTACTTCTCTGTTAAAGCCTCCAGCCACTCCTCTCAACCCCTCCCACTCTCTTGTGGTGTCCCTCAAGGCTCTGTGCTAGTTCTTTATCCTTTACACTACACCCTTGAGCCATCTCATAAAATCATCTTTTGTTGATGATGATATTCGTTTTATTGATTACCATCTTTATGCAGACGATACCCAACTCTTCCTACCCTTCTCCCCAGTTCTTTCTCGTCCTCCATTGCTTCTCATCTACTCGATGTGGTCAACCTAATCTCTAAATGAATGTCCTCCAACCCCCTCTGCCTCAATCCTGTCAAAGCAGAATATACTATGCTTGGCCTCCCAGATCAACTCAAGTTGGCCGATTGATTAGAGCGCTCGGTCTTAACGCGGAGAGCACGGGTTCGAACCTCACCCGAGGCAGTCACTGTGTAAGACTGTAAGTAGTCTATAGGGACCTTAGGCAAGTCCCTCACTCACAATTTTCTATTCGATCGTGGTTGCTTCATGTTAGAATTCCGTAGATTCAACGTTATTTACGTATTTACGCCTGCGTGTTGTAACGCTGAAGTAGCAAGGTTTCTACAATATTGCGGAATGACGTAAGCATGAGGTAATCATTAATTGTGATCCCTACGTTAAACGGTTGACGCAATGTTTCGGAATTATGATTACGTGATGTAACATAGTAAGTTGATACAATAATGCGGAATTATCTATGCATGACGTAACGTTTAATAAGTATATTTTATTTCCCGCCAAGCGCCGTGATTGAAAGCCAGATCTGAAATAGTTTACTAGAGTTCCATTATAGATATCTAATCTACTTTACCGTTACATCTGCGTTACAAATCAACCACGAATACGACTCTTTGTAAGCAGATTAATTTTAATCGCAAAATATCTATTATGCAGACGTCCATATGCGCCCATTATTTCCTAAATATGACATCAACAAAAGCAACAAAGCCATGCAGAGTATGTGTCGCAGTTCGCCTTAATTAGTAATTACACACGTAATGAATATGGATGAGATAATGCACTCTATACCAATTATCGTCCGACAATTATTTTAAACGGCGTCGTTCCATATCCCACTGCTACTCAAACTATGGTCCGCGGCCCAGTGGTACTGGTCCGCGAGTGATTATTGGTTGCTGGAACGCGAAATCATAACCGAAATAGTCACAATTTTGATCATAGTCAAATAAAATATTAAATCCTATGCACCTAAATACAGTGCACAGAATGTTTTGACGTTAACCTAAAACAATATTAGTCAATAATACTTAATACTAAATACCTTATGCTGAATAATATTGAAGAAAGAGCATTTCAAAGGAAACCGTGAAGAATTAAAAGCCTGCCTAGAGCAAGTGCATGATTTCTGTCCCGCAGAGCGTTTCAGCGGTCATTGCGTCTCCATTGAAATGCATCTCTACACATCAAACCAAATAAATTACACGATGACTATTATAACGCGTACCCGCCAAACACACGGGTGCAATGATCAAACACACAGGAGCTACATAAAAACACTGTCTCATGTATTATTGATGAGGCATTCCGAGAGTCTGGCTGTGAGGGAATCCTTCGATTGGAGACGTTCTATTCGGATCTGACCTGCACTCAACGACCCTCGTTCTTAACCATCGCACACACGCTCAGCACATACAATAAACCATTTATTTATGATGCCCTACAATGATCACCTACTTATAATGCATGGAATCATCTAAGACTTAAATCGTAAGCTTGAAAATTACAATGCAATTTTCAGTAAGACAATGAAATGATCCGTTATCAACGTTAATCTCCATGGTAACGGTCGTGGTAATTGCACATTTATATGGCGCCTTTCAATGTGCAAGAGACACTAATCAGAGACAGGCGATCAATGCGTAGTAACTTCGACCAACTAAACGAATTTAGACAATGCGCCCAGTTTGATAATGGAATGTAGACAATGCACGGTGCACATAATATATTCTGATATTATTAGCCTATTATTATCACGCACTATCTGTCGCATAGCATATATCGATGGCGCTGAACAACCGAGTGACGAACTTGCGGAAGGTTCACCACACAGAAACCGTCTTAGGTAGGAGTAGGCTGAGTAGGCTACGAACCCCGCACTGCCCGCGTCACTAGGCCAGAGCTTTAACTAATCGAATAACGTCTCTGACTATATCGTACCCTATAAACTCCCTTCGTAAGAGATACAAACGGGAAACACTGCCCTGTGTTTCTGCTGTAGCCGAGTCAAACACCAAGTCAAAATACAATGAAAAGCCGTCTTTTGAAATCTGTTCTTGCGCTATATAATGTGTCATCGACGATACTGACGTCAGAGCTGACGTCATGCATGTTCAACTACGATTTTTAGAAACGCCAAAGAGGAAATCCATTCGGTAAATATTGACGACTGAGCAGATAATGAAGGACCTATCGATGCATTTATACACACAGCAGGACTTAGACGGACGGACAGACAGACAGACAGACAGACAGACATACAGACTGACTGACAGACTGACAGACAGACAGACAGAGCCATGAAGAGAGAGAGACAGACAGACAGACAGCGAGCGAGATACAGGCAGACAGCCAGCCAGTCAGCCATAGTTCTTAGATACCTTCTATAATTAACCGTGTTTTCATTTCGTCCTCTTCTCGTTTGTCAATCTCCGGCGCAGCAATGACGTAATTCGTCTATTTATAGTCCCTCCTGGCAATTGACGGAATAGGTAATTAGACGACATATAAATGACCTACTTACTTATTCGACGAAACAGCCACGCTTTTCCATCTACACGAATAGAAAGCTATTCGTTGAACTCAGTCAAGTCAACTGCCACACGTGCTTACATTAAGTCTGTCTGTCTGTCTGTCTGTCTGTCTGTCTGTCTGTCTGTCTGTCATATTATAGACATACAAAAACAAGACAGAATGCTTAAGCTCATTCGCGATTTTGCCAAGTAGCAGTTGTCCACGTGTACTTCGGTTATTTTAGGCTATGTTGTTCTACAAAATAGTACAAAGTGATGCGCAACATAGTGCTATGTTACTTAGGCATGCCTCCACAATATTTTGGTTAGGGGCGCCCGCTGTTATGTACACCAGCGCTTCCGATATTTTCGAAACGTGAATAGATGAATAGGTCAATAGGTCAATAGGTCAATAGGTGAACCGCCGAAGCGTCCATACGTAGCAGATAGCATGATCAAAACTCTGCGAGGAACCTTGGCAATAAAACCAGAAAATGGCAGAGAGGTGGTCAAAAATAGGCAGAAGATCTAAAAGGTCAAAAGTTGTGATGATATAAAATGTCATCAAATGCTCCGAAGACTGTTTGAAAGGTTTGAAAGGTCGATACAATTGTTTTACGAAGCGACACACACCCTTCTTTGCTTGAAGACAAAATGGCTGAAGAAGACAAAAATATTAGAAGTAGATAGTACAATTACGGAAGTAGATAGGTAGTTATGATATTACGTTACGAACGTTACACTATGTTGATCATCCAAGGCCTGTCTTGGTATTTAGTCTGAAAGTTCAACGGTAACAGCCGTTGACAGTCCCCCAGTCATCCGTTGTATGGCAAGACACATCCATCAAGCTGTCAGAAATCGATGCAGCAGCAGCAGCAGCGTTGGATGGGAGGAAGGCGCTGCGGCTGCACGTGGTCTCCTAAATAACAATCTATCAAGCCGTGAATTATCCATTCGACGCCAGTTTGTTCTCGTTTAAGTGCCACGCACGTAGCACGAGAATGGCTTTGCCCACCGCTCTATACACCCGATATATTATGACCTAAACGACTGGACAACGACTCCATACTATAATATACTGCGCTTATATTGCAAATCGTGTGACCAAGGGTAGCGAAAGATTCTTCGGAATGGGTGAGGCAAGCAAAGGGGAAAAGGGGGTAAAGGGGACATCTTCTTGTCTTCTGCTTCCTCTTTTCCTTTCTTTCTTTCTTCCTTTCTTCTTCTTCCTCCTCCTCTTCTTCTTCCTCTTCCTCTTCTTCTTCTTCTCCTCCTCCTCCTCTTCTTCCTCCTCCTCTTCTTCCTACTCTTCCTCCTCCTCCTCCTCTTCTTCCTCCTCCTCCTCCTCCTCCTCCTCCTTTTCCTCCTTCATCTTCTTCTTCATCCGCAGCTGCTAATAAATAATTATAGAAGGCCTACACAATCGCAGAAGCCTGCCACTTTGTCCCGCTGGTTTTTGAGACAATTAACAGCAGCGGCCTAGAATTGAATCGCTGTCTCTCTCGTATAACAGGTAACACAAGAGAAACCAGCTTTCTCTACGCATTCCATCATTGTCCATCATAGTCCAACGCTTTGACGCCATTGTCTTACAGTTGGCATCTCTGCTCCAACGGATCTTGACGAATTTTTAGCCGTCCCGGGTTTCGTTTTCCTCGGGTAATCTGTTAATTCATGATGGATAATAATAATGATAAAAACAAAATAATAATTTAAAAAAATAATAATCATTATCATCATAATAATCATAATAATAATAATCATAATAACCACCTTATATTACCACATACCTAACCTATCCTAAACTTTACTTTGTGTTAACATATCGTACTATTACAACACATCAAAAGTCCATACATGTAGATTATAACGCTTCCAGAAAGCACTAAGTGACGTAGGCTATTGTAAAGCTGTAACATGGAAGACGATATCTCTTGCCTTTAGACGTCATGCATAAGACGCTGTCATGCGTTCTTTTACGGCAACCATCTGATTCCTTTCGAAGTCAGATTTACATCCGGTGCAGGACAGGGAACCAGTCTACACTTCCGGTTTTCGAGTTAATTAAG
The DNA here is from genome assembly GCA_020284085.1 of Aporrectodea caliginosa. NCBI lineage: Eukaryota > Metazoa > Annelida > Clitellata > Crassiclitellata > Lumbricidae > Aporrectodea > Aporrectodea caliginosa. The sequence goes on along the minus strand of JACEVL010001239.1, from coordinate 493,559 downwards.
CGATCGCGTTACACAGTGGGAATCATTGGCGCCCTGAAATCCCACCGGAAATCCGATGTCCGTGTCTCTTGCCGTCCATCCGTCTCTTTCCACAGGTATAGGTGGCAGGGGCGACGGCCAAAGGGTGTTCGGTCTGGGTTAAATATTCCGCCCAGAGAGACGGTTCTTAATATTATGAGAATTCAGTTTAAGCGATCTCAGCGGGTCTTCAGATTAAGGCGTTCGGCGAAATAGAGAGGAGGAGAGAGAGAGAGAGAGAGAGAGAGAGAGAGAGAGAGAGAGAGAGAGAGAGAGAGAGAGAGAGAGAGAGAGAGAGAGACAGACAGACAGACAGACAGACAGACAGACAGACAGACAGACAGACAGACAGACAGACAGACAGACAGACAGACAGACAGACAAGAGAGAGAGAGAGACAGAGACAGAGACAGAGACAGAGACAGAGACAGAGAGAGAGAGAGAGAGAGAGACAGACAGACAGACAGACAGAGAGAGAGAGAGAGAGACAGAGACAGAGAGAGAGAGAGAGACAGAGAGAGACAGAGAGAGAGGAAGGGAGGAAGAAATGAGGAGTAAACAAAAGAGAAGGAGAGAATGAGGGGAATACAGGAAGAAAAGGACAGAGAACCAGAGAGAAGGAGAGGGTGAGGGGAAGAGAGAAGAAGAGAGGAAGGGAGGAAGATGGACAGGAATCTGATACAAGGAGAGGCAGAGAAGCAGAGAGGAAGAGAGGACGAGAGAAGGAGAGGCAGAGAAGAAGAGAGGCAGAGAAGGAGATATGAGAGGCATGGAGGAAGGAATAAAAGTGAAGTATAGAGGAATAAAAGATAGCATAATGATGAATTGTCTTCGAACTATATGACCCCTGCAGAGGACATCAGAGGTCACCGTTGCCGTCAACTCGCGATAAGATAAGAAATAAAAAATGGAAGAAGAAGCAGAACAAGAAGAGAGCGACGAGGAGGAGGAGGAGGAGGAGGAGATAAGGTTTTTTGCAAATGAGATGCAATATCTTCCTCTCTAGAGACAAGAGTACGAATGCAGACAGCGTGCAAATGATGACAAATATCACAGTACAATCTAACTAAAAGATGTATAATAATGTATATATATATATATATATATATATATATATATATATATATATATTTATCGGCAACAAGGGAGCTCCCTCTGATTAGGTTGTATATATATATATATATTATGGGTTTATATATAGATTATATGGACCTTATTCAATCACATATCATTTCATTTCATTTCATTTCGAGCACTTGTTATAGCGCCCCTTCAAGATTTCTACTCAGAGGCGCTCTCGACTACTGCGCGGACCCTGAATCGGAGTTTCACGCCGAAGCGCATGAGCAACTGCGAGTGAAGGACTTGCCCAGTGTCCCTACGCGGCGGCTTGAGTTGGATTCGAACCCGCAACACTCTGGCTGCAAGGCACCGAACATACCCCTACACCACCGCGCCCCACATATCATATATATAAATAATATATATATGTATATATCGGTTACAGCCGTTCATAGATCTGTGTATATGGTATATATATATGGCGATGCCGATGATAAGGTTCCGGAGAAGAAGAAGCGCAGTGTACTAAGTGCTGTGCCATCGATAGAAGAAGGCGTCAGTCGGTCGTTCGCTCTATATAGTTTCTGCACAGACAAAAAGTACACAGCGCACCGGAAAAAATAAACCCACGTTGTTGTCATCTTTTTGAGCGGGGGTCCAAGCAACCGCTGCTCGGCTGAGTCCTTCTTTTATGCAGGACTCTTCTAATGCGAACACCATTTTCGTGTAGGCCTATAGTTGCACTGGGTCAAAGGTCACTTCCAGTCGGGCAGATTTACCTGCAGTCGATCACGTGACGTCGATCACGTGTGCATCGCGCTACTTGTAAGGCATCTTTGTAAAACATGACCGTTCTTTGAAGGTTCTTATTTACTTAACGATATTCTGTTGAGTTAATGAAACAGCTCAGAGAAACATCGTTAAAGGAAGCAAATGGCGGTCGAAAATGACAAGTTACGGCTCCTGTGTATATATTTGCAAAAGTCGAAGGGACTATCGCGCCAGAGAGCTGAGCAGTTTCTATAGAAACGTGTAAACAACTGTGTAACCTTCCCCACCCTTCACACCCCACACCCCTCCCCCGTTGTAAGCGGGCGTGCCACGTGGACTCAGCCATGAATGCATCGTTGGTGTCATTATAGTCCTATCCGAAATGGTGGCCTGCTTTATTTGGCCCGTGACGTCTAGCGCGCACCGATCCTCATCAGTGCGTCGTCACTGCAGGGTTAGAGCGCTGAAGGACTGACCGCTGAGCGGCGCTTTGTAGGTTGATGTGGCGCCCACGTGATATCCGGTTATGATGATGCGCCAATCAGGTGCATGGGCGACGGAGGCGGTCTGTCCCATACTTCCCGACCGAGCACACCCTCCCCCGCTGAGCACCTGCACATTGCTCCTGCTCCTTCTCCTCCTCCTCCTACTCCTTCTACTCCTCTTCCACCTACTCTTGCTTCCATATAAAACGATGGACTTGGATCTGATGCGTTGCAGTCCGTCTCTCGACAGAGGGCGTCCGTCGATAAACGATCTCTGCAGCCAGAAAGGTAAGTATACTTCCTACGCACCTACTTCATCGGTAAGTAGTCGCTTCTGAAGCGACTTTCCAGTGAAAACTGTACCAAAGAAGCCAGAGCAGCAAGCGGAGATATATCTACTGAAAGGCATTACAATCGGGAACTCTTTGCGGATGGAGTAAAGGAATGATTTACGGAATGATTCACGGAATGAATTACGGAATGAAGTATACGTAATGATTTATGGAATGATTCACGGAATGATTCACGGAATGAATTACGGAATGATTTACGGAATGATTCACGGAATGATTCACGGAATGAATTACGGAATGATTTACGGAATGAATTACGGAATGAATTAGGGAATGATTGAGGCCTATGGAATGATTTAAAGATTGAGTAATGGATTGACTTAGGTATTGAATTGGAGATTGAATAACTGAATGATTTGAAGGATGATTATGGCGCGATTTAAGATTTGCATATCGTATTATTTAACGTAGCATTATGGCTGTTAGACGTATTGTTTTGTTTTAACGGCGCCCTCAATATGTTCAGTCTCGGCAGTTGCAAGTGCTTTCGAGAGATGTTTCGTTTCGATATTTTAATTCTTTCATTCGATGGCGCATCTGAGTCTAAACTGTTCTCCTGTCACCATGATTATGTAAGTTTCTCGTGTATGGAAGTGCGCCACAGTATAGTGGTTAGTGTTCTGGACTATCAATCGAGAGGTCGGAGCTTCAAATCCTCGCCAGGGACGAAATCTCGTTTAAGATTTCAGCTCTACTCGCGCCCCTAACCAACTAAGCTATAATGAGTACACTGACTGTACACTGTCCGTGGGAAGAAGAGACGGCGAGGGAGAGGACTGGCCACCCACCCTCATAATATTATGCCGAGGCTAAGAAAATGACGTCGAGAAACTTCACATTTGTGACTCCCTCTAAGTTTAAGAAGCTGCTCTCCTCTTCCCATCATCTTTCTTCTTTTCCTCTTCCTCTTCCCATCCTCCTTTCCTCCTCCTTCTCCTTCTCCTTATTATCCTCCTTCTTCTTCAAACTCTCACAACAGCTGTGTATACGAGCGAAGAGAAGCTGAGGCATAGTCAGCAGTTCGAATATTGTCAATGTCTCCTATCATCCCTTCCCTCTCCTCGCAATTCCATCGACTCCCTCCCCTCACAACTCCCTGAACTCCCCTAAACCATCTCTTCGGATCCTTGACTGGAACAGATTGCCCCCGGAGTGATATATCCGAGAGACATCTCAAAGAAGCTCCCAGCTAAGCCATTCACAGAGACCCGGATTAAGCGTACCTCTTAGCCCCTGTCTCATTTCTCGCGGAACGCTTGACAGATGCTAATTGGGTGTGCAGATTGTGAAGATAGGAATTGCCAAGCAGCAACTGCAGCAGCAGCAGCAACAGCAGCAGCAGCAGCATCTGGTTGAGTCCAGAGGGTCTCATCTGTATAGTCTGTCTCAGTCTATAGGACTTAAGATGCTGCAATAAAGAAGACGTTTCATTCAATGACTTAAAATACCTCTAAGTCCACACGAACGTCGCCGTAAAGGCGTAAACAGTCTCCGAACGTGGCATAATTATACAGGCATTCATATATGTGCTTGGACTTGTTTGAATATGTCTGTATACATGTTGTATTATTTTATGTATGTATTTAGTTTTGGACTAAATTTAAAGCCTATTTTTTAATTGTTAAGCTTTGAAATATCTTTTGAATGTGCCGCCCCATACCCAATGATTTTGCTTGCTCTCATTTAGTAGTAAATCAACTCCACTGAATATACTGCAGCTGTTTCATGTATCAATTTAAACCGTTTAGATCGTTTCTAGCATCGATCTTTGTTTACAGGAGTCTGAACGAAGGCGAACGAATCGTTTTCTCTGCTTCGCAAACTGAATCATCGACGAAACGAAAAGAAGAAGAACTGCGAATGGATTACTACGACCAACGCTTCAGTCAGTGAAGAAGAAGAAGAAGAAGACGACGACGACGACGATTTTTATCATTTGAAGATTTACGACCGGGATTTACTGCAGAGGAACAGCGCGATAAAGGCCACATTCGTTCAGTAGAGAGAGAGAGACAGAGAAAGAGAGACACAGAGAGAGATATATATAGAGGGAAAGAGAAGACGGAGAGGCAGAGAGACAGAGAGAGACAAAGAGAGCGACAGATCGAGAGCAGCAGAGAGAGACAGACAGAAAGACAGAAAGACACAAAGACAGAAACACACAGGCAAACGAGACAGACAGCGACAGGTAGAGGTCCGTAGAAAGGCATACAACGCGACAAGACAGTCGTGCGTACCGAGTACCCGAGTGAACCGTTTCTAGTGCGTACCAACACTTAGTATTCCACAGGAACGGTTCCTTTGAGTCTCTCCGTTTCGGAGCGTTGAACAGTTCGCAGACGTCTGTATATGGACAGGACGTGACAGACGGCCACTCCTTAGCAGGGAAGCGCAAGCAGAAGAAGGAATTCGACGACGATAACTCTACGGAGTGGAAGGGGGTTTCGTCTTCTGGTCTACTACGATGGGTCGAGGACATCCGAGGTTTCGACCGATGGTGGTCGTCGTCGCCATTGTGGGTCTGATCTTCACCTCAGAGGGAACGACTGGAGGAGGAGGAGGAGGAAGGGTGATGGGGTCAAGGGGCCGCCGGTCGCTCCTCTATGGACCTCCGACGATGTGGAGGAGAACGAGAGCGATGCCGACGGACCAAGAAACCACGCTCATGGTAAACGATGCATTATAATGATGATGATAATGATGATGATGATGATGATAATAGTAATAATACTAATAATTATTATTATTACTATTACTATTACTATTATTATTATTATTATTATTACTATTACTATTACTATTATTATTACTACTATTAGGCTACTATTACTATTATTATAATTATTATTATTATTATTATTATTATTATTATTATTATTATTAAAATAATAATATTAAAAATAATAATAATATTAAAATAATAATAATATTAAAAATAATAATAATATAACGACATACCATATATTCCTGAATGCCCGTGTATTTGTATTTAACGACATCATCCTCAGCGCCCTTTTATTTGAATGTAACGTTGCCGTCAAATTGCCTAAGCGTAGCTCTATTATAGTGTACAATATTATTGTCCCAGTTTACCCGTTTTTGGCCTGTCGTCTGATTGGTTGCCAATTACGGTGTTGACCTAGTTTTCGATGGGTTTGAAAATATCACCACTTCGAAACTTAAAAATGTCCAAAAATCGGAATTTAGAGTAAATTGTATGTTGAAAACAGTACCGTTGACCTACAAATTGGCATAATAACGCTTTATAAAATATTCATATCGCGCGGGTGTTCCGTTCGCGAGCCTTTGTTGGAACGGAAAAACAGAATGACAAACTTAAATAAATAAATAGTGGAGGTTAGAGTGCCGTAACTAATTCGTAGGCAGTCGATTCAGAAGCACTTGCCCGTTTGCATGGGTGCCACTCCATTTAAGGTTCCCCGTGCACGGACTGTGCTAGTCCGAGATTTAGGAGACCGAAAAAATGCGGTCTTGGTCTTGGTCTCGGTCTCGGAATGTGCCGGTCTTGGTCTCGGTCTTTAAAGGTGCGGTCTTGGTCTTGGTCTTGGTCTTAAGGGTGTGGTCTTGGTCTTGGGCGTCTGGTCTCGGTCATTCGCCTTTGGTCTTGGTCTTGCGCCTTTGGTTTGGCCTTTGGTAGGAACTATAGAGTGGATTATTTGTTAAATGTTGTCGATATTTTCGGTTATATCAGGGACTTCTGAGATAGCTTCGAATTCGCCTATATAGGGCAAAGCGAGAGAGGACCGCGTTGTTCGCTTCTTATCAGAAGCGACAAGAGAACGTTGAGGCACAGTTAACCATGACCTCTGGTGCTTTAGTGACTAGTTAAGCTTACACTGATGCAGTTTCTCGAGGCAAAATCAGTAGCCGGGTAAACGATGCAGATCAGATATTTGGTGGGGAATATTTCTCTACTGGCAAAGTTTTTGCATTCCGCAACACCTGCGCCTGTTGAGAGAGTGTTTAGCTGTAGTGTGCTCTTCATGAGACCTCGAGGACTTGGGGAGAAAAACCATAACTATAAATATAATAAGCATCTGATATGAATAATGGGAATATGTGACACTACAACTGAGAATTGCGTTTATGGTCTTGAGGCTTAGATTTTGGTCCTGGATGATGCGGTCTTGGTCTCGGTCTTGGTCTTGGACCACGCGGTCTTGGTCTCGGTCTTGGTCTTGGACCATGCGGTCTTGGTCTCGGTCTTGGTCTTGAACCACGCGGTCTTGGTCTCGGTCTTGGTCTTGAACCACGCGGTCTTGGTCTCGGTCTTGGTCTTGGAATGTTGGTCTCGTGCACAACACTGCTCCATTTAAGGTCCCCGTGCACGGACTGTGCTAGTCCGAGATTTAAATCTCTGAAATAAGCCAACATCTGGAAGCGAACCGCGATCCCCCGCCTCTCTTACACTGCAGAGGCGCATGAGACAGCACAGCCTGTGCTGTGTAACCAATGGAGCAGTACTGGACCAACAACTTTCAGCCTTATAGTCTATAGATGTCGCTAATTTATTTCTTCTCTTTACTTTACCTTGTCTCGACTCATCTGACTAAACCTAAACGAAGGAAAGAAGGATTGTGAGGATCGTCTGAAGAAGATAGAGGAAGAGGAGGAGGAGGAAGACGAGGAGGAGGAGAAGGAGGAGGAAGACGAGGAGGAGAAGGAGGAGGAAGAGGAGGAGGAGGAAGAGGAGGACGAGGATGGGAAAAGGAACTGAAGAAAGGGTGGATTGAGTTATCTCACTAAGCCTAAACGAAGGAAAGAAAGCGTTAGAGAAAACTCTGAAGAAGATAGAGGAGGAGGAGGCGGAGGATAGGAAGGAGGAACTGGAGAACGGGTGAATCGAGTATAGCAACTGTCCACAAGGGGTTCAAATTGAAATCGGAAATGATGATTGCATGGGGATCTATCGCTGTATAATCCAGACTAATCCCGATTAGAGCGATGCTTGCGTTGCATGGATTAGCAGATAAGCGAAGCTAGAACATGTCTGGCTCTATATCATGGATTAGACGTTGCATCCGGACTTGGAGAAAAAGCGCCGCGGATTACGAATCGTATAAGGATGTAGCTTTCGTCACGTGATCGGAACATGCCAGACTTAGTTACAGCAAGCAAAAGCTACGAGGAAAAGTTACGAAGTGCATTTGCAGAGACATATAATGCGCTATAGAAATGCTAAGTTATATACATGCATACGTACATAGATGCATACATACATATATACATGCATACGGACTTTATTCGCAGATCTTCAACATTAACGCTCTTCAAAAAGAACCTCAAGACTTATTTGTTCAAGATCTATTATGACTAGACTTTCCTGTTACGCGCTTTTGTGCAAGATTATTTTGTTTAGGCGCAATATAAATGACAGTTTAATAATAATAATATATAAATGGATACATACATTAAGTAACAATTAGTAGCTTCTATTGCGCCGGTGTCTAATACCAAGCCTTAATCAGGTCAACATCCAGAAGATCAGTTGTCCGTTGAGAGAGAAAAATTCGTCCATAGAGGGCGTTGGAGAAAAACCCCATTTATAGGAAACGATGTCATCTGTGGCTGTCACAGGCAGAGCAGGTGTCACCTACCTGTCATCTCAAGTTATCATCATCAGCAGCATCGTGCAATAATATTTGTGTCATGGACCACGACACACACACACACACACACACACCACACACACACACACACACACACACACACACTATGCATGTAGACTATATTTAATAATTTATACATATATAAAACACGCATCTCTGCCTTAGAGAAAAATTGCTGCTAAAATACCGTCAAAATGAACAAAACCGAAACGAGGAATAATTCCGAAACGCAATGTCAGTAAACTCCGACGTGAGAGAAACTTTCGATCAGATTCTGCATTCAGACAAAATAATCCGCTAAAATAATGACAGAGAAGGCGAAACAAGAACTAACATGGCCGCTGACATGCGCAGAAAATGCTCTTGACGTGCATAAAATAACATATCTGTACAAGTAGATATATTATTCTATAAATATATTTAGGCACATATGTATAATACACTACCCATAATTCTTATAATTGTGTATCTTATATGAATGTTATTATAATATTACATTCGCCATTGTATTAGTTGTAAAAAAGATCTGGGGTCGAAATTTTTGCAGATAGGCTACAAATATACACGAAAGTGTGTCAAACTTAAATGTTTTTAATATGTTGCACACGAAACAAGAAGCAAACCTCAGGAGATATTTCAGTTTCCTGACTGGCCCCGACCACAGTTTTTCAGTTACCTTGCTGAGGGGGCGGGGGTGGTAGAAGAAGAGCTGTAGAGTTCAACCGCCCCTAGAACTAAAACGCTGTACTGCGCTATGTAAGAGATATGGACTGATATGTGTCACCATGGATACGACTGCGGGGCCAGATACACTGAATCCACGGTTTCTTCAATTCAATTGATGATATGAATCTGCATTTGATCCCAGACGTCGTCGTGCCTCGCAATCGGGCAACAGATTAAAAACAAACTAAAATAAAAATATTTATTGCTGGAAACATATATATGAAATCCATGTAATAAATATCTAGACTGCCGTAAACCTGGTCACAGATCCTCTTCAGTCTGTCGTGCAAAGTAACCTGATGTTGAATCGAAGTTTCGCTGTCGTCGGTCCATCTTTCTGACATGACCGTATACTAGGCTGACCAGATATTGGAAACTAAAAACCGGGACACTTCAATCACAAAATAAATTTGTGATGTTGTCAATAATTAATATAATATAACTTGCACAAATATCTATTTTATGCTTATTATATTGGTATAAGACTATAAGACTAAGTGAAAGGTTTTATTCAAATCATGCTTTTAAATTTAAAATTAAATTCTAAATTTCTCAAATCAGTTACTCAAATTTGGCACCTGAATGTATGCTTCTTAAAAGTTTTTTTGTCTGCTAACATTCTATCATAACAAATCTTGCTTTTAAATTTAAATTTAATTATTCTAAATTTATCAAATCAGTCACTCATATTTGGCGCTTGAATGTATGCTTCTAAAAGTTTTTTGTCTCCTAAAATTCTGTCATAAAATTCAACACATATGTTTCTTCCATATTCACTGCTGGACAAGAATGAAAACTCGGCCTTCAGATCGTCGTTAAAAGAACATTTTCGTTTTGACATTTTATTATCTTATTTCAGTAATTTAGTTTCAAATTGTAGGATTTAGATTTTAAATTAAAAATTATTATTTATGAAAATGTGTTTTATCAGAATATTACCACTACGACCACATATAGTATATTCTATAATAGGGCCTATACTATATGTGACTACGACATTAGTACGACAATATGACGTTTAGAACCGAAGAGGTATTATGCATGGCAATAAATAAAAGTGAGATTAAAAATGAATTAACTCGCCAGATGCCAGTAGTAAAATGAAGGAGACGTTGATAAAGTAAGTAAGTATATCCTTATTTGATCACATGACAAACGCACATGAAATACATCATATATAAGATCGGAAAGTCAGGTCAGTTTTTAAAAACCGGGACATATTTAGAGTTTGGCCTACCTTTCCCGGCAGCCGGGACAGCTAGCAGAAAATCGGGACTGTCCCGGGAAAACCGGGACGTCTGGTCAGCCTACCGTATACACACACGACTTGAGGAAGTCCTTGGCTATTCTTTACCTCTATTCTGTACGCATGTTATACGTATATATAGGCTATGTATGTATGCAAGTTTGTTTATAATGTGTAATTGTAATTAAAATCTGACATTTATAAGGCACTACTTAAAGAAACAGCTCATCAGTGGCGCTCTCAACGGGAACCAATGAAATCAGTCAAATAATACAGACTGTATGCGATCTGTGTGAGAATTGCTAATTTCAGATTGGAGAGGAGGCAAATGAGAATCAACATTAAGGTAGCGAATAAGTTGAAAGAACACACATCTTTCAAGGAGCTAAGAGAGGAAGGCAAAGTTGAAGATAGGACGGTTATAATAGAGATGTCACATGGGGCCAAGACCACGACGTCTGAGAAATGTATGTATAGCCTACGCATGTATGTGTATGTGTCTGGGCATTTGAAAAGCGCTTCACTTGGGAATCTAACAGATCTCAAGATGGATTCAGGGTGAGAATTGCACGGGGAGGTTGGAGGGTTCAACTCCCCTAGTCTTTTTTAGGATCCCATAGTAAAGTCTACATTTCACACCCAAAATGCACATAAATCAACGTCTAACCCCCCCAGTTATTTTTTTGTCAGATTCCCATACTGGATGGATTGAAAATGTTACTTTAGATGTAAGCTTATATGTGCATGTATGTATGTCACTTCAGTGTGAATTTATATATAGGCCCATATATATATATATATATATATATAAATCATATATATATATATATATATATTATGGGATTTAAAGACTATCAATGTTTATGTGTGCACGTGTTGTTTATTGATATATGGAGATGTGAAGTGACTTCTCTAGATGATAATGCTTGGCCTGTTTGCAGAGTGAATATCGACCGCCTCCTCCTCCATGCATATATTTATACGTCTCAGAATAGCTTCGATCGATATTGTATAAGAAACAAGAATATCTATATAAATGTAAAAATAATATGTATATATAGATAGGCCTATATTGTATATAATTTATCGTATATATATATATATATATATGACTGAAGTACAGTGTAAACAGCGTAAGCATATAGGCTACAACTACGTATGTATGTATAATGTCTGTATGTTCTGCAAATGGGCGCTTTAAAACGTCGTCGATACTTGCATGGAGCATGTGCATTAGTTTCCAAGGCAGGTCAGGCATTCGTCAAAGTCGTAAGTTGTCCGTCGTGAGTTTCAAAGGGTGCCGCTTATGACCCTCAACCACCGGATGGACAGCGTATAAGTTGCGGCTCCAACCGAGACCGTATACCTCTCGCTCATATAGGCCTACTGTCAGTTTTATGGGCCTCTGCATGAGAGGGTACTAAAAGACGCAGTATATTTTTAGATGGTTGATCGTCAACATTAAGAATCGTCGTTCGTTTGCCGTTCGATATTTTCTAGTGGCAGCCTTCTCTTTAAAAGACCGAGTTAGACGAGGATTCGAGATGGAGACAAATTGACGTAGAAAGAAAATATTGAACTATATACTTGATTGTGTAAGAGTAGCCTGTCATTGGTTCTTCAAAAACAGCAAAACACAAACATGTCAGCTGATTGGAACCCCTACGAGTAGAGCTCTTTTTAGGCGTCCCATTAGGGAGGTTGAAAGATGTCCCATTGATGGGACATCCGAGTCTGCGCTTAATATTAAAGAACAAGTTTATGAATCTCGGAGAGGTAGTTTTTAAAAATAATCTCGACATTTATCTATATTCTGCTCTTTTTATCCATCTACTTTAACTTGCGGGAATCTTGCTTGCTTCGTTTTTTGTGTGCTTGCTTGCTTTTATTTTATTGAGCCACAGGCTAAAAAGTCAAATCTTGCGACGACTAGTTGGATCACTTACAATCTGTCAATCGTCGTGAAACTTGGTTCGACTTAGCCATCGCACACACTTCATTCTATCAAAATTTCAGCTCCCCCGAAAAAGGCTAGCTTATAATCCGGGGACTAAACTTTTCGAATCGAAATAATCCCCTTTTGCATTGCACAGCGTTGTCACCCAGCGTAGACTTTGGCCGCAGTCGTAAAATGAACGCGGACTATCTATTTGTAGAGGTAACTGCTTCATAAGACGCATTATAGGATAGTAGATGGATATAGTAAAAACTTTGTTTTTAATTCCTGTATTTTCTCGGCCATCTAGATCAACTTCCGGAAATCTGGGTCCCCTTTCATCGAATTTGAGCTTCAGGACGAAAGACGGAATTCTTGGAGGACTAATTGGATCACACACCATCATTCAATCGTCATGAAACTTGGCAGATCGTTCGCCGCAGTCACTTCATTCTACTTAGGCATTTCAGCTCGACGTCAAAAGGCTAGCTGACTGGAATCGGGGACTCAACTTTTCGAATCGGGGAAAACCCGTTTTCCGATTACGCAGCGTTGTCATTGGCCATCGATGTGATTGGCCGCAGTCGTAAAATGAACGCGGACTATATATTTGTAGAGGTAACTGCTTCATAAGACGCATTATAGGATACTAGATGGATATAGTAAAAAACTTTGTTTTTACGGGCTGTATTTTATTATCTATAACTTTTGTTTCATTGCTTATTTATTTCGTTGTTATTTTGTGTCAGTAGTAGTGATAAGAGTTCCACTTATCACTACTGTCAGTGTTTATTTTATTAAAAACTAGCATTTTTTTACCCGGCGTTCGCCCGGGTTTTACCTAGGCGTAAATTTTAACGGCTGCAAATAAAGGCTATACTTACTTACTATATTTGCTGATGGGCTTCAAATATTATTTTAAAAATGTCCATATATCTGAATGGAAACGATATTTAGAGGTGAACATAGTTGCTTTGCCCGTGTACTGCACGGGATAACAAATTTATATAGGCAATATTATTTGTTCCCCGTACTACACGGGTTATCTCTAAATTATAATAGGCGTATTATTTGCTAAATAATAGACGAAGTTCTGCCGTTAGCCACGTGACGTAAGATTGCATAATTAGCCAGCGTGACGTAATTTAAGATTGCATATTTAGCCAGCGTGACGTGGACAAATGGCCATGCTATTATAATTTATAAGATAGCCTCGTCGAAGCAGTTGGAAATTTAAAATGTCCATATATCGGCGTTTAAATAAAATTGCGAACTGAAAATAGTCGCGTTGACCTAGACGACGGCGTAATCACCCATGTTTTGTAAAATTTTGTAAATCGCTAAAGCGTTCCTTTCGGAGCCTTTAGACAACAGACATACATACAAACAAACATACAAACAGACGGAAGGACAACGTAAACACACTAAGACTTATAATATAGATTTCTTCACTGTTTCCGGGTTAATCTGCCTACCTCTGGGTACGATTTAGGAAGCTTAAGTTTGAAGAAGTATAAAGACAGATTTAAAAATCGACATAAAATTAAACCTAATAGAAAAATTGCGAAATAAATATGCATTGCTCAGCTCTGACCTAGACTTAGAGTTTAACACTTTATTACCTGATCTGAACAGAATTTTCTCATCGGTGGCGGTGGTACATCGATGAAACACCCGTCGCAGTCCAGACTATGGAACAACGACGACAGGAATTCCTTCCTCTTTCTCGGCCAGGACGATCAACCTCCCTCTGGGTCTCAATTCGTCGAATCGGACCTTCAGGACGAAAGACGGAATTCGGAGGTCTTTGGAAACACACCACATCGACAGATCTCAGCGTTTTTCGATCGTCCGCCGCAGTCCTTCTGGAACTTAGGCAGACCAAGACGACGTCATCGGGCGCTGACTGGGAATCCGGAATTTAGATCGAGTTATTTAGCGCTCGACGAAAACCCGTTTTCGTCTTATGGCGACGCGGGAGAGAGGCAGCTGATGTCGTTTGGCGCTAGAAAAATTCTCGTGGATCCGGAGGAGGAGGAGGAGGGTGAGGAGGCGTGGAGAAGACCACCGAGGCAGAAGTTCTGGAGAAGATTGCGCAGTTTGAACGACAGGCCACAAAGTAAGATCATCTTTGCTTTTCTTCTTCGAAAATGCCCTAAATAGGCCTATAAATTGCATAGTTCAACATACATACAAACATGTATACCTGCTTCTTACATATATTCGTATATAGACCTATACTTTAGCCTACATGAGGTCGAAGGATGATTCGACTGAGGCGCATATACGACCGAAGTAATCCATCGACCTGTCCTAAACCCACCCCCACCCCCCCACCAACCACTTCTTGCGTTTCTACTCACTTAAAGACAGCGAAAGGATGGAAGGCTGAGTTGGCGCTAGGTGGCGTTCAATTCCACTTCATGTCGATCACCCATCCAAATACTAACCCTGCTCGATAATGCCTACATAGGCCTACAAGCGTCTTAAATATGATGAGCAAAACCTGCAGCGGCGGCAGACCTCTTGTCCCTATTCCACAACAGATGGTTTGGTTGTAATCGTTATCGTAAACTCCAAATTTCTAAAGCGCTACTCTAAAGCTAAGTGCAGGACACCAGCTTATTAACGAGCGCTGCGTCGTGTCCGAAGGGTTGTCTAGAGATGTCAAGTGAAGATCAGCGTAAGGATATGGCCTATCGACGCCGTCATATCGACGATGATAGGCCTAGTATAGGCCTATATAATTATAGTGGAACGATGTGATTTTTTTATTAATTCAGTTTTAATAGAAACACATAAAACGGAAGACGAATACTCAGAGGCAAAGCTAATCATAATCGTAATCGTAATCTCCAAATTTCTGTAGAGCTACTTTAAGGGTAGGCCCCACACAAACAGCTTATTCAAAGCTGCATCTCACAGAGCCAGCAGAGAGAGAGAGAGAGAGAGAGAGAGAGAGACAGAGAGAGAGAAACAGGCAGACAGACAGATAGATTGGCAGACAGACAAAGACCGATTCTCTTGACCATGTAGTCAAGATCCGTCTGAAGGAGAATATCCTTTCTGCAATCATTCGGTCATTCTTCGGTCATTCGGTCATTGGCTCCACTTCCCTATTTCGACCTGTTTGTCCGTACATTCTCTGAGAAATTGAAAAGTCGTGTTTCTCGGCTCCAACATCGACGGACGCACGGACGGACGGACGGACGGACGGACCATGCATCGTTCGTTCCCGTAATGATGGACCAAGAGGAGGAGGAGGAGCAGTTGTTTAGGTTTTAGCGAATGTCTGCAGCTGCTAATCTGACATCTGTCGCTAGAGTTCTGTGTGGTTAGGAGCGGTGCGGGGGGGGTGGGAGACAGTACATTTAGGCGTTAGAGAAATGTATGTAAAAATTGTGTCCTTGGTCAGAAATATCTAGGGGTAGTAGGCTAAAAATGTTTACGGAAATGTATTTTCGAACGGAAAGACCTGTGTGCAGAAACAGAATGTATGAGAGAAAAAATGTTATGGAGAAATGTGTTTCCAATGAGCGATAGCCTGAAGCAGTTGGGGTGTGGGGGTGGGAGAACTGTGGAGGATGAGGAGTGAAATGATGAATCTGAATCCTTTGCTGTCCACAGATTCAGATCTATTGCTCTGACGAATCTGATTTTCTATTGTAATTGAATCTCTTGCGGCCGAATGAAAATGCAGACAAGACAGACAAAACTAGACAGAACTGGGCAGACAGACAAACGGACAGATACAAAGACATACAGAGAGAGACAGAGAGAGACAGACAGACAGACACACACACAGACGCACAAACACAGATAGACATACACACAAACAGACACACATACCCAGACAGACACAAAGACACACAGACAGACACACAGACAATCAGACAGACACAAAGAACACAGAGTAACACACAGACAGACATACAAGCACATGGACAGACACACAGAGTGACAGACACATAAACAGGCAGATATACAGATAGATTGACAGACAGACAAAGACGGACAGAGAGACAGACGGTAACCTATAAGGCGATACTTGTGCGCTATATAAATATATATTTATATTTCCTTGCTATCTGTTTTTAACTGAACAGGCGACTATTTGCTGAGTCCGAAGAGACAGCCTCCGCCTGGTTTCCACGCCATCCGAGGGAAGAGGGAATTGGAGTCAGAGGGAGAAGGAGAAGGACAAGAGGAGGAAGAGGAGGAGGAGGAGCCACGACAGGTGGCAGCAATCAACCAATGGATGCGCCAAGTGGCTGGACGCGTCAGACACCAAATGCTGTAGATGGATCAGGTAGGAGGGAAACAACCGATAATAAAGCAGTTGAGCGTTGTAAAAAGAGTTTCTATTGTTATTCCAATGACAGAGGACAATAGATCTAATAATTATTATGACGATGATGATTTACTCAAGGTTTTCGGATAGCTATCCCTTTATGCTGGTACAAGGTAGCTGATTGGTTGGTTTCAACACGAAGAATACGGGTTTGAGCTCCTCTTCTGCATGGGATTGGTTACTGAGGAGGAGGAGGAGGAGGAGGAGGAGGGAGGAGGAGAGGAGGAGGGAGGAAGAGTAAGAGAGGGAGGAGGCAGAGGGATGCTAAGGCAGGTTTCGTTGAGGATGAGAAAGCATGAAAGGCGGATGATCGGATAGATTAGAGTAGGAATTTTCTTGAAGAGGAGTGACATGTGCGGGGTCGAATCCACAATCGTTGAAGTATAGATTAAGCGCTCTACCAAACAGACCGAGAGACCGTGTTGCACAGGGAACAGACAGATCTTTGGACTGAGAGCGATATTTAGCCAGAGGGAGGGAGGGGCATCCATATATGGGTGTTGATGTGGACTGGGTCGAACAGGAGGATGATGGATGACTATGGAAATGAACTGGATGTCAGTCCCAAACGCCACAGGAACTCCAACAGAGATTACTGTATTGTAGAT
>JACEVL010001239.1:411373-471373 GCA_020284085.1 Aporrectodea caliginosa | reverse complement strand
AGATAGATAGATAGATAGATAGATAGATATAAAGACACGAAGGTAGTTATACAGATAGTGATATAGGTAGTTTTCCTTAAGCCAACTTCGATAGCTAATATAGGCCAAGTGGGTGTCCACTTTTATCGATTTTCATTTTTAGTAAGAGCCGCCGACGTATATGAGGGCTGTTAGGCGTTTGATCCGCTTGACTATAATTATATACGGCGAGTCCCAAAGAATAGATTTTTTTTAATGAACGGTTTATTAATTGATCATGCTTATTTCGACCATTCTCAGAACCCAGTTCTGCCAAATGTTCAGTCCAAGAACCGTCTCTTTCAGCGCTATTTATACAATGCAGTTGCCGGAATTAAACGAATCCTATTCTGTTCAGGACAATTCTTTTGTAACTAGCCAAATAGGCCAACCGCTGAAGGGTGATAGGCCTGAGCTGAGTTTTTCAAATGTCCTACTCCAAGTGACCAAGAAAGACGTTACGCTCGATTGCCAGTAAACAGGACCTAATTTCTATGACCAGCCTTTACACTGTAACCATTTGCTGATTACTGTAACTGTAAACAAGCCTGACTGCCAGCGTTAGCAACGAAAATAACCCTGCCTCCTCTCTATGTCTATCTCTCTGTCTCTCTCTTTCTGTCTCTGTCTCTGTCTCTCTCTGTCTGTGTCTGTCTCTGTCTCTCTCTTTCTGTCCCTGTCTCTCTCTTTCTGTGTCTGTCTCTCTCTTTCTGTCTCTGTCTCTCTGTGTCTGTCTGTCTCTGTTTGTCTGTTTGTCTGTCCTCTGACACGACGTCGTGGCGCTCGTGAATAAGTTGGTGCCCTGCGCTAAGCTTTATAGAATAGCGCTTTAGAAATGCGGAGCGTGTACGATGAATGAAGAAATCGCACAGAAATTGTACTACATCAGAAGAACACGGTTGAATATCAAAGTGCAGATGGTTGGTTGCACAGGAAGTCTGTGTTGAAGGAAAACAGACCGTACAAATGGCCTTCACTTTCTCAGAGCAGCTGTAAAAATATCTAGATTACTAATTTACGAATTCCATCGAAAGACGCGACTGATAGATATATTTAGCATCAGAGAATCATCGCAGTCAGGCGCAACTCCACACTCAAATTGATGTCTGAAAACGTCGAAGAGACGTTCAAAACATCTGGCATACATCGTCACACTCCCCCAGCAGCGCCATTCTTTGGAGCGACAGTCAAAAGGCTCAAAAGTTCAAAACTCAAACGCGCGCTTCACTGACCGAACGCATCTAGGCCTATAGGATTTCACCCGCGTTATTAAACCGATTAGCGACAAATCGACGGAAGAAAACGTTGCTAGAATGCAGTCTGCAGAAGAAAGAATAATATTTGCGGTAAAACTGTGAGGCAGAATAAGTCTCTGATTTTGAATCTGGCGCTGGCTCCGTCTGGACTCGGTTCGTCCAGTTTCGAAGCATCTTTGTTGAGTTTCACTCCGACGACTGTATCGTGACGACGCGTCAGAAACTGATATCTCGTTTCGAACTGTCTCGAGTTGTCAACAGTCACTGTCAACAGAACAAAGACATTTATTTAATTATCTCCAGTGTTCTCCAATTTCGATGCAGTCGGAAACTCAGCTGACTAACTGGAACAAAGCCAAATCGGTGCTTTTTGTAATAGAACGTGTTGTTTATTGCGTAGCTTTGAAAGGAATTATAGTTTCTTTTCACAAGAATCAGTTGCAAAAGGATTGATGCCTATAATAGGTCAGGGTCTCAGGGATGACAGAAATCGTCTTATTATTATTACATGTATGACGACAACATGAAGAGCAATATCGCACAGCAAACCATGATCAAATCATTCAGTAAGCATAGCCAGCACGTTAGAAACTAGTAGCAGCTAACGTGAACTGATACGGTTCATTGCCCTGACCATGTACCTACCGGTAAGCGTGAACTGATAAGGTTCTTGGCCTGTGTAGGCGTTGAATACGTTCGGCTTGAGATGAAGACTCGACTGATTGGAAGCCGTCATCGTGTCCTGCAACCACCTGAGCTGTTTGACCGAATTCTGCGGACAGAGCGGCAGGAAGTCCCACCTGTAGGACAGTTGATTGGCATCTCGGCAGACGGAAGCCCCGCAGGTCGTGTTCAGCACCATCTCCATCCACGTGTTCATGTAGGCGCCGCAGTTGAAGGCGCACCTGATCCTCACCGGGTTCTCCGGGTAGGTGACTACGACGACCTGGGAAGCCAGTGCACGAGGTCGGTTCGGCTTCCGTACAGCCACCTGGATGGTGTAGGAGGTCGGAAGGTCACTGTAGTAGAGACGATCGGGTTCAAAGTGGAACTCCTTCGAACTGCTGTTCATGCGCCGTCCGTCGCCATAGCAACCGACGCCGTCTGAAGCAGAAGCAGAAGAACAGACGCCCGTCGTCATGGCAACAGCATCATCACATGGCATCGCTACAATTCCGATCTGTTTGTTTTGCCAACTGTTCTTAGCAAAAGACGGGCATAATTAAATCCTATGAAGTGGTCGCTATGTAACTTTCTAATTACAATTAAAGGCTTTAGAGATTAAATGTCCAGATAAGTGTGCACTGACATTTTCCGTTGTTACATTAGGCTACAGTAGATTATGGCTTAATTAATTAGATTAATTAAGATTAATTAGTGATGATACAGACCTGCGTTGTCGTCGTGAATTGGATCTGAATAAGGGGATTTTTCTCCGGAGATCATGCAGAACCATTCGAAAGTCATCGAACTGTAGCTGAGCTCTCGTGGTTCATCGAAGTCAATGCCAGGCTCCGCTTTGATGGTCACTGGAGTCTCAGTATCTGCACAGCATCCACACAATAGACCTAATATTAGCACAATCGTCTTCTCTTTAACCAACTGTTAAAAACTAAATTATATATTTCCCTCAATCTAGTCACAACCCACCGTAACACCCACATCGCCCCCTCTCTCTCTTTCGTCTTCTGAATTTTTTCTACAGTTCTGAACCTCCAGCAATAAAATGACCTGGCTCCGTAAAACCTAGGGTTTGACCGATTCTTTAACCGGAAACCGATTTGCGCCAATTTTTGCCTAGACCGATTAATCGCATCCCTGGACTACCGATCCGATTACCAAAAGATAAAATATTTTTGACCAAAAACAGTTCCTTTTTGCATTAATACAAAAAGAATAACCTGTTTTGGCGACTTCCTGCGGAAATATTTAATCTTCAACATTGAAAGTCCGTGTAAAATAATAAAATTGTGGGTCGACGCATCAACAAAGTGGCGGACAGTCAGGTTTTTGAGTACCGAACAGTGCCTAGAACCAAATAAAAATGAATATTGTCCAATAATCGGATCGGATCAATCGGGCGAAATAGCAGGACAACTAATCTCCCATCGGAGCATCGGCAACATGCCAATCGGTCCTTTCCTAGTAGAACCCTTTGAGAATGAAGGAAGAATGACTGCTACCACTGATGTTCAAAATCAAACCCAATTGCAAGTGGTGAACTTTATCTCGCACTTTACGAGGTTCGATAAACGCGCTATATAAATCTTCAGATACATCGTATTTAGACAATGACGCTGACCAAGAGTTCGTTGACGCTGACCTGTTTGAATGACGTCATCTCCGAGTATCTTAACGGTCAACGGCGATGACGTAATTGCAACGTAAGCATCGCCGACGAATTCTCGGCGATCTTGAACAACCTGACAACCAAAGCAACTGATTCTATTCTGTCCTATTTCTGTTGTTCTGATATTTTGCTATTTTTCAATATTTTCACATAATAAAATTTATTATGCGCCCGACAGGAAGGCCTCGGTTAGGATAATAGAGCTATAAAAGGAAACTTCGACGAACACTGTCTTCATCCGCAAGCAGACACTGCAGGGTTGCCAGGTCGTCGCGAAAAGCGCGAGTTGGGCTACTTTTCAATGCGCTCGCGACTGATAATTTCGTCCTCGCGATATTTGGGCTACTTTTGAATTGTCCCGCGATCGCGATGGCGACATCATGAATTCTCATAAATTGACCGCATTAGGCTACTAGGTCACTCTTACAGTAGTCCTACTAGTTACTAGGCCCTATTCTTAGGCGGTGTTTCTTACTTAGTAATAAATGCATGCTCTACGGAGTACGGACTAGTCTACGGTAAGCACGAAGCAGTCTACCATGTAAATTGTTAGTTACGTCGATGGTTTCATCACGTATCTTGGCGAAACCAATAAAGTATGTATATTGGCGTAGCTAGCAAAATTTTATCAATATTTTGATTTAGCTGCTCAGCTCGCGACTTTGGGCTACTTTTTGACTTCGTTTCGCGACCAAGCACTTCTTCGAAATCTGTCAGCTTCAGAGAGACTTTCTGTCTTCAATTGTGAGCGCATAGAAATGGTTGGACCAAATGTCACCAGTAAATAAAGAACAAATAAATAGCATTATAGCGGATGTTGTTGAGCTGAAACAAGCAAACTAAAAGGAGGCTTACAAAACCAGACGACTGGAGTTTTGTAAGGAACTGGAATTTTTGCAATGGTATCAGATAGGTTGGCTATACGGTCTATAGGTCTATAGTTAGGCATGTAGGTGAACTGGATAGAATGAAAGCCCTATCAGGTATGTTGTAATGGTGAATATAATATATCTATAGGCTATACATTTTTCCGTCCATCTGTCACCTCTGACATCACTCGCGTTTAAAGTAAATCAGCTCCATGGGTTCGACCTTCCATTGAGACGGTAGCTGTGTAGGGACCTTGAACGAACTCCTTCATTCACAGTTTCTCAGTGCCATTGATTCACGTCTGGTCATTTTTACATTGGCGCTTCATAAATGCATGCTATATTTACACATAGACCTGTCATAGAAGCAAAAAACCAAAGGCCCATAATTATAGGGTTCGAACCCCCGACGTCTGTTGCTGACCTTCGCTTGGATCTTATATGTTCCGTAGTCGATGGTGTAGCGTAGGATGTGAACCTCCGTTTCACTGATGAACGCAGTTGGCATCCAGATCTCCACCAGATCGTCTTCGTTCACTTCCGACAGACGGAAGACCTTCCAGACGACGTCGTTCAACAGGTGGCGATGACACTCGCTGTTCAGAACGTAAACCTTCAGGTGGAATGCATCTCTCCGGGTGAACTGGGCTGGACTCCGTCTCTCCAGTCCTCCACCCGTCACGACGACCTCCACTGGACCACACCGCATGCACGTGTAAAACAATCTACCGTCAGCCAATGTTTAGGCTACTTTAGGCCAAGCGCCCACGAGCCGACAGCGCAACTAAGGCCTAAGACTAAAACGCTTAACAATCGATACACATTATATATATATCAACCTAAGGCACACCTGTGCTCATTATATATGAAAAACGGGTTTCTGAAAAGGGAACCCCTAAAATTTCCCTTTTTTAAAATTTGTTTTTTTTTTTTTTTTTTTTTTTTTTTTTTTTTTTTTTTTTTTTTTTTTTTTTTTTTTTTTTTTTTTTTTTTTTTTTTTTTTTTTTTTTTTTTTTTTTTTAAAAAACTCTGAAACCCGCCTTTTTTAAATTAACCAAAAAATTTTGCATCCAAAGAAAATTTACAATTAAACAAATTATCAAAAAGTTAAAATTTATGGGAAAATTGAATTTAGAAATATTATTCTTTTAATTATTTGACCCCAAACAAAGCAAGGTTCTTTTTTTACATTTGCCCATTTTTTCGGGTGTCATAATTTGACTATAAATAAGGGGCGCTTTTCCTTAATCCTCTGTTTAAAAAGCCCCTTAAAAATAAAACTGTATCACGTACTTAAAAGGTTTTCCAAACAAAAATATAAACAACTTTAGGCCTTTAAGTTTAAATCCTGTTGTGCTACCCCCAAAATCTTATCTGGAACATGTTTGCTTGTCAAATCAGATAGAGGCTTCGCAATCTGTGCAAAATCTTTGATAAACTGTCTATAGTAACCAAAAAATCCCAGCAATTGCTTAATTTGTTTCTTCGTTTCTGGGGTTTTCAAATTAATTAAACTTTCAATTCTATCTGGATTCATTTGAATCGTTCCAGAACCAACCACATGACCGATGAACTTTACCTCACTCTTACCAAAGATACATTTCTTTAAGTTCAGAGTAATGTTATGCAGTCTCATTTGCATTAAATATGCATCTAAATGCTGTAAATGAATCTTCCAGTCATCTGAATGCACAGCAATGTCATCTACATAGGGCTCAGCAAATTCATTTATAGGCTGTAAAACCATGTTAATTGCTTTAACAAATGTTCTTCCTGAGTTGATCATTCCGAAAGGAACACGAGTAAACTCGTACGGAATACGGTAAGCCATAAATTCCTTTTCACGAAATTCCGGTTTCAGTTCGATTTCATGTTCAACCAATGTACATAGTCCAGGCTTTTCAGAAAATCGATCAGAATATTTGTTCAGTACTTCCAGCAATTGTTTTTGTTGAGTCAATGTTAAATGGCTAATCTGATCAGGATCAAGATTCAGTGAGTTCTTTTCATCTTGCAAGTCATTCTTTGTCAGCAGTTCAACTACTGAACCAAAGTCTTCATCTTCTTCGACGATTAGTCCACAACTCATTGCTCTTGTAATGTACTTTCTGATTTTATTTGCGTGAATTATCTTTCGACAATCGTCACCCATATCAATCAAATAAGAGTACTTGGACCTTCGTTGTATGACAGTACATGGACCATGCCATCGTGACATCAGTTTATTTGTTGAAGTCGGATACAACACAATAACTTTTTCACCCGGTTCAAATTCTTTATGTTTCGCTCTTTTGTTGTATTGATTCGTATACTGTAATTGCTTCTCTCGTGAATATGATTCTGCAAACAGTAATGCTTTTTCCATATTTGCTTTCATGTCTTTCAAGTACTTTTCTGGTTGGATTCCAATATGAGGTGGTAAATTAATTTCTCTTGTCCAACTTTCTTTTAGAATTGCCAGTGGTCCACGCGGAATCTTTCCATACACCAACATATAAGGAGCAATTCCAGTAGTTGCATTCGGTACTTCTCGTAATGCCCACACTGTAAACGGAATTACTTTGTGCCATTGCCTTGGATTGTCAACAATTACATGATGGATCATTTTCTTGAATGTTTGGTTCCATCTTTCTACTAATCCAGCTGCCTCTGGATGACCTGGCGTATCAAATCTTGGACTACACCCCATTAAATTCAGAAATTCTCTTGTCAGACTCGCAGTAAAATTTGTTCCTTGGTCACTTGTGATCACTGAAGGTACACCAACGTTCATGAACAACTCCATCAAAGCATCACACACAGCTTTCGCAGTTAATGATTTCAACAGGAACACTGTAGGCCATCTGGTGCAAGAATCGACAATACATAAACAGTACTTGTGACCTGCAGCAGATGCTGGCTCGATTGGTCCTACACAATCCATTGTAATTCTTCTAAAGGCTACATCTTCTCTTGGAATTGGAGTGATAGGAACCCTGTCCATCACCAAACTTCTTGCCTTTAACTGACATTTCTCACATGATTTGCAAAATTTCACTATATCTCTTCTCATCTTTGGCCACGTAAAAGACAACTTTATTCGTTCTCTAGTTTTCTCTTCTCCAAGATGTCCTCCAAATACTGATTCGTGAGCCAACTCCATCACTTTCATTCGTCGCTCTTTTGGTAACACCAATTGATATATCGTTTGCTCTAATATTCGATATCTCTTGTACAGTAAGCCATTTACCACGCAGAATTCAGATTCTTTATCTGGTGCTAACTTCCACCATGCTTTCAATGATTCATCTTGTCTCTGCTGTTCTTCGAATTTCTTTGCGTCTGCAATCTGCATCTGTTGTTCTTCATCTTTCTCATTTTCTTGAAACAAATCTGCTATCTCCACATCACATTCATTATCCTCTTTCGTTTCATTTAGATTACCATTCTTGCATGCAGCCATCTCTTGTTCACTCATCTCTGCTGTTATACCGTCTTGCATTAAACTTTGTTGATCATCGCTTTCGTTTTCCTCCTCACTTGAACTTTCAGTTTCACTTTCCTCTTCGACATCTACCACTTTCTTTCGCTGACTCTGCAATCTCGTCGTTACATTTGCTTGCACATCTCCTTGTATCATTCTCACTTGTGGCACGGCTTTTAATTCTGCAATGATTTCTGGATGCAACAAGAATCTTTCTGTGCTTCCCATTTTCGCAATACTAGCACACATCAATGTCACATAAGGTGTAAGTGAACATTTGACTTTATGCGGAATTACCTCTTCTTCCACATCGTTACAACACAGCCTTACATCAACTTTCACTAACTTTGCAGGAATGGCATCTCCTGCCACGCATTGTAAGTTCACTTTTCCAATCTGCTCCACCTGCATGCCTTCCAGTAATTCTTCACTAATCACCGGAACCTCTGCTCCAGAATCAATCAGTGCTTTTACTTTTATTGGTTCTTTTCCTGCTGTTCCACGAATTTCTACCTCGACGTACTGCAATAACACTTTCTTTAATGTTGTACTTTCATCTTTTCCAGCCATTTCTTTCTGCATTCCATTGTCCAATAGAATTTCTTTCTGAATATCAGGTGAGAGGTGACATTTCATCACTGACTTTACTTCAGTTTCATTATTCTGATGTTCTGTGGCTTGACTTTCAGAATTACCAACCACTTGAATTCGATTCACCCTCGAATTTTCTTGTTTTCCATAATTTGAGGCTGTAACAGGAACTGGACAGAATTTCATCAAATGCCTGTCTGATCCGCAGTTGTGACAACGTTTCACCACTGCACCTCGTTGTTCGAAGCTTTCTTTTCTTTTATATGGAGTAAACGATGCATTGCCTTCTCTCGCGACAAACCTTGGTGGTGATTTGTTATATACCTGACGTTGTCTGGTCATCATCGATTCTCTATTCTCGTGAACAACCGGAGAATTTGGTTTCACTTCTGCACCTCTGAACTGATTTCCTGTTTCTTGATTGCTCTTCCAATGAAAACCAAAATTTGGAGTGAACTGTTGATTTCTTTTTACATTGGGTACAAAACCAAAACTTGTCTTATTCGGAATTGCCAAACCAATTCTATTATTCACATGAATGTCCGCTAGGTCTGCCACAACACTAGCTTCGTAACAATCAGTTCCTTCCTTCGACAATACAAACTGTAGTGGACCTGGTGGTAGTGATTCTTTCAACTTATCCGCCACTAACAAATCAAACAACTTCTCAAAATTCTTATCCACTTTGCGACTTTTCACATAATAGTTCAACAAGTTCTTCAGCCTTGCTGTAAACATTGTATACGTTTCTTCAGCTGTCTTCTTCGCATCAATAAACTTCGATCTGTACTCTCTCGGTGTCAACTTGAATTCTTTTAACAAGTGTTCTTTCACGATCTGATAATCGTCTAAATCAGCGAATGACAATCTGTTTAGAACAGTTCTAGCTTTCGGAGTCATCAATGGCAATAGTAACTTCACCCAGAATTGTTCTTGCACGTTGAAACTACGAAACGCATTCTCAACCGTTTCGAAATATAATGGCACCTCCATCATATCGTTTGGCATTTTAGGTAACACGTGTTTCATGGCATCACCAATTTTCTTTATTTTCGAAACCATCGTTTCACTTTCTTCCTGTTTCCTTTTCTGTTCTTCTCGTTCTTCTTGCCTTCTTTGTTCTTGTGCTTCTCTATTTTGCTTCTCCTCTTTGAGTTGTGCTTCTTTTAATGCTATTTTTTGTTGTTCCAACTTTAAACGTTCTTGTCTTTCCGCTTCCGCCTTCTCCATACTTTCTTTCTGTAATTTCAGTTCTTCTTGTCTAACCTCTTCTGCTCGCTCCAACTCTGAAATTCGTACTTTTTCCTTTTCTTCTTCACGTAATCTCTTCTCTTCAATCTGTTGCTGACGTATCTCTTCGTCACTTTTCCGCGCCCTTTCAAATTCAATCATCTGCTCTAATCTTCTCCTTTCAGCATCTTCTCGATCTCTTCTCAATTGCTCTAATTGAATTTCAAATTGCTGCCTTTGCAACTCAAGTTCTGCTACACGAACTTGTTCTGCTTTCTCTTCTTTTTCCCTCTGAAGACGTTCTGCCTTCTCTTCCTTCTCTCTTTGAAGACGTAATTCTTCCTGTCGTACATTTTCTGCTTTCTCTTCCTTTTCCCTCTGAAGACGTAATTCTTCCTGTCGTACATTTTCTGCTTTCTCTTCCTTTTCCCTCTGAAGACGTAATTCTTCCTGTCGTACATTTTCTGCTTTCTCTTCTTTTTCTCTTTGAAGACGTAATTCTTCCTGTCGCATTTCTTTCTCTTCTTGTCTCCGTTTCTCCTCTCTTTCTTTCTCTTCTTGTCTTGTCATCATCATCCATTGCATCATCGTCTCCATAGACATAGGCCCAGGCGGTTTCTCAATAACCTTTTCCACAGCACCACCGACAGCACCTTCTTCTTCTTCTGCTTCTTCTTTAAGCCAGACTTCAGCTAGCGCTTCTAGCATGTCTTCACGTGACATATCTTCCAGTTTCTCTTCTTCAAAACCAGCCTTTAACAAGCGCTGTTTTAATCTTTCAGAAGACATCTTCTTCAGTTCTGATTGTTTCTTGACACTTAGTTTCTCCATCTTACTTCTTTACTTCAGTGCTGTCCTTTCTGGAAAACACGAGTTTTCTTTTGTGTTTGAAGTATTGGGGATTGTTCTTTGTTTGATAACAACAAACTTTTATACCTTTGTCGTTGAGGCTTTCGTTGTCGTCAATTTACCAATGATTCAAATGCGTATTCACCAGTCGACGTTGTTTCGAATCCCAGACGTTGTTTCGAATCCCAGACGTTGTTTCGAATCCCAGACGTTGTTTCGAATCCCAGACGTTGTTTCGAATCCTTCCGACGTTGTTTCGAATCCCACCGCTGCCACCAATTATGTCACCAACTCTTTTCTTTCTTAGTTGTGACCTACCTCAAGAACTTTCCTTATCTCTACATATAAATTGCTCAACGTCTTCTAACTGTTTAAGAATTAAATTGACACAGTTCTTTGAATGTTTCTTTCTTTCTTCAAACACAGTTTAATAACAACAACTCAACTCTTGCCTTACAACAACTGTACTACACTGTATAGTTCAAATTGACTGTCATCAGCAGTTTCTAAGTTTGGCGCGCTAACTGCACGTGTAAAACAATCTACCGTCAGCCAATGTTTAGGCTACTTTAGGCCAAGCGCCCACGAGCCGACAGCGCAACTAAGGCCTAAGACTAAAACGCTTAACAATCGAATACACATTATATATATATATATATCAACCTAAAGAACACCTGTGCTCATTATATATGCAAAACATTAGTTCACAATGTCTATGGCGCATTACACACAATTAATCGGTCAGTTACTTACTTTCATAATTAAATAGATCTATAATTATGTGGGCCACACTGGCCTGCCTTGCTCTACTGTAAAGGTGCGTCACAGTCTCAAACATGCCATTTTCTGATGAAAATAAACAAAATTCAGTCAGTGGAATGCTTACGACGGTTTTGAAGTACACGTTGAATTTCATCGAAAGACGGTCGCGAGCTCTTGTCGTATCGTAGACATCCTAAAACGGATGAAACAGTCGGCTTGATTATTTTTTCAGTCATTTCCGGATATATAATTCGCTATGTTGTTAAAATAGCATTTGGTAACTAAACTAAAAATAGGAAATGAGAACTTTTGCTATGCTGGACAACTTTAATTTATTGGTGCAAATAGTCAAAACTACGAGTAGTCACCTTGTAGTGCGCTGTATAAATGCTCTGAATGAATGAATCACTTAATGAATGACTCTGAGGCATGTGAGACCCGATTCAACGAATACCTTATATATAATTATAGAACTGAACTGAGTTGCAAAGAGCTAGAACATGGTTCAAAATTAAGGTGGTGGAGTCAGACTGGTCTGCATGCACATTCGGTATGGTTTGTAAGTAAGTTTGCGCAGACGTAAACTAGTCAAATTTGTTAAAGTTTTGGCCTGTGCCAAAGAGAAGAATTCAATTTTAGAATAATTAAAAAGCGTTAACTAGGCCTACTAGTTAGCCATCCCAGAGTGCATGTGCTTTGTGCATTAGTTGCAATTAGATGGAGATTATAAATAGACATGAAACTGTCAACTTAAATGAATAGTTGAGTATCGTTTGCGTACTAATGTTAGTCAGTCCAGAGAGTGGACGCAGAAGTTTTTTTATGCGAATTGAGTGAGTAGAATGGTGCACAAATTTATAGCAGGACCATAAAGACCAAACCAGTGTTCGAAGCGGTGAAGCAGTAGGCCTACACTAAGATCAGCAGTATGGAAAGTAGCAGGCATAAAAACAAGAAAGAAAGCAACAATATATTATTATGTTTCTTTCATTGATGAAGCCGAAAATGGTATTCTTAACGTACAACTAGTCTTACCGATAAGAATCTTTTTGATGATTTCCGGACAGGAATCTTGAATTTCCAGTTTGAGCTGCTCCTTAAGTACTGTAGCTATAAGTGCGGAATCCTGAATGTCCTTGTGAGGAATTTTTCTCGTTAGAATCTCCCACAGAACCACACCGTAGCTGTTATACAAGTAATAATTTAAATTTAAGGATCACACAACAGTAGAACTGTACCGATTAAACGGCCATACGTATAATCGGCCCAACCATTAGAACAATCGGTATTATTGGGATTCGGCAGAAATATTCGGTTAATCGGTACCGATGTAAAAAAAATTAATGTGTTATAATTTAATCATTTTATTCGGAGTATTGCATATTTGAAGTTTTTCATTCATTTGCATCTATTGTTTTAGCGTCCCTTATTATTTAAGCATTAGAACATTATCGTTAGCAACTTCCCTGTTTAATTTAAACGTCCACCTTTATAGTTGTGACTCTCCAAAATATATTTGTGGTAAATAACCTGAAAAGCCGAAGAAAATTAAATCAAGAACAAAACAATAAAAACGAAGTGAGCTCTTACGCAATCTTAAGCGACCATTCGACGAAACCGGAAGTCAAGAGGCTATTAATATCTGCTCGACAACTTAACAACAATGTTCAGAACATATAAGCCCCATACATTCGCTCAAACGCAGAGTTAAACGGATAATTTATTGACATTAATTTTTTAATAGCTGCATTATTTAGGCGTTTTTGTATTAGAAAACTTTTCATTTGTAAAAAACGACATGGGATTTTCAATTTTAACATGAATATCATTACACAATTGACGCACAGCAAATGCAACTTCCGGAATGGGTTGTAGCTAAATAATGGTTTCGAAAGGCAATTTGTTATGAGAAATATCTGGTAAAGAGTTCCAGCAGCTGGCTTTGGTGCAATTTAGAGCTGTTGCAACATCACGAGTAACAACAGAGATTGTTCCACTTCGCCGCTTTGGTGGCCAAACAGACGTCGACGGTTCAACTCTTTTTCTTAGCTATTTGATGAGGCTCCGTCCTCAGATGACGTTTCAAACAGAGGAACATCTGTCACTGTGTTTGCACGATTATGTTTCTCACGCTCCGCAACTGCTGTTAATCGTGCCATCGCTCTCTCTGCCAATTTCGGTCGCCTTGCGCAGATCCTAAATGCTCAGCTATCAAACTGTAATTTCGAATATGGAGTTTATACAATATACATGAATTAGCCGGTAGAAAGTCATTGAGTTGAAATATCACATGCACCTTGAAAACACCCTAGACCTAGGTCCTAAGGTCTAGTCTGCAATAGTTTCTTATAGTCATGCACAGCCTACATATTTTTCGCTATAGAAAAGGACACATTTGTCAAAGCTGACACTAGGAATCCACTGAACATAGGGTTAAAAAATTCTCTTATTCTGATATCTCACCACATTAAAGTGTTCCTTTTGGTATGTAGGTTAAGTGTTAAAAGTTTTATTCAGATAGACTTGTATGTAAAGGTAGCTCAATGCATTTAAAATTTATGGTAGCTTATTTCTGCGAAATTGCATATTATAAATCATAGTTGTTAAAACCCGTTTTTTCGTTTTTTATTTCTTCCCAAAAAATTGTTCTTTTTTTCGTTATTTATTTTTCGTCACTTTCCGTTTTTTTATATTTTTATGTATAACGTTACTTATTTATTTACTGTCGGTTATTATTTGTATAATTTCATTTTGTCTTCTATCCCTTACGTTGCCTCCGTCTTTTCAAGGATTCAGCTAATTTACGTCACTATTTAATGTCATCGGTTGAGAAATAATTAGCATAGTACAGGAACTAAAATTTATAAAAGTTATTTGAATTTCTAAGTTATCCAAAATGCGAATGTTGGTTCACAGTAATTTACGATTGACTGATAAATCAACTGATATTACTCCATATCAAATTCTTATATAAGTAAAAGTTATAAGTACAATTTTTAATTAAGTACACTCTATGCTTACAGAGTTTAGTTTTTAATAATCGTTTATGTCAGCATGGACCTATGCGGACTTATGTTTACTATTTAAATTTGAAAAGATTTCAATATTTTTAATTGCTCAATTTCTTATTAAACCAAACTAATATAAAAAGAAAAGAATTGTTGTAGATTAATGTTACTTGGTGTTTGCTAATAAATTTATGTCATTTGCTGCTTAAAATTAAATTGTGTAAACAAGATGTTTCATATTTAGATGTAGTAGGCCTACAAGATGTATCTTCTTCTTTAAGTTCTCTGCCCTTCGGCAGGTTCCAACTTCCAATGACGCCACTCTTCTCTGTGCTGTGCTCTTTCCTTTAATTCGCTGTATCCGTCGGCCATCCATCCCAGCATCATCTGCCTCGGTCTTCCTCTCCCTCTTTTCCCTTCCATTCTCCCTTCTATGATTTCCTTCAGGAGGGAGTCTCCTCTTAATACGTGCCCCATCCAGTTCTTCTGTCTTTCTCTTAATGTTGTTATTAGCGATCGCTTTTCATCAACCATTTCTAGGACCTCTTAATTCGTTGTATGCGTAGTCCAGCTCACCTTCTGATGTATAACAAAGTCAAATTAGTTTCTTTTCCATTTTTTCCGTTTATTTCGTGTTTTGTTTAAAAAAACGCCGTTTTCCCGTTTTTTACATTTTGTTTTTATCCGTTTTTAACAACTACGTTAGAAATTGATAAGGGGCTACAGAGTAAATACTGTGATTCAATGTGCTTATAAATATTAACCGAGAATAATATTATGTTTCTTGTAGTTCTTGATCTTGTTCCAATACTTTTGTTGTTGTTATGGCCTACTAATACGGGTACAACTTTGATATACAACTGCCAGCAATACAGAATTTCATGGCGGTGTATGTGTCCTACTTGGACAGAAACTTAAGAAACTCTATTGAACTTGACTTGCGGACACCACATCATGCCAAAGTGTTCGACACACTGATGGGACCCTACATTCGGTCTAACATCAAGCTATTTAAAAGATTTAGAGACTCATGGAGCGCAATTGAAGCAAATCGTTACGAGAATGGTATAAAGGTGACAGCAACTGTACTGGTTTTGGATACGGTGAAAAATGAGCTTATCAAGTTCATCCGGCACCAGATCAATGATATTTAGCCAAAAGACGACTATCGTGAGCTCCTTCACCTGGCACTGGTATTCTTGGGAGGAGCGGAAGGTGGTGGAGATGTGCGCACTCATGTTCCTGGAGCATACCATGGAGCTAGGTGGATGGCAAAGCTCATAAATTATACTGTTTAAAAATCTTTTTATTTCGCTCTCAATTCCATCGAACCAAACGTGAGTTGTCAGCTCTCCAAGAGTTCAATACATTTGTTATCAAGTTGTACATAAAGTGTTTGTACACAAGCGCGTGTGCCACATCTGCTTCTCGCAACGACTTGAATCTTCTGCATGAGTGTGATGCACATAAACAAACTAACAAAGCTGTTTCCCATGCAGCAATCAAGTCCTTTTGTGGCCATTTGGAGTATCTAAGAGAAACTCTTAAGTGGTCTTGCTTTCCTCAATCCAATTCTTCCTCTGGATATGAAGGAAGCAATGGTCACAGACCTAAGTATAAGGAATCGCATGGACAGCCTCCTCGGCGCATTGTACTGGACAGTGGACGTGGTGCTTTTGCCAACGACTCAGCTATCTGACTTTATGTCACAACATACTCTGCAGTGTTTTGCTGCTATTGGAATATCACATGATTTCCTAACCATTCACCCTCGAACAATCCTGAGTGTGTTAGTGCTCAGAAGAGTGGAGTGTCTGAAGGTAGTCAATGATGCCACAAAGAGGGGAATCGCTTTGATTCATTCGTTCAATGGTGTTCTCAGCAACCAGGAAGAAGAGAAACAGTTTCTGTTACCAGTTGTTGAGAGGCACAGCAAGCCATTTCCAGACACTAAGTCTACTGTTGCTAATCAGTAATGCTAGGGTTCAATAATTATTTGCTCATGGTTAAGTTAAAAATTATTAACACTCTCCATTAGGGCATAGCAAGAAATATGTTTTTGTTGAAAATGAACTTTGGCACAATCAGAAAGGTTGCTCCTGTCCCTAAACATAAGTATTAAAGAAAGATTGCATCAAATTTATGGCACCTAACTTTGCCGCCGAGCAACCAAAGTTTCGTCTACTTTCGCTGTTGAAAACCATGGCAAAAAAGACATGTAACTGTGGAAATCTATTAATATAAGCCGAAGTCTGTTTACGTTTTTCTGTTTGTTTGTTTGTATGTATGTTTGTCCTTATGTAAAGGCTCCGAAA
Organism: Aporrectodea caliginosa; assembly: GCA_020284085.1. Taxonomy (NCBI): domain Eukaryota; kingdom Metazoa; phylum Annelida; class Clitellata; order Crassiclitellata; family Lumbricidae; genus Aporrectodea; species Aporrectodea caliginosa. Next base: position 454,662 of record JACEVL010001239.1, on the reverse strand, counting down.
CGGAACGCTTTAGCGATTTACAAAATTTTACGAAACGTTATGACGCCACGTCTAGATCATCGCGACTATTTTCAACTCGCAATTTTATTTAAACGCCGATATATGGACATTTTACATTATTTCCAACTGTTTCGACGAGTTTATTTTAATTATACAGGCCATGGTAGGCCTATGGCCATTTGGCCGCGTCACGCATGCTAATTATGTAATCTTACGTCACGCATACTTAATTTTCAAATCAGGCGCTTTCGTTAAAAGACGCGAGTCGCTCCGAAAAATTACAATCGCAATAACGGCCGAACTTCGTCTATTATAATTATTTAGCCCGGGGAACAAATCCACAAATAATAGCCTACGTCGATAATAGAAAATAGGTTATAGAAAAACGACCGAGCTTAGTCTATTATAATTATTTAGCCCGGGGAATAAATAATAAGCCTATATAGCCTAAGGTAGCGTAGAGATAACCCGTGCAGTACACGGGCAAAACAACTACTTTCACCTTAATGTCGTTTCCGTTCAGATATAGGCCTATCATCAAATATAGTAAGTAAGTAAATAGCCTTTATTTGCAGCCGTTACATATTACGTATGGGAAAAACCCGGGCGAACGCCGGGTAAAAACTGCTAGTAACTTTTATTAAAAATGGCGTAACATACTATAAAGAAAATTCCTGCCCCGTATATTTGTGTGCTTCCGAGTTGCTGAAAAATCAGCTACCTGTAATTGCAAATGTTAGGCAGTTTTACATGATTAGAAAATCAGAACATTCAAAAACAACTCCGGCGTCAAAATTGCGAAGGAAGTTGCTACAAATGTCATTGATGTCTGAATTAAAGCTGGAATTCCCACTATCAGCTTAATATCCACGGAACACAAGTTGGAAGATTTGCATAAAGAAATGAGGAATGTGATGAAAAGAAAGGAGAAAATAAAGAAACAGGCATTAAAGAGCGCAGAGTGAATAGCTCAAAATTGTTTAGGGAAAGCTCTTCCCTCTTGTCAGTTGCTTGATGTCGTAAGTTTCAAACGAATTCATGGAGATTTGCCAGAAATTACAGGTTTTCAGAGTATGAGTAAAGATCAAAGATTCCTCTATGAAATGTGATTGGCAGCTGAAAATGGATCGATTTCAGAAAGTTTAAGCAGCTGAGAGAACGGAAAGATAGTCCACAGTCATTGGCTTACTACTGCTAATAGGTTATTACGCCTTTACGAATCGACATCCCAACCATCCCAAAGTTTATTTTTTACATTGGCAGAATACATTATCAAAGTATATGCTCCTATTTGGATTGAAATAAAGCTGAAGCCCCAGTGTTATGATGGTGCTACTCATTTATTGAAAGCTATTCATTTATCGCGTTCTTACCATCCATTCAGATGATAAATGTATTCATCAGAATGGCTTCTATGGTCATTGGTCACCCAGAAACATGTGTTACTGAATATGATATTTGATGAGAGAAAACACATAAGAGATCTGGCAGCCAGAAGAATTAAAGTAGAAAGGGAAGCTGATCGTTGTCACCATACCAGTTCTGGTGATGTTAGAAAATGCACAATCCCGAAACTCAGTTTTGAAGCCACTGACTACTATAAGCTAGTAAAAGTGGTTGGATTTTCACAGATGTGAACCTCCTATAACTTGCAAGTTTATGGAAAATGACCGTGAGGAAGCCATTAAGACTGGCAGTATGTCAGAACTGGAAATTACCCTTGCCACACGCAAGCAGTAGAGAGCCACGTCAGGTTGTTACGGATGCAGCAAGGTCAGTTTGTGGAAAGGACGTAGAGAAGCGCGAATTCCGCAAAAAACATGGCCAAATATACCACAAAAAGTGATTGGAAATCATAATGTAAGTGAAACGTATTGTGTGCTTGTGAACTTTTTGTGAAGTAAGCGTAAGTAAGGATTGCAAGTTTTTTTACGGTAACGGATTATTCCATGTATTATATTCGAATATTGTATTGCTTGTATCTCATTAATGTCAGAATTGTCAAAGAAATTAGCCTGTTCTATAAAATCCAGCTTACAATATTCCTATAATTACTACTTCCGTTAATAAAATAATCAAATTTCAACGGTGTTATATCGGTACCTCAATAGTCGCATTGTGCGGTATATTGGAATAACTTCAGAGCCATGGCGGCAAAGTTAGGCAGCACACTAAACGCATAATATCTATACCAGACACTATCCTATGCATATGAGCAACAAATTAATATATGCCATACATAATCTGTTCTGGTCACTATACCCTACTCTCCATAGCAATGTATGTTACTCATTTATGCTGCATGGACATTTAACATTGCAGAATGTAACAACTTTGAACAAGTAGAGCTACCTGTAAATAGTCTCTGACTGATACCAAAATTTGTGTCCTTGTTATCAATAATCAAAGGTACAAAAAGTAACTGATCTTTTAAAACATTGTTCTGAATTGTATACAGGCTACACGTTTCATTATTATTATTTAGCGCAAAAGCAAATGTCTAGAAGCACTAGAGGGATAAATATTCAGGCAGACTGATCATAAACTCGAAGTACTTGTCAAATTCCACTCTGTCATTGTCAAAAATCCATTCCTAAAAATAAATCGCGCGAAAACCACAACGAGTCTGCCAAAAGAATGTTATTTGCAACACCCAAATCTACACTTTATTGTATTGTACTTTGACTTTGTAAAGCGCCTCGCAGTGGAAACCATTCACAGCCGTTACAGCGAGGGAGCTCCGGGGATATAAAAATGTCTTTAACCTTCGCAGGATGGAGACATTTTACGATACACGGAGGACGGAGAGGCGTAATTTTTTACCCCAACGATATTTTTAATATCTCAGCTGATAGCTAAGGTACAATAAAAAAAATGAAGTATCGATTTTAATAGTTCCAAGGTCAAGGATCCGTTTATCGTTGGAGCAATAGTGTGGAATACAGGTATCCAAGATGGCGGCCAATATGGACGCTAAAACACAAAACTATGTATGTCTTAGCTCACATGTAAGCTAAAATAACAAATGAAGTCTCGAATTTAATATTTCGATGTCAAGGAATCGAACTCCAGTAGTGGCAATAGTGCGCGAGTGGTACTTTCCGAGATGGTGGCCAATATGGCCGTCTAAAGACAACTATGTATTTCTCAGCCCATAGGTAAACTAGAAAAACATAATGGAGTGTCAAATTTAATATTTTCGAGATCCAGGACGCGATTTATGGTAGCGGCAATAGTGTGCGAGTGTTACTTTCAAGATGGCGGCCAATATATTCGTAAAGAGAAAAATATGTAAATCTCACCTCATAGGTAAGCCACAATAACAAATGAAGTGTCGAATAGAATATTTTCTATGTCAATGAATCGCTATCTCGTAGAGACAATATTGTGGGAATACAACTATCCCAGATGCGGCCAAAATGGCTGCCAAATGAGAAATACGAGCTGAGATATACATATTTTTGGATAGCAACAATTCCACACAGTTTCCACTACGAGAAACTGTTTCCTTGACCGCGAAAATAGTACATTTGACATATAATGTGTTTTTCTATCTAACCTAGGAGTTGGTATAAGCATATTTTTTGGGTTTGGCGGCTATATTGGCAGCCATCTTCGAAAGTAATACTTGCACATTATTGCCGCTACCTTGAATCGAATCCTGGACCTGGAAAATATTACATTCGACACTTAATTTGTTATTCTACTTTACTCATGAGGTGAGATATGCAAATGTTTGTGTTTTTTGCGGCCAAATTGGCCGCTATCTTGTAAAGTAAACTCCCCAAAATTATTACCACTATTAAAAATCAATTCAACGGTTGATTAAGTACTTTATTTCTGATTACTTAATACTTATGAACTAACATCTTTGAGAAAAACATATTCACTATGAACGAATAAATAACGACGTCGTGGACGACGAGGGTTTACTTTTTACCCCAGGACATTCCCCATGACGCATTGGACTCAAAACTCGTCTTCCAACAACATGACATTTTCCTGGCTTTGGTGTATAATATGTCACTGGTCGAAACTTGTAAACACATGGAACGTCCAATTATACCGGCCTATAGTTGCTCCGCAATCAGCATCCAAACACCCCTGGGGTAATTATTTACCCATATCCGTCCTGCGATGGTTGAGCATCGTACAGAGATGGAAGACCAGTATCTAGGTACGGATGCATATACCCAAATCCCAATGCGTACAGCAGTTCCAAAATATATGTTATAGTAAAACTAGAAATTGGATGAGCAACGAAAGCATGGCATTGGTGGTAAATTATTGCAGTAAAACGACAGATAAAAATATTTATAGTAAAGTAGAAGTTAAATTAGGGGTGGATATATGTCAGAGTAGAAGTAGAAGTTAGATGAGCGATGAAAACATGGCTAAAGTATGTTTTAATAGCTTTACGACGCGGTACTTATTGGGATTTGGGCACAGGTGCTCGGCTTGCCGGCGAGATCATTGCAAGAGGAGAGATCCACGATAGCAAAAACCGACAAAGACTGTATATTATCTAACCATGCACTGCAGTTGGGTCAAGCAATTCTATTCACTCTCTGTAGTATCCTGAACCTTGTAATAAGTTATGTTTTTGGCAACGTAACAATTATCCCTCTGCAAAACTTTATAGCACATCAATTAAAGACATAAAAAGCCATAACATAATCTATCGCTATGACAAGCGACGTCTTGTTGCAATCACAATATGCTGAATGGTGAGGACAGGTTAACATTACATTGTTATACTTTTGTATTCCTAAAATAACAAGGCGATTATTAACAGGCTACACTGATTGACTAATTACGGAAGAATGATACACATTATATTGCCTAATGCTGCTATCCAGTATTTAGTTTCGACTCACCTCCAAACATCACTCGCCTTGGAAAATGCATTGTTGGTAATGACTTCTGGAGCCATCCAGGCATACGTTCCGCCACCAGGCATAGCCGCTGTGCCGCAATGTTCCAGAATCTGGTCGATGTCAGTGATCTTTAGTGTTGCATTATAAGGGTTGGAAGCTGCATCTGGTTCCATGACGACGACTAATAAGCAAACATTAACAGTGAAAGAAACTGTCTCTTAACAACAAATGATCTACATCATGCGTTTCATGCACCTGTAAACAGAACTAATTTATAACTTATGGTCGTAATTCAGTTACTTCAACCACACTTTTTGACATAAGGCTACTTAAAAGTGAACAGTGGATGAGGCCTCACTTTAAAACTTGCACATTGAAAGTGTATATGGGTGTGAATTCCATCCATACGCTGAATTAGTGAAACGAGATAATCGTTTGGTGCTCGACCAAATCACTTCCCGTATGTCAAGATTGCTGGTCACAATGTCTGCAAGGTTGAAAAAATAAATGTATAAAACTTACTATTTGGCGACTTGAGGTCTCTATGAACAATATTCTGTTGATGAAGATATGCCATGCCATTAGCGATCTGAGTTCCCCAATCCTTCATAATTTCCAGCGGAAGATCAGATGTGCACCGCTTTAAAATAACTTGCAATGATCCTCCGGCGGCGTATTCCATCAATATGTATAGAGCTGGCACATCAAAACTTACATCATGAACGGTTATTAGGTTTCTGTGGCGCAGTGACATCCAAATTTCGCAAGCTGTAAGTTGTTTTTTTATGACATTGTTTTTCGTATCCAGGCCAAACATACGCTTCTTAATAGCAAATGTTTGATTTTTCCAAATGCATGGACCATATACTTCGCCAAAGGCTCCCATTCCGATAAAAAGACCGTCAGAAGTAATCATTTTGAAGATTTTTTCACTGAATAACACTTCGTCAGTCGTGGACTCCAATTCAGGTCTCTGCAGTAAGAAATGCTGACCAATACAGCTTGTTGCAAGTCAGATTCTTATCCAAAATAAGCAGAATTAACAACATTAGCAATGATGTTAGTAAAGACGATTACATTTGAAAATTTTCGTTGCCTGTGGTTTTATAGAGGTAGTTATCGAGCTCTTAATAATAATAATAATAATAATAATAATAATAATAATAATAATAATAATAATAATAATAATAATAATAATAATAATAATAATAATAATAATAATAATAATAATAATAATAATAATAATAATAATAATAATAATAATAATAATAATAATAATAATAATAATTCGGACTCCTTACACATTTCTCGTTTTCATTGCATTGTATCATCAACGTATACGTGGATGCAAAAATTAAACGAACGATGAGAACTGTTTAAAGTAAGAAAAAAAAAAAAAATAATAATAATAATAATAAAAACTTGAAGACGAGGCCTGACCCTCCAGACAAATTTCCTGCTCCTTATAACAATTTTTCATAAATCCTGAGGGATCCTCGATACCTCGGGTAAAAAATAATAATAATAATACTTGGCGTAGCAGCAGCAGTTGTTGTTTTTTTTGTTGTAGTAGGAGGCATAATGGTAGTAATATTCTATACTGTCTGCCTGCCTGACTCTCCGAATCTTGACCCCTGCCTATCGATTTTGTTTTGAAAGAGCGCCTGTGCATAAGAAAATAATAATCTTAATTTAATATTTTCCAACTGACAAGTACGCAGTATGATTACACCTAAGAATCTGGTGACTTCTATTAAACTATCTTCTACATTAATTATGCATTCAGAGTGTAGCCTATTCAACTGAAATTTTGAGACCAAACTTGAACTATGTCCGTTTTAGTTTAAAATCCGTTTACTAAATTACCTATTAAACACATTTTTACTTATCTCTTTCAACCCCTTAACTCACTCTAGTCGGTATCTAACATCAACATTTGCGTGTTTTTAGGTACACGTAATTTTTTCAGCTCAAAGATTTTTCACCAGCCATGTCGAATTATCATGCCAATTCATGTATGAACTCCATATACGAAATTACAGCCCTAAAGATGAGCATTTAGGACTTGCGCAATGCGACCGAAAATAGAAGAGTGATGGAAGGGTTAAAAGCAGTTGCGCAGCATAAGCAGTGGCGGATCCAGGGTTGCTTGCGCGGGGGGGCAAGGGCTCTTTCCAGAGGGCGCCATGTTCATGCGTAAATATTGTAATTGACTTTAAACGATAGTAGCCCATGTTTTAAATAAAGCTTAGCAATGTAGTAGACCATTAGTATATACTATTCTAAATAAAACTGTTTCAAAGTGGCAAAATGTTCCAGGACATAATTTAATGTTGTCGCCGATTCATCAAGCAGTTATATGAATTGTTTTCTATTAGGCTTCATCAGTGCAAAGCGATCGATGGTTGCTTTAGAGTCAGTTCTTTTTCGATTGATGATATTAAGGCCTAATGCCTGACTAGACAGATGTTCATTTAATCGTCTTGGCGGAGCCGGATCGCAAGTAATATTTTTATTATTTTCAATCTGCTACAAGTTCTTTCTGCAGTAGCCGACGTAACAGAAAGAGTGAGATATATTTAATACATGCATTAAAATACTAATAGATTAATTAGGGCATTGGTTCGCAACCTCGTAGATCACGGTAGTGACGGCACCCTTACTAATGCAATGGGAGATCAACTGCACCTCTGGCCTAAATTTCATCTATTTTTCATCGAGTTAGTTCAATATTTTACTGACAAGCAACGTTCTTTGTATTCAACTGAAGGGTTGCGACTCCACACAGTACCATAACTTTGAAAAGATTATAGGTTTATTTGTTAGTAGTGATAATTTAAGAAAATATTTATATAAAAGGCTGCCCAAATGTTATGGTTCTGGGCACCCTTGAGTGCCGCGACATCCAGGTTGGGAAGCACTGGATTAGGGAGTACTTATTAATTGCTTGTCTGTGACTGTTCCAATGCAAGCGATTTGATTAGTGGCGTAGCTATACATGTAGGTACTTTGGCGCCCGGGGCAAGTAGCCTAATGACAAGAGGGGCAGAACCGCCATTAGAAATTTCGAATTTTAACGAAACAGAGTTACTGAAAAGTTAGGCCTGTGTGTTGAACGTGAATCGATTTTATGAATATATGGGTCTTACCAGACTCCGAAGTGTTCTAGCCTTGATATCTGCAAAGTCTTTGCGAACTTCAGCCCGCCCTGGACTTTGGCCAACAGGGCGCCTACCTAGCGCCGTGGGAGGCTTCAAGAACACTGATAACCTGACCGTATGGGAAGGATGGGTTTCTTCGAATTCCAAATGCAGAGGATGTTTCATGTGATACGCATAATAAATCAAACTGAACGACAGACCAGAGGATCACCCTGCAGCCCTCCGGCTGCAGGAGTCGCCCGCAGCCCATCCGGCTGCAGGGGTCACCCGCAGCCCCTCCGGGCTCCGGCTGCAGGGGTCACTTCATCTCAAGAGTGGAAACTCGACATACTGTATCTTGCTGTAAATACTAAATAGGTCATCGAGTGAAATTTGTCCTGTTTCATACGATTAGGCCGTCGTTAAAAGTTAGGGCGCAGATGATAAAATGTCCTTAGAAATTTAATTTGTGACACATCGCCTCTTTTGTCAACCATGACAGGTTTGGTCTTGAGGGGCGCCATCATACAACCAAGCGGGGCGCGGGGGCGAACCGCCCCCCCGCGCCTATAGCTAAATCCGCCACTGAGCATAAGTCACGTTATCGTGCAAGCGAAGCTCTAGCGAAGGGAGGTTCCTCCACTGGAAACGTCATCTGAGGAAGAAGCGTCATCAGATAGCTCAGAAAAAGAGCCAGAACCGGCGACGTCTGCTTTACCACCAAAGCGGCGAAGGGGAATAATCTCTGTCGTTTCTCGCGATGTTGCAGCAGCTCTTTATCGCACCAAAACCAGCAGCAGGAAAACCTCTCATTTTCGATCTGCTCTCGCTGCATTCAATCTATGCAGAACCAACGGGTGAGCTGATCATCAGCACTTCAGCGTTCCATCGAGCAAGGAAAAATAACTGTTTAGACCTATCAGCAGAGCTTTGTGCAATTTGCGATCAGAAGCTTCGTCGAACTATCCACTGGAACGGCAAGATCATGCCAGATGTTACAGAGAGAGGACGAAGGTGTATCGATCACCTTTCAATAATGGTACATGTATCTGGTGAGGAAAACCAGTTAAAACTGTACTTGCTATCAAGCTCTTAGCATTGTGCTGACAGATGACGTGTATGCGTGTAAAGCATCCTAGAAGTAGCTTGCTACTGACGATGCTCTACAAATTGTGGTAATTGCAATTGCAATTACGATGTAACCAAGACATTGGCCATCCCCAAACACCAATCCGGGACAGTTCCCGTTATGTCAGATGCGTGTTTGGCCGGGAAAAGGAGTTACCCTCATTCAGTCCTACAATGAAGCCCTGGTTCGAAATAAGAAACACAAGCAATTTTGTTCTACAGTATCTGTCGAGAACCATCGATACCAATTTACAAAGACACTAAAGTGAATAAATAAATGACAAATAATTGAGAGTCAGAGAGTGACAGTATTTCCTTTCTTTTGCCTTATATTTTATGTTTACTTGTTGAAATTTGTTTTTTTATCCTTGAAAATTACAATGTATCACAATGCTTTCTAAGTGCTAATTCATCCGGGGCTTTGCGCAAATTCTAAATCTATTCCGATTTTCATCTAATTTGGCAAATGACCATGTTTCTCAAGGTGGAAATGACAATGTTTCTCAAGGTGAAAATGACAATGTTTCTCAAGGTGGAAATGACAATGTTTCTCAAGGTGGAAATGACAATGTTTCTCAAGGTGGAAATGACAATGTTTCTCAAGGTGGAAATGACAATGTTTCTCAAGGTGGAACACGAACACAAACTGGCCGATAATAATTTTGAAACGTCAATCTTTAGACACACCCTAATGAACAGGGATTCTCCAATAAATTAAGATTATCGAGGTGATTTCACTTGAAGCAGACATCGACTGACTTCTTGTACATTATGACAACGGTGCAACAAAGCCATTTGGATAGGATTAGTCATTCTGCCTTACCTGTGCTTTTGGAGAAAGTGCCTTGCCGTCTCCTGGCTTTTGTCTTGAGAGTGAATCACCTGCTGTTAACAATATAATACTATTAAAATATTTAATTAAGTAAGCATAATTATTAAAAAATGCCAAGGAAGTAAAAAATTATAAGCTGAGCACGATATATCGATATATCAATATATCGTTATATCGATTGCTCTCTGATTCGCATGTATGCATAAACAAAATTTTCTGTTCCAAGCGTGAAACGTCATTATCATTAATTCATTCCTTTTGAACATCTATATACTCTTGTATAACAAGACTTGTGCCTTTTGCGCACTTCACTTCTACCTGTAACTTGCTGCATGATGCCGACTGGGCACGTAAACCTGCGTCTCGCTCGACGGTGAGGTTTATCCTGACCGTTGGCAGCCCTCTGGACAGAGTGTGACAGCGCCCCCACCTACCTACAGCTCAGACTGGATCCGTGCTCTCTCTACTCAACCGTTCCACATACCTCGCGCCACGGGAAGAATCCTCTTCCGCTGTAAACTATGGCGGCCTGCGTGCGCTGAAGCAACGTCCGGCAGGCCTCCGCCATTCCTGGGGCCGGCCTCTCCTCCATCGCTGGCGCCCGACAACGATTCATCCCTTCCCCTCCTCCGAGGGGGGTTCGCCTGGCGACTTGCGACGTCCAATCGCTGCAGAACAATTACATTCCTATGACTGATACGATTATCTCTGAGGATCTTCAACCCCTCCTGGTCACGGAGTCGTGGCACTGTTCTACAACTGACGTGGCGTTGCGACGATCATCGCCGCCGGGCTACACATATGTGGATTGCCTGAGAGCGGACGTTCCAGAGAGGAGATCGTCGGGGCGGTGGGCTTGTCATCTACCATCGGACTGCTCTACCTACGCGAAATCTAAAGATACTAGACCCTCCTACCACCTCTGAGGCTCTAGCTGACTCTGTGGCGTAACCTCGCGGCCCCTTTACGGTGATCATCATCTATCGTCCGGGCTCGGAACCACCGTCAGCAGCCTTCTTCGGTGACCTTGCTGCGCTGTTTGAACAGTGCGACCTGTGCCATACCCAGCTGGTTGTGGCGGGTGACCTCAACTTCCATCTTGAAGACCCGGAACTGCCTGCGGCGATGGAGTTTACGCATATCACAGAGTCTCTGAACCAACCCATCGACAGGGTGGCTGGTTGGACGTGCTTATCACACGCGACGACTGCCAACTAACAGACCTCGCAGTTAGTTCACCCGCCGACTGCATCAAACCTTGGCCTCGTCATTGCCACTGTGCCATTTCACCGTGAAACACCGATGCAAATCGAGGAGCTCCGCGACTGGAACACGCTGGACCGTGATGCCTTTCGTGAGGCTTTACTCAGCATTCCGGCATTTGTAGACCCGACCTCCCTCGCCGACGTCTCGACCTCTCACATATTTGCTATCTACGAGTCGTCAAATCAAAATCAAATCAAATCAAATCTTCTTTTATTGCAACCAAATTAAAAAATAAAACATCATGCCATTTCACTATGACTAACATCGTCAATACTTACATGTAGCTTCCAGCCCGCACAGTGAAGATGCGTCGCTCGGTTCTAACGCCTTGATATGACGATGAATGTCGTTCCTACCGGGTACACGCTCGTCGTCTGGAGAGGCGCTAGAGGCTAAAACAGAATCAGCTGACGACCGTCTGGCCTGGGTGAGGTGCGTTGCACCGGCAATACAAGAACAAAGAGCGGAGTTACTGAGAACGCGAGATCGTTCTTCACTCAGGGAAGCCGAGGAAGCTCTGGAAGACCTTTAACGATATCCTTGGTCGTTTCCGCCCGGGAGCATGCCGGGCTGCACCGCTCTTCACGGCTGATGCCTTCCTGGAGGCCTTTACGACCAAGGTTCGCACCGTTCGTGAGACCACAGCTGATTGCCACGGCCGATCTTTCAGACTACGGCGTGCGGCTTATTCATCCTAAGCCCGGTTACTGGTGAGGAGTTGCGGCGAACAATCCTAGCGTCAGCGCCGTAAACCTGTGACCTCGATCCCTTGCAAACGTTCATCCTGCAGGAGTTCGTTGACACTCTTCTGCCGTTCCTCACAGTGCTCTGTAACCTTTCTCTCTGTTAGGGTTTCCTCCTGCGTCGCGGAAGAGATCAATTCTTGTTCCGGTCCTTAAGGCTAAGGGGCATATCTGAGCCAAGTAACTTTAGGCCCATTGCAAATGTTTCATTTATCTCCAAGATTATTAAAGAGATAATTGCTGCCAACTTGCCCATTATAAGGAAAAAAATGGCCTTCTGCCAACCTATCAGTCGGCATTCCGTAAGGGACATTCCACGGAAACCCTGCTGGTCCGCCTCCTTTCTTAAATTTTATGGGGCTATCGATAAATCTCAGGTCACTCACTGTTCGATGTGAGCGCCGCATTCGCTATATACAGTCGACCATGAGATTCTTCTGCAGCGCTTATCTGTCTGTTTTGGCCTTTCCGGTAATGTGCCTGGTTGGCTTACCTCTTTCCTGCAGGAGAGCTCCTTTATGGTGGCCCACGGTTCCACTAGGTGTCCATGGTCCCTGCGCCATTTGGTTTGCCCCAGGGCTCTGTCCATGGCCCCTCCTTTATATAATCTTCACTGCTGACTTGGACCCCTGCTTGCGACTAGGGCTGTCCTCAGTCATTCTAATGACCTTCAAGTGTACGTCCACTGCTCGGCTGCAGGACAGGCGATCTCTGCGGTGAAAACAATAAGCCAAGCCATCGAGACCCTGCAGAGGTGGATGTCATCAAACTGCTTACGGCTTAACCCGACCAAGACACAGCTTATCTGGCTTGGCATCCGTCAGCAGCTCGCAAAGGTAGACCTTGGGTCCCTTGCCATGAAATATTCTCACCTCACCGTATCATCCTCAGTCCGAGAGCTGGAAGTACACCTAGACCAGGAGCTCACATTTGTCCAGCATATCAATCTCCTTTGCCGTAGCTGTTTCTACAAGCTCACTAGCTCCATTACCCACAGCGCATTGCCTACCGGGTCTCTGCGCTGGTTCGGCGCTGCATTGAGGGCAGGGCACCTCCTTATCTGCGCGAGCTCTGTTGCTACACAGTGGCTGTTCAGCGTCGTGGCTCCCTGTGGTCGGCTGCGCAAGCGGAGTTACTTGTTCCCCATGCGCGAACTGTTATCCGACAGAGTCGCGCTTTCTCTGTGGCTGTACCGGTGACCTGGAATGGGCTTCCGGTGGCACTGCGTCTGACGCCAATGGCTCAATCAGCGCTGTTCTTCTCTGGCCTTGAGACTGTCCTGTTCGACCGGGGCTGGGCTGGGAGCGCTCATGAGTTGACTGTCTTGAAGGGGCGCTATATAAAACTGTAGTACTGTAGTAGTAGTAGTAGTAGTAGTAGTAGTAGTAGTAGTAGTAGTAGTAGTAGTAGTAGTAGTAGTAGTGGTGGTGGTGGTGGTGGTGGTGGTGGTGGTGGTGGTGGTGGTGGTAGTAGTAGTAGTAGTAGTAGTAGTAGTAGTAGTAGTAGTAGTAGTAGTAGTAGTAGTAGTAGTAGTAGTAGTAGTAGTAGTAGTAGTAGTAGTAGTAGTAGTAGTAGTAGTAGTAGTAGTAGTAGTAGTAGTAGTAGTAGTAGTAGTAGTACATTCATTCATTCATTCATTCATTCATTTCATTTCAGAGATTTATATAGCGCCCCTTCAAGATTATCTACTCAGAAGCGCTCCCGACTCAACCCCGGCTAAAGAGAACTGTCTTCAGGTTAGAGAAGAATGTGGCCGCAAGGGCTCTATGCATTAGGCGTAGATCCACAGGGAGCCCATTCCAGATTGCAGGGCCAGCAACAGAAAAGGCACGGCGCTGCATAATAGTTGTCCGTGACCGGGGAACAAGAAGCTCAGCCTGTTTAGAGGAGCGGAGAGAACCACGGCGCTGGACGCTCAGGGTGGAGCAGCAGAGCTCCTGTAAGTAAACAGGGGCCACACCCGCGAGGCAGCGCCAAACCAAGGCAGAGATCCGGTAAGCGATCCGCTGCGGGAAAGGGAGCCAATGCAAGACATCCCGCATGTAATCACTGACATGGCCGAATCTTGCGATGCGGCCAATAAGGCGTGCCGCCGCTCGCATGACCCGAACCAAGCACCCAACCCGAGCCGCCGGAAGACCCACATAGAGGGCGCTGCAGTAATGCAGGCGAGAAGGCGCTGCAGTAGTAGTAGTAGTAGTAGTAGTAGTAGTAGTAGTAGTAGTAGTAGTAGTAGTAGTAGTAGTAGTAGTAGTAGTAGTAGTAGTAGTAGTAGTAGTAGTAGTAGTAGTAGTAGTAGTAGTAGTAGTAGTAGTAGTAGTAGAAGTAGTAGTAGTAGAAGTAATAATAATAATAATAATAATAATAATAATAATAATAATAATAATAATAATAATAATAATAATAATAATAATAATAATAATAATAATAATAATAATAATAATAATAATAATAATAATAATAATAATAATAATAATAATAATAATAATAGTAGTAGTAGTAACAACAGCCTCTTCAAGAAAACTATTCAGTCATATGTATAGTTTGTATTCACACCACTTGTCTCATCAAAACTTAATCGCATTGTTGTGGATCTATGTTAACTTAAGTGACAAAGTGACAAAACCCATCAATAAAGTTTAAACTTGAATATAAACAATTGGTCACCTGTGAAATACGTTTTCATGCGTTCGAACTCTTCGTCATTCATTGTTATATTTTTCACTGCAAGTTTTTGAGAATGAGTCAGCAACTGATTAAAAAGCTGTTCAGCAGGGTCCTTTAGACGACCACTGGTCAGAAATTCATGCAGACGTAGTAGTTCTTTCACTGTTTCACACCAGATGTAAAGAACAATGCTTCCTCCTTTCTTGCCATGGATTACTTTGAATTGAGCAAGTTCAATTATTCTATAGCTTTCGTCCAACGATTTACCATCAAGCTCGTTTGCAAATTTTGTTGAAATTTCTTCTTCTGCCGGCGTAACATTTTCCAAAGGTCCGTCAAAATGAGTATGAACTTTCGTAACAACTAAGAACAAAGCAGACCAGTGTAAGGATGATTCATTCTAATATAATAATATTTATTCAAAGATATTCAAACAAATTTTTCTTTCTTTAAATAGCCAATACTTTGCTAAGCCTCTCATGTGCTCAGCATGATGTAACCTCTGGAAAAATCCTCTGCTGCTACCCAGTTTCCTATCTCCAGCACACCTATTGTAATGATGCCCTTGACCCTTACACAAACATTCCCATCTATATATGTATGATTGTATGTAGGTGTGATTGAATAATGAACAGATGCTAATTTATAATAGCATTCGATGTACATAGTTCCAGTGCAGAATTACTGTAATAATCAGCGCAGTTTAGTGATAATTAGTCTAGGTTGGGGAAACTTGATGAACTGCCTGGTTAGTGGTTACACAATCGTATGGGATACATGTCATTGGCCAGATTTAAAGTGAAACTGTAATGGAATAGCTGACGGCTATGGCACACGCGCATTGGATTTACAGATGACGTGGCTGTTTTAGTTGGTAGAGTGAAGATAGGACGAGAGTGAGAAACGACTCCGGTTGAAGTCAAATGTCAATCGGAAGTCTGAACGCTTTATCTAATCAGGTCGGTCGATGAATCATCACGATTTCGACTCGAACGGTTGTTGTAAAGTCAACTCAGTTCGCCGCTAGTCGTAATGCTACTATTCGAACTAACGCTTGAAGGAACGTTTATCGTTATCGTTAGGCTAGTTATCCTGCCAAAGGCATAGAACGTTTGAACGAAGATTATCGTCGAGATCAATCGAGATAACCCTTCGGACGAAACGATAGCTTAACTCTTAGCTGCTATTTCGAACTTGAACTGCCCCAAACTGTATTGTACCTTTTTTAAATAGCCTTGGAGGGCACCGTTGGGTTGTAAGGCCTACCTTAAATAAGAGGTAACAGGTAACTTACTTCTATTGAGACAGGAAGATGCATTAGGCTTCGTGGCGTCGTCCTGCGGTATAAAATACCGGGGGTGTGCCTTCCTCAGGTATAAAAATGCCAGACTGAAGTCAAATTGGTATTTACCATAATATTCCGACAGTACTCTAGAGGAAGGAGAGGTCGATGCATGCATCTGTCAAAGTGGACTCCAAGGTCGCGGACGGTATCAGCTTGTCGAACTTCTGCATCACTAAGGGAGAAAGTACTGCCATTAATTAGAGAGTGACGCACTAGAGAAACCCAGACTATGATGGATTAAGTTTGTGACGCGCCATCCGCTCCCAAAGGCTCTCGATACAAAGCATCACCCTCGAGCATAAATACTTTTCAGTTAAGCAGTTTGTAATGACTCAAAGATGACGTGGTTAAGGAGACCACAAATGCTTGTAAGATATTTTCCACATTGGTCGTATAAAATTATATTACAAAAAAGAGGGACACAAACTGATGATCGTGCAACACCAAAGGTGACCTGCCTTGGTAACGTCTCCTCTTCTTCCGAATGGACAGATTGTGTGCAAACGTTTATGAGCGATTCAAGGCAACTTGATACCCAAGCGATAGAGTCAATTAAATAAGATGTCATCACTTGTCGTGGTACTTAACCCTCGGGCTACCAAGCTTTTTTTGTAACACTGACCACCCCCTGGATTTCGTGTTTGGTTTCACATATCATAACTTGTAATATAGCACTGGATTCAGCATTCATTTCTGCACAGAATGGTATATTTAGTTGTATATTATGTGAATGCACCTCGAAATTACATCACTTTTAACAACGGAACCCCCTTAATTAACGATATTCTATATTATTGTGTAAATTTTGTACTTTTTGGATAAAAAAATATAAGATTATGTGTGTTCTGAAACTGATCTATGTCACATACATCCCTACACATGTTTATATACGTGTAAATATACATCCATACATATATATCCATACATATATATCGGTTTACGTTGTAATGCTGTATTCAGCCATTTTCACACAGATTACGCGTATTATTATTTATTTTGATCACTTCCGGTTTTCATAAGACAAACATATAAGTATGCAAATGAAGCCCTACATTCCCTCTAAAGAATGGTATATTTGGTTCTCTTTCAGGAAGACAAATGAATACGCTACAGACAAAAACTAAGGGGGGAGTGCTTCCATTCAGCCACTTTTCACGCATATCACGCGTATTATTATTTATTTTGATCACTTCCGGTTTTCATAAGACAAACATATAAGTATGCAAATGATTCCCTACATTCCCTCTAAAGAATGGTATAAATGGTTCTCTTCTAGGACGAATAGTCAATAAGCTATAGTCGAAAAACTAAGGGAGGGTGGTATCCACCCCTCTGGTGCCTCGGGTATATCGGGTATAACTTTTGAATGGCGTGGGCTACCACCATGATGTTTACCTCAAAATGTGCGCCAATGAATCTGCTACAGCCACCTAAAATGCAAAAATTATATTCCATATGGAAAAACAAATTATGCATAAAAACCTAGGGGGGGGGTGGCAACCACCCCCCCTTGGTAGCCCGAGGGTTAAGTACAAGGTTTTCGTGCGCTTTGCGTTTGGACGGTAGTCATTGAAGTCGGTTCTCCGTTTTAAATCTGTCAATACATAACAGGTGGACTTGATTTCCGATGGGATTTTGCCCATTGCCAAAATTTATATGTGCTATTTGCGACTGGGAAATCTTGGATTTGCTGAACCTATGGCGATGAAAAGTCGTTTGAGTGGTGACGACCGTCAACAACAGAGAGGTTTTACGACTTATAAGCCGACTGCAGCCAATGTTTGTTTTGTGCAGACCTGACATGCGAACACTGCATCTTCTACCACCTGCGAAAAATTCCAGTCGAACTATATTATGTTGTTGTCTTTCTATTTCTTGAACGCAGCAAAGATCAGGAACTCTGAACTGCTGTGATCTGTTAACTTTGCATGGGATTGCATTGACTGAGCTCTGCATCAACCTGTCGGAGGTTACATTTCCATTTATCTGATTATCATTTCCTAAAAGTAAACTGCTTTCTATCAATTTCAACACCACTTGGAATACCCAATGCACACGAGGGGTGTAGTATTCAGTGTCTGAAGAGCAGTGAAGACATACAGACAAACACACAAGCATAGGCCGCAATATATCATCTTTAAAAACTTCAAAGTTTTAAGCTAAGTGTCAGCTGCAACAAAGCATAAACAACACATGTAAAATAGAAACTTGTCAATTCTATGCAAACTTTACTGTTTGGTCAGATGACGAGCAGTAGGCTTTAAAATAAAGATTTTTAATTTTTGGTGTCTAACGTGTGTCCTTCAAGTTGCAAAGTAGTTAACACTTAATGTGTCAATGTGTGATGCACAATCATTGGGTCCTTCAACGTTCTCATGAGATTATGATGATATAGTCAAATGGCCAAAAAACGTGGTCTTGCTTCCAAATGGAATATCCACTGTTGAAATACGGGGACAATCTTTCAATACATGAGTCAACAAACCTGTCAGTGTTTTCGTCTCTAATGTAATTCTGAATGTTAACCTCATGCGGAAATTTTCACAAATCCAATCTAAATGCAGACCTTTAAAGTGAGCACTGCTTTAGTTTATCTTTCAAATGCCCAGATTACTTGACTGGTGACCAAGAAATTCAGGTTCTAGGACGTTTCGTCAACGGACGATTCGTCAACGGACTGTTCGTCAAGTGGACGTTTCGTCAACGGACTATTCGTCTAGGGAAAATAATTAACTTTTTCAGTGGAATCAAAAGATATTATATATTTAAATACTAGCCGGTGGGGATTATGTCCTCGCATGAGGGGAGATTATGTAAGCCATTTTCTTGCACATATCACGCGCTCTCAATTTAAACTGGAAGTTGGATTGATGAAAATAATTCTTTGCTTAAATTGAAGTTGGATTGATGCAACTAATTATTTGCTTAAATTGAAGCTGTATTGATTAAACTAATTCTTTGCTTAAATAGCTAGAACTATTTTCATCAATCCGACTTCTAGTCTCACAAAAAAAATTATTTCATCAATCCAACTTCTAAATTAACGAAGAGTGGTTTACGTTGAATTGAGCGCGCACATTTCGCCGACCTTCATCTCAGCGACCTCAATTCGCCGCCGCGAAACACAGCGCCTACACAATTCGCCGCCATTCATTTCAGCGCTGCTTCAAAAAGTTGATTGATTGCTGCCGCAATAAAATAAACTTTGACATTGTTATCATAAGAGTCGCTGAAATGAATGTTTGAAAGTTTTATCATTAAAATAAACTTTTACATTGTTATCATAAGAGTCGCTGAAATGAATGGCGGCGAATTGTGTAGGCGCTGTGTTTCGCGGCGGCGAATTGAGGTCGCTGAGATGAAGGTCGGCGAAATGTGCGCGCTCAATTCAACGGATACCACGAAGAGTTATTATCATCAATCCAACTTCAATTGTATGTAAATTTGCGCACCTGCGCAAATGGACTAGCAATCCTTTTATTGGTCAACAAGAATTAATTATCGATTCCGTTTGACGATCAGTCATTGACGAATCGTCCTTTGACGAAACGTCGGCATACCGAAATTCAAAATGCCAGGATCAGTTAACCCAGTTAACTTAGATTATGCCCTTGGAAGCCACTGATGGCTTTGCCATTATAGGCATAATCCCCTCTGCGCACGTTTGTATCATCCACTGGATAACTGTGGATATGCCAACCTTGGCAAGACAACTTGTGCTATCATAAATTATAATGGGACAACAGAATCAGCTCATCGTTGGGTAAAGTATTGTCTGTATTGAATGGCGCAAAATATAGTAACAGGTCATTGAATTCACAAGCAGAATATGACAGGGATGTAGTATTTTCAGAACACTTACAGAAATGATGATTTTCAAGGCTTTATTAAACATAAGTATTAAGAAGCTGACTCTACCTCCGCCTGATTCAAAAACTTCGGCAATGCGGCTTTGGTTTGACTGACGAAGGCAATTGATTGTCTGCTGGTAATCACGTAAGCTGCGTCTTCGCAAAATATCTAACAGTGCATCATTTCTGCTGTCTGAAGTTGGCTTTGATGAAATGAAGTTCATCTGTCTCTGGTTAATGACCTCTGATTCTTGCAGAAGACGAAGCAGAAAACTCAATTTCAGTATCTCAATCAAACTTTCCTGATTTGTAACTAGTATTTTAATTTCTCTTTCTCTCAAAGGCCACTCTTCTCCATATTTTGGATCATATTCTGGTAAACAGTCACCAAAATCTATGTAACTCTACAAACTATTAATGCAAATTCAAATTGTTTCACGCAAATACAATAGCACAAAAAGTCTTAAGTGAATTAATGCAAGAAAATTTACATATTAAAAATTAATGTTAATTATTAATTATTTATTTTTGTAATCATGATCAATTATCAGTATTAATATCATTATTATTGTTATAAAATATCAACTTCTAACAAGCTAATGTCTAATAAACAATGGTGTACGAAACCCAGCCGCAATCATGTCAATATCCAGTAACTGTGTTCTGTATTTAAGAAATTCCAGGTTCACTCTTACCAGGCTAGAGGTGCTGATTCCTATTATTTGCTCTTCGCCCACACCAATATTCGGCACTTCTCTTTCAAATATGCTGGGGCTCTAATATGGAATGAGATTCCTCTTTCCATTAGACAGCTACCTAATCTGTATCTTTTCAAACTGGGACTGCGCTCCTTTCTAGCCGATAATATTAATTGCGGGATGTCCTCCATTGGCTCCCCTACCCACAGCGCATTGCCTACCGGGTCTCTGCACTGGTCCGGCGCTGCACTGAGGGTCTGGCTCTTCCATATACGTGGGAACTCTGCCGCCCTACTGTGGCTGTTCTGCGTCGTGGCTCGTTGCACTCAGCAGTGCAAGCGATGTTCCTTGTCCCCCGTGCACGGACTGCTATCCGACAGCGCCGAGCCCTCTCTGTGGCTGGCCTGATGACCTGGAATGGGTTCCTGGTGGCACTGCGTCTGATCTTAATAGGACACTGCTCAGTTCTTCTCTGGCCTTAAGACGGTCCTGTTTGACCGAGGTTGGGCTGGGAGCGCTCCTGAGTAGACTGTATTGAAAAGGCGCTATATAAAACTGCTGTAATAATAATTAATTATACTTATTGGCAATCTGATTCTGTTTAGTCAGACATCCACCACATGGTATTTGGATCGGGACTATAATTTTACTCTTTCCCTCTTTAACCAGACTTGCAAACAATATACATTGCTGACCTTTTGTAATTAGTACCACCTGTTGTGTAGGGTCTCGCTCAATAATATACAACTGTGCCTACAAAATTTACTTAATTCATTTCTAATCCTCGCGTGTGACGCTGTGTCTGTAGTGAAGTTGTTTTCGTTTATCTTTCTTATTCGTTTTCTGTCTAGATTTGATATATGCCAGGACCTCTCAATAACACAGGAATGGCTATCCTCTTCTTAAGGTACTATTGCTCAGGTGGCCCAACCGAACGGGGTTGTAAGACCCCTTTCGGGTCTCCTGTGCCACTGAATGTAAGGCCTCATCCGCAGTAGATGTCTGACACGTCTATTCGTGTCACATAAAGATCTACTTAGTGTTACAGATGATCACTTAGCCAAATTTCTTACTCTCTCAGCAAACTAACGAAATTGTTTGGAACATAACTGGCAACAAATTTCTTGCTTGCAACATGGAATTGAAACAACGTTCTTGCCTGCTGGTGTTCCAAATTTTCCACAGAACATGATCCAAGTGAATTTTGCTTTGCTTGGAGAAGTAGTGCCATCAATGATCAGCCCGTCTCCTAATTCTTTCTTCTTCACATTTCTGTTGTTTCTTTAAACCATTACTTCTTCTCTGCCTATCTTCCTACTTTGGCATTTCTGATACTGCGATCGATTTTAAAACTG
The DNA here is from genome assembly GCA_020284085.1 of Aporrectodea caliginosa. Classification (NCBI taxonomy): domain Eukaryota; kingdom Metazoa; phylum Annelida; class Clitellata; order Crassiclitellata; family Lumbricidae; genus Aporrectodea; species Aporrectodea caliginosa. Next base: position 432,760 of record JACEVL010001239.1, on the reverse strand, counting down.
CCTCTATCACCCCTAGGGTTTGGCCGAATCTTGATTTGGATATCGGTTCTCGCCGGATTTTGCCCTAGAACGAATTATCGGTAATGTAATGTAAATCTTCGAAAAATGTTAAGCACCCACAAAAGCCACGCCAGGGAGACCAGCTTATTCACCAGCGCTATATCAAATCAAGTCCGCAATAGCCAAACTCCTCCGTTCGTTTCGGAGCCAGGTCAAAATTCGGGGAGGTCAACCCGAGGAGACAGCATGGTGCTAAGGTGGCAATTGGTGATGATGGTGGTCGTGTGGTGACTGACGCAGGAGTTGAATCAGGATAGGATATCTTGAAGAGTTCGGTTTTCAGTCGTGAGTGGAAAGCAGAAGAGGAGAGTGCAAGCGGAAGAGAGGTTGAGTTAAGACGCGAGATAGGAGGATGAGCAAACTGGCGGAGGTCTTTTGGGAGTCCTTTCCAAAGAGCTGGTGCAGCATATACTAAGGAGCGGTTTCAGAATTTCAGAGAGGATGAGACTGGAGGCCGGGATAGAGACAGGTATGATGATGAGCGAGTAGACCCAGGCGGTTGGATGGTGAACAGCTGGCGAATGTAAAAGGGTTTAGACGTTTGATGGGCATTGTAGGTAAGAGATACTATTTTGTAATGGATGCGCTGAGGGACTTTAAGCCAATGAAGTGATTTCAGAACAGGGGTTATGTGGTGGTGTTTGGGAGTTTTGGTGACTGCGCGGGCGAGAGCATTCTGGATTGTTTGCAGGCGTTTGATTTGAGAATAGTCGATGTTGTAAAAGATGGAATTACAGTAGTCGAGTTTGGAATGAACAGTTGAGGTGGCAATTGTGCACGCAGTCTTGTTATCAAGTATTGGGCGCAATCGCCGAAGGTCACGGATGTGCATATAGCAGGTGCGAGATAGCTGGCTGATGTGGTCGGAAAATGTGAGGTTCTCATCGATGATGATTCCAAGATTGCGGACAGGAGAAGAGTAAGGAGCGGGATAAGCGAGATCGGTTGGACAAACGTCGGGAGGATAGGTTAGTTTGTTTAATTGTTCGCGGAGGCCAATAATGAGGAATTCTGTTTTTGAAGGGTTAAGGCATAGAAGATTGGCGGTCATCCAGGCTGAAATCTGGGTGATTGTGTTGCGTAGATGATTTAGTGCGTCTGGAAGGGAGTGAGGGGAGAAAGAAATGAATAGTTGTGTGTCGTCGGCATAGAGGTGATGATCAGTAGATGATGAGAAAATGAGTTTGCTGAGTGGGAGGTGTAAAGAATGAACAGCAGAGGACCGAGAACAGAACCTTGAGGAACACCGCATGTGAGGGTGTGCGGATTAGATGACCAGCTGAATTGACAGTGAAAGAGCGTGATGAAAGATATGATTTTATCCACAATAGGGCAGTGCCAGAGATTCCAAATACAGAGGAAAGGTGTTTGATGAGGACAGAATGGTCTATTGTGTCGAAGGCAGCACAGATGTCTAAGAGGTACAAACAAGAGACTTGTTCACGGCCTATCGCCATGACAAGTTTGTTGTATAGCGAGGCAAGGACAGTTTCGGTAGAGTTGTGCTTGGAGTAGGCAGATTGATTTTGGTTTAGAAGATTGTTTGAGGTGAGGTAGCCGTTGAAACGAGAGAGGACAACCCGTTCCGAGAGTTTGGATAAGAAAGAGAGATTTCAAATTGGACGATAGTTGAAGAGGAGTTCTTTGTCAAAGGATGGTTGTTTTAGAAGTGGTTTGACAACAGAGTCTTTGAAAAGTAAAGGAAAAGTACCAGTAGATAGAGAGAGGTTGATGATTTCGGTTACAGTAGGAACGAGGAGGGTTACGCAGTAGGGTGGGGGCAAATCGCAGTTGCCTCAACCAGACAATAATAAATAGAAGCTCCCTCATCTACTGGTTAATGAAATAATTCATTTTCATATTTTGTATGATGTCTAGGGGTCGCAACTTTAAAAATGTGTGACGTAATATATTTCATTAGACATTAATACACATTTATTAATATTATTACAATGGGGTCATGGAAACTCATCAATTGCTACTATAATATATTACACTACACTGTGAGCCATAAAAAACCGGGCCACTTTATGTTTAGCTATATCGCGGTCGGTATTTTAATTTTTTTTATAGTTTTTGTGTCGTTTGAAAGAAAAATTAAATCTCTACGATTTACTTATTTACTTGCGCGGATGAAGTCATATCCGTTTCGCAGCATAATGTAAATAAAGTTCATGGTTGAAAATTTGAGTTAAAATTTTAAAATGTTGAGTTTTGAGGATAAAATTTTAATTAAAAATCTGCGGGAATGCAAAAATTATTCTTCTAGACGATTAATTAAGGAGTTTCCGAACAAGAATTGGAAAAGAAAAACATTAGATGACTGTCTGCGAAAGTTGAGAACTACCGGTTCAGTTGAACGCGCTGCGGGAAGTGGTCGGCCAAAATCGTCGCGAACTGAAGATAGGCTAATATCGCCGCCGTCAATGAATTGGTTCAGAGCCAGGAAGACAAGCCTAAAACACATCTTTCAACCAGACAAATCGCGAGAGAGCTGAATCTTACACAAACGACGGTCAGACGCATTATTCATAACGATTTGGAACTGAAATGCTTAAAAAGACGACGGGCTCAGGAACTGACCACCGCTAATCGTCAATCTCGTTTGGTACGAGCTAGACAATTGCTGCAGCGTTTCTCAGTATCGGATGTCGGTTTCATTTTCTTCACTGATGAAAAGTTATTTACAGTTGCTGCGCCGTCAAACACTCAAAACGATCGTCTTTATGTGCCTCGTTCAGTGTCAAAGAAACAGATTTCATCAGACCGTCTGTTGCGTCCCAGGACAACATTCAGCAAGTCGCTCATGGTTTCCGTGGGAATTTCGAAACTCGGTCGCACAGAGCTTATATTCGTTGACCCGGGAGCCAAAATCAATGGCCAATATTATCGAGACGTGATGCTAGCACAACATTTGTTGCCACGAATGCGCCACATTGCTGGCGACATGTTCATTTTCCAACAAGATTCAGCTCCGGCGCATCGGGCTCGTGAAACAATTGAGTATCTGTCTCGCAATGCACCATACTTCATAGGGCCAGAGATGTGGCCACCCAATTCGCCTGACCTAAATCCACTCGATTATTCCATCTGGTCCATTATGGAACAGCGCGTGTACCAACAGCGCATTCAGAACACTGATGAACTTCGGCAGTGTCTCGTATCCGTCTGGAACGATCTGGAACAACATCTTATTGACACTGCAATTGATCAGTGGCGACGTCGCTTGGCAAAATGTGCACGTGAAAAAGGAAGTCATTTTGAACACAAACTTTAAACAAATAAAGGCACTGAAGAATTGTTTGCATTTAAGTAGTAAAAATGCAGCATTTATCGATTCTCACGTGTTTTTAGTGTCTTCAGTTTCGCAAGACAAGTTTAGCATACATGTAGGACTAAATCGATAATGTTTATTTCTGCTCTTTAGAGTATTGATTCCTGTTTAAAATAATGCAAAAAGTGTAAAAATCGATAAAGAAATGACAGAGATATAGCTAAACATAAAGTGGCCCGGTTTTTTATGGCTCACAGTGTATATTATATTGTGGGGCGCGGTGGTGTAGGGGTATGTTCGGTGCCTTGCAGCCCAAGGATTGCGGGTTCGAATCCACCTCAAGCCGTCGCGTAGCGACTCTGGGCAAGTCCTTCACTCGCAGTTGCTGATGTGCTTCGGCGTGAAACTCCGATTCAGTGTCCGCGCTGTAGTCAGGAGCAGACGACAGATAGGGTCCTTGCAGGAAAGGATTCTTCTTCTGAGTAGAAATCTTGAAGGGGCGCTATAACAAGTGCTCATACATACATACATACACAATCACAATATTACACACATTAGACAATACACACACACACACAGTTACACATTGGGCACACTCATAGAAAAATCAAAGAAGAACACTGTGTTCTGGTATGCATCCCTAGCCGAAGTTATGTTGAACATCTTGTTAAGTAAGTAAGTAAGTAAGTATTTCCTTTATTAAGAAGCACTAGCAAACGCACAGCACTGTACATGGCAAGATTAATACATGCAACAAATAAACAAAAATTTATATACGCAACCAATGAATTGAATGAGAAGCTTTATTGTACATCAGGGCAACATTAGGGTGTCCAGAAAAATGAAAAATCGCAGAAAACACCATACTCAAGTTTTTCCAGTTACTCTATTCATCTATTGTCTATAAATATTTTTTACAGAATTTTAAAATGTTATCCTGAGGTCCCTCAAAGCCCCTGAACATACCCTACTTAAGTCCCCAGAACTGAAGACATAATAAAATTACGAGTCGACGCATCAACAAAAGGGCGGACAGTCGGTCGTTTACAGTGTAAATTTTATTTTAAATTATTAATTATTCCTTTTCTAGTGAGCAGGTCAGAATGTGGAAGGAATTTCACGGTCGTGAGGACGAGGCCGTAAAGAGTATACTGTTGACCACGACATTCTATTGAAAACACTTGAAAACTACGGTATGCCAGATATTTCATTTCGACGGATTAAAGAAAATTAGGCAACGGTATGCCAGATAGCCTATTTCATTTCAATGGTTGAAGCGTTGTCTTGATCATAGAGAGCAGCAAGTTTTGTAGGTAGAATGAAAGATGGTTCTATTGACAAGAAATGGCTATTTGATTGAGTTGCTCACCTCCATTTCCATTTAAGTAATTGACAATGTGTATCTGTTTTGTGTCTCGAAGAGCCTCAATCAAACGATCACCTTGATGTTTCTCCAAAATGTATTCCAACAGTTGAGAGTTTCTTCTGTACAAAGGATTCTTGTCCTTAACTTCAGAAATTTCCCGCTGAGAAAGAGTTCCGCGTGCAAACAGTTTATCCAGAAGTCCGAAATCTTGATCTATGTGATCCTCAAGAAAAGGTAGGTGCCTTTCAATTGCAAACTCAACAATACGCCTGTCATGCAGATCTGAGTCATCCTGTAATTGTAATCAAAGACCTCTGCAACAGAACTAATAGATCGACCTAATGATGGTGACCCAGGATTAAACAAATTGAAATGGACTAACAGCACTTATGGAAAAAGGTAAAGAAGTCTTTACTAACACTCTAAAACTTAAAGCAATGTCTGAGTGTGAATATTTCGGCCACTATGAGTGTGAGTTAAAACTTATGTGATCATTCCCGAATATTTTTAAGTTGGAAAATCAAAGCCCAAGATACCAACGTGTAGGGCCGTCATGCATAAAATAGGTCTGAAATAGTTGGTGGATATAAAAATTGTCACGGAGAAATGCCGTTCATAACTCAAAGGTCTCACGCTAAACTACATTGTAAATAAATAATAGTATAATATAAACTAGAAAATCTTTCTTATTTAGACAAGGTATCTGCATTTTTCGGTAAGACTTAACTCACAATTTTCCCATAGAATATATACATTATACAGTATTATAGTTGTAACTTTCCATTTTGGATAAAAATGCATTAGTCAAAAGAGATGCACTCACTGTTATGCTTTTGTTTGAATCTGCGACTTGCCCATCCGTCGACACTGTCCCTCTTTGACTTTCTGCCATTTAAAATGAAAGAATTTGGTTAAAAAATTACAAATCAACAATCCTGTTAATCTGCAATTATGCAATTCAACTACTTTCTGCAGCATTGATTCTGTTGTTTAGTGAACATAGGTTCTGCTCAGTTTGATCCTTCTGTCTGCACTGCCGATTGTTCACAGAGGAGTCTATCCGTTCTTGACCTCCAATTATTTACAATCTTCGATTCGCCGAAAAATCTACTGTATAGAGTCCAATAACAATTTGCCAATGATACTCGGCTTTACATTGCTCTGTCACCTCAGTCCAGCAGAGTAAAACTCGGGAGTGCCTCTGCTCAGTGATGTATGAATAATTGAATATGCTTCAACGGTCTTTCCATAAATATGGGACAATCACGTTTGGCTCACACCAACATCTTTCTTTCTCATTCGAACATTGACCTTGCTGGCACGGATGTTCTATTATCTATTATTGTGGGGCGCGGTGGTGTAGGGGTATGTTCGGTGCCTTGCAGCCGGAGGGTTGCGGGTTCGATTCCACCTCAAGGCGCCGCGTAGGGACCCTTGGCAAGTCCTTCGCTCGCAATTGCTCGTGCGCTTCGGCGTGAAACTCCGATTCAGTGTCCGCGCTGTAGTCGGGAGCGCCTCTGAGTAGAAATCTTGAAGGGGCGCTATAAAAAGTGCTCATACATACATACATACATACATACATACATACATACATACATACATACATACATACATACATACATACATCAAAACCTGTCAAAACACTTTGGGTCACTTTGCCAGTACCTGCACTAGGGTGCTGCAGAAAATTAAAAGTTGAAAATTTATTGCTCCCGGGCAGTTTCCCATGCGTCTCATACAGACGAGTCTAAAATCAAAATGTGAGGCTTTTATATAAAGGTTAAGCCTTGCCAAGAGCACGATGAAGTTTTAACAGTAATCCCTATTATTTTTCGGTTGAAAACACAAACTGCATGTATTTTAGTATATGTGAAAAACTAGTATGTTTTCATATTTATTGGTCAGAAAGTGAAAGGTCGCAAGTACAGGAAAAGTACAGAGTCTCAAGTACGTGAACAAGTACCTAGGTATCAAGTACAAGTATTAAGGTCTCAAGTACAAGTACGAGTAGGCCTACAAGTACACATGGCTACTGCAAGAATAAAGATATATTTACTTCCTTGACAAATCAATAGTGTATTGCCACACGCACTCATTTAGAATTTTGTTTCTTTGAGAAATATAAGGGACGTGAGCATTATATCATTCGGAACAAAGGCACTCTTAGAAGGTATAGACCCCGCTGGTTAGGAGCCCAGCCGACCAGTTAATAAAGACTGTGACAGATGGCTTGACGGTAGATTATAAAGATGAAAAGCACTCGCCATTGCATGGGTTTCAGCTTTGGTCGAATGCAAATCGGATTGACGAAATGAATTCTTGATAAATTGAAGTGGGATTGACGAAAATTATTTTATGCTTAATAGAAGTGGGATTGATGAAAAGAATCTTGTTTAAATAGAAGCTGAATTCATTACAGTTATCATGAATAATAATAATAATAATAATAATAATAATAATAATAATAATAATAATATTAATAATAATAATAATAATAATAATAATAATAATAATAATAATAATAATAATAATAATAATAATAATAATAATAATAATAATAATAATAATAATATCTTTTCTTTATTCAAGCGCCTGACAAACGCACTGCGCTGTACATTTACATGTTATGCAATTGAAATCTTAACTACTAACAGAACAGACAGCTTGCAATACACGGCGCTAATAGCAGCCTACAAAGCATGTCCGCCCTACGGGGCGCGAACTCGGTACCTCTCGCTCTTTACGCCAGATGTTATCCAATGCGCTATCGGGCATAATTAAATACGCTAAAATACGACTCTACATGTACCTCCACAATCAAAACCTACAGGTAAATGCACTTTTACCGCATTTTGTAGGCCTACTCCATTCTTTTTCGCTAAGGTATCAAGACATGACAGGGGAAATATGGCTAATACTAACAAATAAATGTCAAATCATTTTAATCTTGAACCGTATCAAATTTTTATAAAGCGTACCTCATTCTTTTAAAAATCAATACTGTGGTTAATATCGTAAGCTTAAATGATAGAAGCCTCACAAACATTTTCTCCACTACATTCCCTGTCATCTACAAACTCATGACTTTAGACACGTCATTTTCGGCCCATCGTCTCCCTTAGTATTATTTATGCATTATACGACACCTTACAATAAATTGCACTCGCTATGAACTAAACAAAAAAAATTCCTACCTGAGGAAACTTCGTTTGATTCAGGATGACTATGCGTCACTACTTCCCTATCTTCAGCTGTCATAATCACTAATGGTATTCCTGACTGGTCGTTGGCCTCAGGTTCTTCTATAAACAGGAAACAGTCATCATGATTCTGTACGTTACTTATACTTGGTTGTCCTAGTTGATTGGCACCTGGTGTCAATGTTTTTTTTGATAGGTTTCCCTCGCTTTTCTCTAGTTCTAACCCTTGTTTTAGCGTTTTGATGGTTTCCTTCCTAGTTCTGTTCTGTTTTCATATTTATTTATAAGGTAACTGGAACAGAAATATATAATAAGTTTTGACGTGATGAAAAACTATGTAAGTAAGATCAAAATCTTAAACGTTGAATGTTAATAATGTAGAAACTGCTGAATGTTAATAATGTAGAAACTTATCAGAACTTTATTACGCCCGAAGGCAGAAACATAACATACATGCACAAATCTGAACAAACAAAATCAAACGCACAGACTGCGAAAATGTTCGTAAAGATCATTAATGCAACTAAATTTACCGTTCAAGATGCCGACGAGTTCAGAGTCACAAAGAAAGTGCTCAACAACGTAACACCAGAAAATATCCTGGAGAAAATTAGATGTCGAATGAACTAGTCGCCTATAGAACATCATGCGACTTTTCTTAATAATGTGATGTAAGTCTAGTCTACCAAGGCCACAAATGAAGCCTTTAACAGATTCCGCTACTTATACGTACCGGTACGTGAGGTTGAAGGTCTTTTATTTGCTCTCTTGCGTATCCGATAGAACACCACAATGATTGTTATGAGTGTAAGTATCAGCAACAAAGCCAATAAATACCACACGTATTGTCGAGGAGTGACTAAAAAATAAACGCTAAGGAAATAATGGCTTCATATGTGAGCACCTCTGATTATTTAACTCTGGAGGTGCTATATAAATTTCATGAATAAATAAATATGCGAATTTTGAGAATAACTGTTGCATTTTGAAAGAGTCGGTCAGTAAGAAATACTTTCTAAGGAAGTATAGGTTTGATATGTCTGGCGCAGCTCTGCCACACTAACAATGTCCTTAAGTTACTAGAACTAGGTCTGGTAACTTAAAAACTTCAGAACTTAGAAACCTCGTCAGTAAACGTTCCAATGCAACAATTGTACCATTTATGTAGAGACAGATTATTTAAAAGCCAGTTCAACACCGTAAACTGTAATTCATCTTAGCTGGTCGTGCTCTTAAATTGTCATGTCAGAAACACCGCTGATTAGTTTTGTAAGAGGCTATGTGTAGATGTGAACTTACATAACTCGTGCTTAACCAATCTAATCAACTGAATTCTGTAGCACCAATGTCATGATGCACGAAGCATTAAATCTTTAGTTAAAGTTTAACCATAATATTATTGTCGAAAATTCTATTTGTTGGAGAAGTTCTGTCGAAATCCGGCAAATCGTGGATAGTATTAGCCAGGCTACAGTTAGCAAGGCAGGTTGAAACATATGTTGCTTAAGCTGAAAGTTGAATGATGTAAAGAACTGACAGAATGCGCAAAATTGGACAGCAAATTCCACAGCGCAAGAATACAGAAGAGCACAACATCATAATCCACGCACGCAAAATGCAAAAACAGATATCAACATCGCATAGAAGCCATAGATAATAAAATATTGCTGCATAGAGCTATGGTGCGACATTACATAAGATCCAATTCTGATACCTTCAGTTGAATACACTTCGGTAAACATGACATCCACCACACATGATGTGTTTCCAATGGAACACGTAGCTTCACATCGATGTGATCCAACTCTCGTTGGTTTCAGAGTCTGATCAGTTGACACCGTCAGTGAATCACTTCCATTGAACCATTTCCATTTGTAACTGCATGATTGGCTGGAATTAGCAGAACATTTGACTTCTTCGTCTATTGCTATTTTAACTGTTGCATTACCACTGAAGACATCTGAAACAAATTGAACAAAAAGTGCAAGCCAGTGTTATAAGCGGCTCCAGCGCTCAAAAGCAAACGTGTGTTGTTTCGTCACAACCAGTGTTAATCGTAATCGTAATCTCCAAACTTCTAAAGCGCCACTCGAAAGCCAAGCGCAGGGCACCAGCTTATTCACGAGCGCTGTTAATACCAATCACTGTGGGGCGCGGTGGTGTATGGGTATGTTCGGTGCCTTGCAGCCGGAGGGTTGCGGGTTCGAATCCACCTCAAGCTGCCGCGTAGGGACCCTGGGCAAGTCCTTCACTCATAATTGTTCATGCGCTTCGGCGTGAAACTCCGATTCAGTGTCCGCGCTGTAGTCGGGAGCGCCTCTAAGTAGAAATCTTGAAGAGGCGCTATAACAAGTGCTCATACATACATACATACATACATACATACATACATACATACATACATACATACATACATACATACATACATACATACATACATACATACATACATACATACATACATACATACATACATACATACATTCTCACACATACATAGCCTAAAAAACATTTAGCGAACTATTTATAGCTGTTGTGGAGAAGGTAAGGTCAGTGGCTACAATATAGAACACGTATTGTTTCAATAGATTCCGTTCAGCAGAATATGCCGTTTACTTTAAGTTTCATTGTGTTAAGATCAGTTCGATGGAGGGGCTTCAAAGACGCTACATAATGTCTTAGTTTAGTTTTAGCTTAAAATTATTTGTTTCTATACGCACATAAAGCTAATCAAAATAATGAATTATAAATAAACGTAGGCCTACTAGACTTACATGAAATGTTTCTGATTTCCGTAGAGCACTTGTACAGTTGTGTAGTTAACTCGCAATAATAAACGGATCCGCTCAACTGAAAGTTAGCCGTGAGCGTCGTATTGCAAGTTACGCGGCTGTCTGTAGTCATACAATCAGTCTTCGCTGAACTCACAAAATCTCCTGACTTTCGCCATACCATCCGAGGAGCATTTTTACCGTTGTATGTCACTCCACAGTACAGCTGTACTTTATCCGGTGTTATGGCTCTGTTGCACTGAGTTGGTCCAATAATTTCACCAGGATCCATGTGAGACTCACAAACCAACTTAGACGCTACAGAAAATGTAACTGAAGACATTTGCAACGACCTCTATGACACTTTATAACTATATCAATGGATTATTCATTCATTCATTCATTCATTCATTACGAAGATTTATGCATTACGAAGATTTATATAGCGCCCCTTCAAGGTTACTACTCAGGGGCGCTCCCGACCCCAGCACGGCTGAAAAGGACAGTTTTAGCCCAAAGCAGTGAATCTTGATGATGAAAAATATCTTTGAGAGAATATTTGAAACTTTTGCCAATATAAATTATGCGAGATTATTTGGCAAAAGTGCGCAGGACAAAAGCGAGCAGACAAATGCGCGTATACAAATGCGCGCAATGATATCAAGCTCGACAAACGCGCCCAAAAACAAAAGCGCTGGTATAAAATATGACGTACCGCGTAACTTGATAGGTAGGCTACTACCATAGACCCATGCAAGTGAAACGATATTAACGTCCAATTAGAGCATTATTGATAAGACATTCTCTAAATTATTTGCATAACATCTACAATTTTTCTTTCATGTGTTTTCGCCTTCAATCCTTCATGCTTCATTAATCACAGTATTTAGTTTATTTTAGCTAGACTAGAACACTTCGTATTAATTAACAACAGGACTTTTTCGACTTACACGGTAAATTTTATAAACGGTATATTTTTAATAAACGGTAAATCTTATACACTGTATATTTGATAAACATTCTGTGTGAACCTTTGAAAAATTCAGTTTTTTAAATTATTTTTCTACGCGCTTTCGTCGGCGCGCATTTGTCCTGCACGCCTTTGACGGGCAACCCATATTTTCTTGTTCAACAGGCGTCGTTTCTATATATATGGTCGCTGTTACAATTCATTCTGGTTAAGTTGGCTTAATTTGAACGATTTACAAGACAGACAACAATTTTCATATGCACTAAACATTACTTAATGTTAAAAGCTGAGAAATCTGAGAATCAGTGGAGCAGAAGAATTCAGAATGAAAATAAAAGCGGAAAAATTTAAGGAATAAAATTATACTTTAACAGACTGATAAAGGTTAAAGAGCTGCAAATTAATTGTTTAAGCCTAGGTTATGGCTCTTAAACTTAATATTATAAACACTCACCACAGTAAAACTGCGCCTGATACCATAAGTGCTTCACATTGCTTAAACTGTTATTCTTACCTAAAACCGTGAGTTCAGCTGATGCTCCTGTGTCTTCGTGGACATCATCTCTGCATTCATATCTACCAGCGTCCCTGGGTTCTAACCTCAGAGCGAGCAGATTGAACTTTCCTGAAGACAAATCTATGTCAATGTCGAATCTGTTCCTGTAGTTGGTCATAATTCTTCCATCGTCGAAGACGTAGTTTCTTTGTCCTCCTCCGTCCAAAGGAAAATGAAACCAAATGATACTTCGTTCGTCAACCGGACTTACAGATGTTGAGCAATTGAAATAGGTTGACTTATTCACCATCGCTGTTGTATTAGATGGACCTTGGACGATAACAGAATCGACTGAGATCAAATAAAACAGTAGACATAGTTTAGCGATTAGTAGTAGGTTTTATTTCATATTTCATCGTTTTTTACTTGATTCTTAATAACGTCGTTGGTTCATTTCGTTGTATTAGTATTCTCGTAGTTTTGTTATTTTAACTGATTATAGGAATAAATTCATTTTCAAGTCAACTGTCTTTCTACTGCATAACTATTAGGGTGGCAGTCAAAAAGGCATTTTTGTTATAATGCCAGGGACATCCCCCAGTTCTGTTCGTATTGGTAATAGAAACCCATGTGCAAAATCTTTTTAAAATATTCCATTATTTAGGGGTGCCACATCACAACTTAAATTTTGCATAGAAAATTATTGCGTTATCGAAGCCATAAAAATCAACTTTTTATTTTTTTCAGGAGATGGATGAAAGTTAGACACTGCTAGAGCCTATTATTTGATTACTGTGATAATGTGATGAGTGTTATGTACCATGGATTGTTGCATACCATATTCTCTGATGACTAGTTTTATAAATAAATTATTAAATAATAAATATATAAATTGGAGCAAACTGGAGCTGAGGAGTAAATAAATAATTTTTATTTTTTAAACAATTTTTGGACTTCTGTATACTAAAGGCTTTCCTAAGCTTAATTATTTATTTATATTTACTCACAATATCTCATAGTATCCATAACCAATTTCAAATAATCCAGCATTTTGTAATAGAGGAAAAGCACATAATATCAAAAGTAAATAATGTTTTCAAAACATTTAATATCTGACTAATGTTTGGTTTCGGGTCAGAATATATGATTAATATAGTAGAAAATCAGATTATAATTAGCAACTGTGTACAAGTTTAAATTTAATAATAATGTTTTAGCTTATTTAAAACAATACTTTGCAAGAAAAATCCTAAAATACCCAATACCCAACACTTACTCTAGCCTAATGTATCCAGTGTTTCCAATCTCTTTATTGACTTGCTTGTTTTAACTGGAAACTGACTAGAATTCATTCATTCCAAAAATTTATACAGCGCTCTTCAAGAAGCCTACTCAGAGGTCCTCAAAAGTTGGCATGTCCAAAACCTTCTATCAGATCTGAAACTGATATTTGCTTTGTTGGATTCACACATGATTCAATCAATATTGAAAGGCTGCTTTAATTAAAACAGACATGACAGGTTTTTCATTTGTTAAAAGTCAATGGCAAACTGTTCGTGAAAGTACACACATGACATTTGGAACAGTTGCAGCTTTTTGAAATAGAGCTCACTTGCCTGTGATTGCAATGCAACATGCAATCGGGAGGCTTGAGAAGATCTACAATGAGAGGAGGAATTCACAAAAGGCAGCATGGAGAGGTGGAGAAACACAGAAAGTCTCAGAGTAAAGATTTGTTGAATCCTTAGAGAAAACATTTAATATTTCACATTCTGATGCGGAAGTGAAAAATAAAATCGTGAGGACAGAGCACTTTTGCAGGCTTAGCTCAGAGATGGAAGGATGTCAATCAAGTTCAATGGCTCAAGTGGATAACAAATTTAAAAACACGATGAATTAAAACGGAAGAGAGACAAGATGAAATTAAGACCAACCTTTATCAAGAGACATTCAGTTATTTGGACAATCTGTTATTACTACTCCAATGTCCACGTCCAGTGGTATTAAGACAGCTGACGAGTTATTTAAATCTGATGCTTCAGATAGTGATAACTGCTATATACATGTAGACTGCGTCGAAAACTCTGAGTCTGATGATGAGGCAGAAATCCCAAAGACTAAAAGACCTCGCCCAAAGAATATTATCAATCTGCAAGTAGCAGCAGCTCTTGATCGAATGAAGAACAGCTACGCTAATGCGTGGAAACAGAACAGCATTTAGTTGGAGTGTCAGCAGACTGAAGATTGGTTGAACGTGATGAATGATAGGACAGAAACGGGAGTGGCATTGATACCAGAATAAAATCAAATGCTGACCAGGAACGAAGGTCAAAAGCAGGCCTTGCTCCACGTGGTGTCCGAGCATCGAAAAAGTTTCCGGATCCCAAAACGTCAACGGTCACAAAATGGACCAATAAATATTTTAATGTGTTAATGATTTAATCAAACTTATAAGGCTGAATAATGCTCACCAGTACTTTTTAATTATTCTACTTTTAAGCAAATCAATTTAAGGTTTACTTGATCTTATGCAACGTACGAAACAGTTTCTAATATTAACACAATAATTGTGCTTACGATCCTTGTCTAAAATTTGGAAAACTTCTCCTCTTATGTGGCACACCTAAATGATGGAATATCTTTATCATATTTTGCACACTAACTTACTTTATCAAAAGGAACATAACCTGGGGCTGTCCCATCAATTTACTCAAACTAATTTTTTTGAGCACCACCCTAATAACTATCATGTGTAATATTTGCGCATCATTCCTATAAGTAAATAGGCTATATTTATTACATATATATAATTATATATATATAATTATGAGCACCCATTAAACAAGTAGTTAAGAAAAACCCGTAAATTGTCGTTAAGAAGGATGGTTCCGAGGGTATAAAAACCTTCAGGCCGGATTTTGCTTAGGTGTACCCTTTGCAGGGCCAAGGACTGGATTTGGAGAACCCAGGACCAAAACTAATTGTCAAGGCCTTTTTTACGATAGAGTTTAGACTGTTGAGTGTTGACAACTTTTCAGTTTTAGAACTAATAACAGATTTACGAAATATTTGTTTACAGTTTGCACGAAATAATTAGAATTTCTATAGCGCTACATTTCAATGAATAACTCCTTAATTCCGTAATTCCATATTTCAATAAATAACTCCGTAATTCCGAGATTCCGAGGCCTTTTATCAAGTGAGGCCTGGGACCAAATCGCCCCAGTGCCCCCCGTCCTAGGCCCTGGCCCCTTGTGATTCCGTTTTAATGTATATTCTGATTGATCTCACTTTTAATTGTGGCTGAAGCTTGTTGTAGTTAACTATTTAAGCCCATGTCTCTTCCTGAGTCTGGATTTTTGCTGATTGTTCGTTGTTCATGTTTCGTTCCAATTATATACTGTTGTAAATATATTTCAATCAATCATCAATTATAGTTATGACAGTCTTCTTACTCCCTAGACCAACGATCTAACCATATATATACACACAATTTTATATATATATTTATATATATAATTGTAGTCATGTGCATGCTACAGGTACATTAAAAAACTAAAAAAAACTGTAAAAAGCAGTCTCAAACAACTTTACATTTGAAGGGCTAATAGTAGGCCTAACTGATTAATGTTTAAAACGTTGCACTTTCACCAAGAACTTTAACCTCCGCAGGACCAAGCGGGAGAAATAATTACCCCTGCGGTATTTGAATGTTGATTGCGAAGCAACTGTAGGGAGTTATAATTTGACATTTCATGTGTGTACAAGATAAGACCACAGACATATTCTGACAGCATAGCCACCTTGATGTCCTGCTGTGGGGAAAATATTTTTGAGTCCAAGTAATTAGCAACTTCTATTGCGCCGGTCAGGCCTGGATTTAGGCATGTGCACTAGGTGCACTGGCACCGGGGCCTCCACCACATAGGGGCCTCCACCACAAATGCAAGAATTTTTTTGAGAGTTAAAATTAAAAGGTGTGAAGGTAGTTCGGCAAACTGTTTCTGGTAAAACTCTCGTTACTACCCCCCCTCTCGAAAATTCTGAAATTCTGGCAAAACTCTAAAACTCTCGTTACTATACCCCGCCTCGAAAATTCTGGTAAACCTCTCGTTACTACCCCTCCCCCCGAAAAAATTTTCAACAACACACTAAGGGGCCTCCACCACAGCAGTGCACCGGGGCCTCCACCTAAGTAAATACGGCCCTGGCGCCGGTGTCTAATGCACAAGGCATCAACCGATGGCACGAGTGTCATAGGGTAAAAATTTGCCCCTTTTGGTCCTCGACGTAGCTATTTCTTTGTTCATAGGGAAAATATTTTTTAAAGATCTGAGCTCAGAAGTAACATACTATCAGAAATAAAGTGTTGAATCCACCAAGGAATTAAGTTTTAATATTTGCATATTTGTGGAAAGCTTACTTTCCAAGATGGCGGCCAATATGACCGCCAAAATACAAAAATATGCATATTCCAGCTCATAGGCAAGCTAGAATAACAAACGAAGTGTCGCATTTATTATTTTCAAGGTCAGAAATTTGATCTGTCGTAGCGGCAATAGTATGCGAATGTAACTTTCCAAGATGGCGGCCAATATGGCCGCCAAAGCACAACACTAGGTGTATCTCTGCTCATAGGTAAGATACATTATGAGAGGAAGTGTAGAATTTAATATATTCAATGTCAAGGAAAAAACTGATTCCTCGTAGTGGCAATAGTGTATTTTACTTACCAAGATGGCGGTCAATATAGCCGCCAAAGCACAAAAATTTGTATATCTCAGCTCATATTTTGCTTTGGATAGTAGCATTCCCACATTATTGATACTATGAGAAATCGATTGCTTGACCTTAAAATTAGTAAATTCGACAATTCATTTGCTACTGTAGCTTACCTATAAGCTGATATATACATTTTGTGTGTTAAGGCGGCCATCTTAGAAAGTAACACTTGCACACTATTGGCACTACAAGAAATCGATTCCTTTACCTTGAAACTATTAAATTCGACACTTCATTTGTATGTTACAAATTTTGGTGGTGTAAAAAATTACACTCCTTTGGACCTCGACGTATCGTAAAATGTTTTGGTCGTGCGAAGGTTAATATGCGTCCAACGATCTGACTGCTAGCATAACTATAATAAAAATAATAATTTGCTTGTATAGTAGGCATGTATTATGCTATACAGAATTTACCTTTTTTATGATTGATCAGAATGACTAGAAACAAAACAACGTTTGTCTGCTTGACTCCCCTTGAGTTCATAGTTCTACAAAGTACCAAACAAATAATGTGTGCTTGTCGGTAAAGATAAAATTAAGAAGTATAGTCGTGATTATAATCCTGAATATCTGCAAAGTATAGCGGGTACCATCTCACTCACAGGCGCTCAGACTGAGTAAAAAAGATAGGTAAGTAAGGTAAGATTCCATTAGTCCCAATGGTTAAGCAGGTAGATAGTCAGACGGTACGGTGGATGATGTTTAGAATTGGAGCGAGAGAGATAATTGGAAGAAAAGAATTCAGGATTGTGAAAAAGAATTGTTTTCAGTTCTGAGTGAAAGACCTGTGAAGAGATTGACTGCCAGGTGTGCAGTGTTGGTCATTTCCCAGAATGGATCAGATAATTGTCAGAATTCTGGAGGCAGCATATTCCAGTGAGACCGATTATAAAAATTTTAAGAAGGAAATGGTTGGAGAGCCAGAAGTTTTCAGTCGCAAAAGAACACTTTTTCGCCCTGGGTTCAGTGGAAGTATAATAGGATACGTATTACGTATCCATATTAGCAGCAGATTACAAGACCACCTAGCTCCTAAGCATAGACTTCCAAAGTAGTTGCTTAACGTAGAAATCCATCGGAGGTATAGACTTACAATTGTTGGCTCAGCCTGCAGACGTCAACAAAGTCTTAGTCAGATTCTGGCCTCTGCAGGGCTTGGAAACTGCAATGACCGTAATTGGAAATAATGTCTTAAAAGTGAAACTGAAATTTGTTTAACTTTTACGTACATGGGTGCCCAAGCATAGAATATACAGTGTGCACTTTACTGTTGTCTTCTTATCCAAGTTCGCAGCATTTTTGCCTGATACGACTGTAGGCTATATGGAGAATCTTTAACAATTTTGTGGAGTTTGAGAGGCATGATCTTCCTTAAGTCCAAGTCATGTCCAAGTTGGAGACGGAATACAAGAGAATCAAACATGACTGAAAGTTCACATGAAAGAGAAAAGTTATCAATTTATGTGAAACTAAGAACGATGAGCGATGAAAAACAAAGAAACTATGGGAAAACTAGCTATCAAAGATCATGCAACAGCTTCAGTTGATTTATTTAAATCTGGGTAGGAACTGAAAATCTACACGGGTCTACACCTGTATTATTTAAGCTAACTAAAACTGAAAGTAACTTTATCGTTAACTGAAAAGTTCAATTTCAGTTAACTGAAACTAAAACTGAAACTGAACAGTTATCAAAACTGTAACTAAAATTAAACTGAAAAGTGCAAAACTGAAACCAAAGTTGAAAACTAAATTAACTTTTTCTGCGTGTGCAAGAATATGCTATTAATAAGTTCTAATTAATTAATATCTGAACAGTGTTTGCTTATTATTGATGAACTTTCTGGTTAAGTTGTTAATATAGAGCAAATGTAAATTATCTCCGAAAATCCTCATCGCCCCACAAAAGCCGCATCAAAGGACCAGCTAATCAATCACTGGCGTTATTCAACTCAAGTCTTCAAGAAGCAGTTTGTTTGGCCAGTGTCAGTTCCATGTCGTTTCTGCAAGAGGTAAAGCCATGATGCTACGGTGGAAATCGTTGGTAACGGTGGACGTAGTATTATCTTCCTCTTCCTCTAGAGCTGCGTCTACACCCTGGGAGTCTGCCTGAAACTTTCCTTACTAAACTCAAAACTGTTCTTTTTGGACGCGTTGGAGTCGGGAGCGCCTCTGAGTAGTTTCCTTGAAGGGGCGCTATATAAATTACCGAATGAATGAATGAATATTATAGAGCAGGAGTAGAACCAGAATAGGATTAGTTCTTAGATTAACGTGCGTGAAAGGAGATGAGCGAACTGGTGATGGCACTTGATGTAGGCCCTATAGGCCTAGTTTGACTAGCTTAGATTGCGCCTCTGACTAGTTTCTCTTGAAGCGGCGCTTTACAATTTGTTTTATTACAATTATAGATACAGTGGTTAAGTAATTAATTGTTCATTTATTGGTGCATATACAATAGCAAATTATAATATTGAAAGTAAAAGCGCTAACCTGTCGTCCGGCAAAGAGGGCATCGCCATTTTGAATCCTATTTAAGGACTGCTGTCTGGCGGCTAAGCGATGAAGACATCGAACAAACTAATACGAGCACAAACGAGCACATTGCCATCTTGAAACTAACTCCAGTCATTTGCACTTCAATTCAACTTTATAATAACGCTGTTAATAACGTGCCTCACTGCAGCACAAGATGGATTTGCCTCACGTTGTATCCTAGCATTTCCACACAGTCTGGAATACCCCAAGTGGTTTAGTGGGAAATTTATTCATGTGCCAAAAATAGCTTACATGTTAGCCAAGTTGTCACTACTAAGGGCCTACACTGCCTGTCTACGTCCTAAGCTATTCTTGAGAAAAAGAACACTTAGCTCCGGCTCATGGCTAGGTAAGCCCTATGTGCATTGTGCACTATGCACCAATTGAACTGTGCAGGAAACTTTCGATTTAATATCCCCTTAAGTCTTAAATGTCCAGTTACTTGCACTCTGTTTCAGTTGAACTGAAAATCATTTTTGGCAATTAATCCGCCAATTCCAATCCCAATTCAATCAAAGTTTATAGACTGATGGTAAATCCAAAATTGCATAAAATTCTATCACCAGAGTCCAAAGTTATGCACATTCAAATTTTGACAAATAATTTCGAACTTTCTAACATGTGATTTTTTTTATTAAACTTTACAATTCGACAAAAACATGAAGACATCAACATTTTAAATCAATTTTGAGTCAAATGTTGCTCTTCAGAGCTGATGTTCATAATGCCCGCCATTAGCTCGAATAGCCTACAATCTATCTATCTATCTATCTATCTATCTATCTATCTATCTATCTATCTATCTATCTATTTATCTATCTATCTATCTATCTATCTATCTATCTATCTATGGAATTTATATAGCGCACCTTCAAGATAACTACTCAGAGGAGCTCCCGACCCAGGCCCGGTCAAAGAGGAAGGTCTTAAGAAGTCTATAGAAAGAATCAGAGAGGTCCCGTGGGAGAGAACGAAGGTCTGAGGGGAGGCTAGCCTATTCCAGAAAGAAGGACCAACGATCGAGAAAGCCCGATGCTGTCTAGTAGCAGTGCGAGCATGCGGAACTATGAAGTCACCTCTAGAGGCCGAGCGCAGAGATCGGCGACCAGAGCATGCCGAGGTTAAAGTGAAGAGCTCCCGGAGATAGGCAGGTGATCTGCCCAGAACACAGTGCCAGACAATGGAGGAGACCCTATAATGGATGCGCTGCTGGACCGGGAGCCAGTGGAGGACATCACGCATAAATGCAGAGATGTGACCAAACTTAGGGACACCACCAATTAGATGAGCTGCCGCCCGCAAAACGCCTTCCAAAGGATGCAAACGGACTTGAGGTAGTCCACAGTAGAGCGAGGAACAGTAGTCCAATCGATTACTAACAAAGGCATGGACCAGAGTGGAGGCAGATGAAGAAGAAAGAGAGCGAGTGACAACCCGCATCTGGCGCAAGTGGTAGTAGCAGGAACGAGTCAATGCCGTGATGTGCTCCGGGAAAGAGAGTTCCTGGTCCAGGATGACCCCTAAGTTGCTCTAAGGCGATCCGCCATTCATTGATAGCACGATCAATTCCTTGATCGAAACGAACCATTACTGAGATTAGGCCTACTTCACAACTCGCTATTTGAGATAGTCACGCATG
Source organism: Aporrectodea caliginosa (assembly GCA_020284085.1). Lineage (NCBI taxonomy): Eukaryota > Metazoa > Annelida > Clitellata > Crassiclitellata > Lumbricidae > Aporrectodea > Aporrectodea caliginosa. Next base: position 411,662 of record JACEVL010001239.1, on the reverse strand, counting down.
CGGATTTGATAAACACGTTCTTGGCAGCGCACGGGTTATCTTTATCGACCCAGAGGTCGAAATTACTCGGCGAGCACCTATAATTGCCTACTATTAAAGAAGTACTGTTGGGCAGTGAATTTTTATTTCAGTATTTCAGCAGGACACCGCTACAACTCACCAAGCCAGAGAATCCGTGGATCTGCTTTCAAGAAGAAACTCCAGATTTTTCCACCCACTGTTTGGCCCCTCAATAGTTCGTTATCTCGACTACACGAAATGAAGCGTCTTGTAATTGTAATGGAACAAG
>JACEVL010001239.1:336373-408873 GCA_020284085.1 Aporrectodea caliginosa | reverse complement strand
ATGGATGCCATGGTAGAGAGGGGAACAGATCTGGGTTAGGGTTAGTGTCGTCATTAGAAAACATCATTAGAAAACATCGTACCTCTCGCGCAGCATGCCAGCCACATTAGTCCGGAATAGCGGACCCCGGAATAGCGGATCCCCGGAATAGCTGACCCCCGGAATAGCTGACCCCCGGAATAGCGGACCCCCGGAATAGCGGACCCCCGGAATAGCGGACCCCGGAATAGCGGCCCCGAACCGTTTCACCTACGAGAGCTGAACAATCTATAATCTCAAATCAAAATCATAACTCCATTCAGTAATTTAAGTTTGTTATTTCACATAATTGATTTATACTATCTCCCATTGAAGATACATATTGCCAAAAGACCCGATAGTTCGTTCACTCGAATGGGTCTTTACTCCCACTGCTACCAGCCGCAAATCCACCTTGAATTTAAAACACTAGGCATGATCTATATATGATATCATTTTATTTGACCACTTATCACATCTGATCAGTTCTCAAACTGTTGGTAATTTCAAAGCAACGGTTCAAAACGTAACTGGTTTTAAATTGACGCAATTATTGGTCGTTAGACGCCAACTGTGTCATATTTGGTTGTGAACTATGACTGGAAAATAGGTGGATTAGTATTGCTAAAATTTATAAATTTCAAATGAACATTTTACTGAAAATACGTATAAATTGAGTAGAAATAAAATTAGCAATGACAGCACTACACAAATAATAGGATTCATGCGGACACAAAGCGTTCTTATGGATTTGTTCTGTATATTCAGGCTTAGCGGACACAAATAGCATTGTTTCGTCAATACAGTTTATAATATTAAACGCACCATATGCTGCATGTGTTTATCGCCAAGAATGTTTTAATTTGGCTGCAGAGTCTATGCCAACATGTGAGGAGAACTTCACGCTGAATACTTTGAACTCTTCTAAGTCCTTGCTGAACGGTGACTACATCTGGATGCAATGTAACGTTAGCTTTAGAGGATTCTGGACTCCAACCATAGAATGGATTGAATACGGTGGTCATCTGGGACCAGAAGAAAGAAGCGTTTATGAAGGAGTTGAAGTGACACGAATTCCAAACAGAAGCGTTACTTCCAACTTAACAATTGTAGTAAATTCATCAAGAAACGGTTCTCACTTTGCTTGCAAAATCTACTTTACAAAGTATGACGGGAAATACAATATGACTGCTAGTAATGTTCCTAATTTCAATTACACCTGGACTTCAAGTGTCATAATCTTATCACTCTCTGTTTCCTCAACACTTTCAGATGCAGTGGAGTCGTCAACAGATATTCGTACTACACATGAGGACCTTGAAAGGCAATCTTCTACAGCTGTTTTATACACATGAATTTTAGATACTAGTTGAGTTCCAGTATTTCCTAAGCTTTGCTCTGTTGACTTAATTGTAATCAAGTGTAAAGTGATTGTGATTGTAATTGTAATCGTGACATATCATGTTAGCGTATTTTAGAATCACTCATTTTGGTTTTGTTTCTAGATTTCATCTCGTTATCATTGGTCGTTGCTTTGTCCGTATTCCTCATCATAATCGTCGTATTGGTCGTTGCTTTCTGCATTCATTTCAAGAAAAAACGTTCAGATATTATCGGATTTTCAAAATGATTTTAATCTTAATCTTGACATATAAACTTCTAAAGCGCTACAATAAAGCTAAGCGCAGGGCAACAGCTTATTCACGAGCGCTGCCTCAAATCAGAGGGATTGTCCAGATTATGCCAAGTTAAGTTCCTAGTCCGGCTGCCAGAGAGCAGACCGAAGAGGAAGACGATTGGTTGTTCACGTATGCGTCTAAATACTAGAAGATAGCTTATGCAATATGAACATACGTATGAAGCATACGTTGATGCCCCAGTATCAAACTGAGGACATATTTATTTAAATATTAATTTGGATTCTTTTGGTGGCTAATCTTTTTATGCCCGTAAAGGCACATAATATTATAGTATGTTGTCTTTGGCAACCTACAGATTCGCTATATAAGTCGTAGTATTTGTATTTGTATTCGAAGGCCTACCCTGCTGTAGTTAACTGTGAGGCGCCCTTGTAACGGCATAGCTGCGCTATGGCGCCATATAAATTGTCACTATTATTATTTTCATTATTATTATAATTATTAGTATTTACGTGAACGTGTTTTTTTCTCACTATAATATTGCAATTCTAATCCCTGGTCGCCATTGTGAGAACATAGAATTCGTCATTGTGGGTGCTTCATAGATCCGGCTAATTAATACTCTTGACACTGACCTGATTAATGATTATGGACGAACAGACATCCGTTTATGCAACTGCTCACAATGCCTGGCCACGCAGTGCCTTGCCACTAGGATGATCCGTTTACGTTTACCCGGCTACTGAAGTGACTTTCGAAATTGACTTACAGTATTATCTGAATTCAAAATTAAATTCACGTGATCATTGTCAATAAGGTGAATTATTTATTGAGTTGGCCCAAAAGCGTATTTTTCGGGGGAATAGGGTAGTCGCACCTCATACATTTGGTTAGGATCGAGTAGTAGGCTAGAGCCCTACTTCCGAGATAAAGAAGGTTCAATAAAATTAATATAAATTTAATATGAACATTAGGGTGGTCCTTAGCAACATGGGAAGAATTTTTTTAAATCTTTTACTGGCTCCCACCATCTCATCTGATACTTCTCCAGTAGAAACTTATTGCTGCCAAAAATGGTTGTGATCGGTGCACATTTAGGGTATGCTCAATACACTTCTTTGTGATGCTATACAAAAGTATAACTATGCGAAATTGCCAATCATGGTTAAAAACGTTTCTATTCCAATAAGAACATGGGGCTCAAGGCTAAAGAATATACTATATACTCAGATGCAAACTGTAAAGCGCATTCTATTCAATTTTCATATCTTTGTCTTTTCTTTGCTGAAATAGCTTAATAATAATTGATAATTAGAACCTTTCTGGTAATGAATAACTAGTTATTAACTACTCCATTGGAACTACATTGCAACTTGTCAGATATTTTAACCATTACAATGCAACGGGTTGTACATGTAGGTGCGTAGAGCAGGCAGCCAATAAATAGCGAGTTCATGAGACATCGTATGTCAAGTTGATGCAGTCGTACAACAAACAAATTAATGAATATGTTAAAGGAGGGTGATAAACACTCCCCGTCTCACACCAGATGCCACTGAAAAGCAGTATAAACAGCAGCTGCCCCAGGACAGTTTAACCAGTAATTTGCTATACCAGTCTTCTAAGATAGAGACTACAGGAGACGAGAAAGTGGACCGATTATAATTACCAGTCATTGTTCCAGGATCTGGCATTGAAACAACTCCTGTCTGTACCGAGGCTGTCTTCCGGAACCGGTCAGGCAAATGGCATATGCAATGATTAAAGATTGCATCGAAGGACACAACTTCCAGCAACAGAGGACGAAAGACATGAGCTTGCTTTTTGGTAGAGAAGCTGCTGGAGAGAAAAGTGCTCTACTTGTCATGCAAGCATCATACCCATGAAATTCTTTTTGAGGAAGCGTTCAGCACCACAGTGACCCACTGTTGTTGTCACAGATTACAAGCCTGGCGTGGAAGTTCCGGTCATTGCAGATGCACTCTGTGTTATTTCGGCTGAGGTCATGGACTTTCCACCACTAAGGGGTTTCCTTCATGAAACCGGGTGCCATCCCCCGTGCCCGATTCATGGCAAGATCAATATATACGCTTAAGATCTTCCTGTTCAGAGATTCAGCCTTCAAACTGACGAAACGAGAAGCACAAGGTCTTGAACATTTCTGCGTATTTTGTGTCGGATATATATATAAAGCCCTGGTTCATCTCCCTACTACCCAGTGCAGCTCCTACTAGTGACTTGAAACAATTAAAACTACTCACGACATTAGACAAGCCAGCATCCAAGGGTGTTCTGAAGTAGTGTGGGCAGCTTTGGTATCTGAAGAGTTAATAGCATAAGCCTTTTTTGAGCAATGTTGTCGAGTAAGAACAATGGTGGAAGGACTCAGTCAGGAAGGAAAGGAGGATCCTCCGGATCGTATTTCTCTGGACCAGTCCAAGGTTCCAGAATTAAGATAATATGATTTGTGACTGCGAACTCGCAAACACGCGTAATATCTTCACCTGCCAGAAGTGAACCCGGAGGTCTTGCTGACAAATCCAGACTATCCTCAAGCAGAAGATGGTGTTCGAGCTTCATGTTGCTGACGATACTGCAGAGCGACGGGTGGCACTGATGCAAGAATACAATTATTTGCTGACAAAAGATGAGGTGCAGCTCAATTTGCTCTTCTTGTCATCAAGGAACACCGCAAGCTGTACCACGATAGCCACAATGCTACTGTCCTCCAGGGTCTCGCTTCTGCTTCGTACCAAACTGCTGGGACTGGACTCAAAGAGCAGAATTGATCTATACTATGAACTACATTTAGTTGAATGCGCTATTGTGCTTGACCATTTACACTACTGCAACGCATTCGAATGATTGGTCATATCATATCGGAAGCGTTTGTATTTATGCGATTGCAGGAAATAAGCAAAAATTTCAAGTGGATTGAGCATACCCTAAACATTGACCAATATTAAAGAAATTTTATACCAATTAGTTTCTACCAAAGGAGAACCTATTTGGCGGGTGGGACGGTGAAATTTTGAAAGTTGAAAAATAAGGACCACCCTAATGAACATCTACAATAATTTTTCATACTTTGTTTCAATAATAATTTTCAAGCGAAAGGGGAAAATATTGATAGCCATCACTTTTTGACCAAAGCTATGCCACGCAGTTCACTTACAACTACTGCCAACATCTTCATTCGAATGCCTAGCTATTAGGAAGCCTTCAAGTTAACAACTTTGCACACGCTTCTGTAATATAATTATGGTATTACTGCACTCCTGGGGTGTTGTGCTTAAGTCGACATATCATTCGGCTGAGACTAAAATACGACCACAGGAGTTCAACGAGTTCAATTCACTGTTTGTAGCTTTTTAAAATCCATTGATACTTATCATGCGACGCTTTGAGAATGACTGATGAATTGGCACTTAATATTTTTATGAATGGTCACACGCCTGCACCTTGTGTTAAATGAAGAGACACTTTCTCAGTATCGACCGATGTGCATGATATTCGTTCTGTTCTGCTTTTAGTATCTAGTAGTGTGTCTGTCTGCAACATCTCTTCTGGAATGGTCTCGCCTTGGCGCACCGCTCGCTTCCTAGAATCCCTTCTCAGATCTCTAATCTTAAGACGGTTTTACTTGGACGTCCTGCAGTTGGGAGCGCCCCTGCGTGATCCCTTGAAGAGGCGTTATACAAATTCTGGCAATGAATGAATAAATTAATCTCTTATTCATGATTTTAATTAACTAGAATAATTAGCTTCTTGATCATGGTTTAAACTTCAGATAGTCCATTTTCTATTTCAATTTTATCTATCTTCTTTTTAATCATCTTGAGGATGAATCAGGATATTACGATCACTGTTTTCAGTGTTTCGTAGTAAAAATTGTAGTATTTTCAAAATACTTTTAAAAAGTATTTTGTAGAAGTATTTCAAAATATTTTGGAAAAAAGTATTTTGAAAATCACTGCATTTACTTATTCACAACAACGAAATCATATTAACCACGTTGGTCCATTTGAAATCACATTCAATAGCAAGAAATTCAAACTAAAACTTTGATGAAATTCTATCTAAAGTACAGTTTCCCGAGACTGCGGTAAACTGTGGCGGCTATGCGGTTAACACAGGTTCAACTGAGAAGGCAGAATCACAACCAGCTGTCTATGAAAACGTGAACTACAATGGAAGCCCCACAATCGATGGATTTCCGGCTGCAACATATATGGAGTTAGCGTCTGTGAGCCAAGCATCACTGTCAGTCTATGCAAACATCGACATCGCTGGAAGGATGCTGGACTTGCCAAGCAATCCATCAACTCATTCACCTGCCCAGGAGAATATTGTTGATATCGAAAATAACAGCGTTTGAACTATTACCCGTGCATGCATTCAGTTACCTGTTATTCCTTTGCCAGACTGGCAAGACAGGTGTCCATTTGACAAAAATTAATAATAAGCTTAAATCTGTTTCACACTGGTATAGCCTATTAGTGTTTATGAAATACATTAAACAGTAGAACTTTTCAGACAGAGCAAAACATGAAAACAGTTATTATTCAGTAAATTTTAATAGCGTGCTATAAAAGTTTATAATGGTAGGCCACGAATGTTTAAAGAGCTAGCCTATGTGCGAAACCAGAACCTTGCTGAAATTGTTTAGCATTTCTATTCATTTATGTACTCTAGAACACAATAATTATTACTTATAGACATTAATTAAGCAACTTTCGAAGATTTACGTAACCTCGTGCATTTAAGAAAATGTATTTGGTTATCATGATTGTAGGCTACATTATAACGCTTTAATCGATTCTTTTTAGGTTTTGAGCGTAAAATATAACCATTTCTAACTTGCTAATCTACCACAGGAAGACATCTCTTCTGTGGCTTTTGACTTCTCTCTTTCGTTTAATTTCATTCTGAGAATTTATATAGCACCTCTTCAAGACACCCACTCAGAGGCGCTCTCTGTGCTGGCCCATTATGATGTTAAGTGTCAGTACGAACGAAAATATTACACCAGTTAGCAAAACAATGCACAGTAAGCTTGAAAAGTCATCAGTGGCGGGCCTACGCACACGCGTGGAACCAACCAACGGTTCCCGTTCAAAGCTAACAGGTGGCATGGATGTTCAGAGTCTCCATTAGCAAGGTTGCGTCGATCCAATAAATAATGAGACCATTTCGGTTTCAGTTTGAAGTGTTTCTATCGCCTACTTGTGCAGTAAAACTACGGAGCTACAAAGTTTTCATACTAGAATGGATGTCATGATTACATAAACTGTAGTATTAAGATATACTACTGAGGAAAATCAAAGCAGTTCATGCATGGAATTCAGAAACAACCCTAAGCTGGTGTCAGTCGTATAAGACTTCCGATTGACAAACCGTGAGAATGCACAAGAGATGATAGGTTGGAAATTGGTAGCCACGGGTACGAAGAGTTGGCGAATTCATTTCTTTGTCTCGGCATATAAAAGCAAGCTCCCCTAAATAGGCAGACTATCGCTGAACTAGAGTGGTATATTGTGGAAGTACAAGCTAGAATATGAATAAGCTGTCACTGGAAGTCAACGGCTTAAACAACCATGCATTCCAGACGCTCGCCTATTTGACAATGTCAGGCCTGCATATGTTGTGAGCACTTTTTGTAGCTCTGGAATTTACTGCGCAGCTTTGGTTTTTATTCTAGTTATCTGAGCAATGTTATATGAGAAATGGGTTTTCTTATTGCATTTAGGATAGCGCAGAGAGGTTTCTGAAGTGGTGCTACATATATTTCCTTAATAAATATCTTTCTAACGCAAATTTATATAGCGTAAATTTAAGAGGGTGTCACGACACTTCGTCTACCGACTTTTCGTCTACGACACCTCGTCTACAGTCATTTCGTCTACCGACATTTCGTCTAAAAAGTTACTTGATATTGTCACTTTAAAATGGAAGCTGGATTGATGAAAAAACTGTTTCCCTAAATAGAAGTGGAATTGATGAAAACATTCCTGTGTTGAAATAGAAGCTGGATTGATCGAATAATTCCCCCAAATAGAAGCTGGAAACCAAGCTAGATGCATGGATGAAACTAAGTTTCCAACTTTCCATTCAATAGAAGTTGGATTGATGAAAATAATTTTTTCAGTACCGGTAATTAGAAGCTGGATTGCTGAGAATATTTAGCACGTTTTAGCGAAACTATGAGAAAGCGGCCTCTGTTGTTTAGCCGTAATGGATACAGATACACTTGTAGACGAAATGTCGGTAGACGAAATGTCGGTAGACGAATTGTCTGTAGACGAAGTGTCTTAGACGAAAAGTCTGTAGACGAGTTGTCGAGGAACCCTTTAAGAGAAACACGTAAGAGAACCTCCCAAGCTGATAGGACGAACTGCAATCAAATAGAATCAGGGCCGTAAATCAGTTTCGACAAGTGGGGAGGGAAAATTGCCCCTTCGGAAGTGTGTATATCCCCCCCACACACACACGCACGCACACACACGCACACTGTCTGTCTGTCTGACTGTCTCGAACTCGCGTTCTCGGTTTCGCTCTCCAGTGGCCCAGTGTTAAAAGTTGTCAGCCAGCCTCAACCAAGAAGGCCTAGGCCTACAGACCTAAGGCGGATAAAATTATAAGTTTTACATGATTTCGATGTAATGACGTATAACAATATATTTGTCACTTTGTAATTTTTTTTACCACCGCTGGTGGATCTTGATCATCTGCCTATCGATGTTGTTTATATGCATTTTGTTTTGACTGAGCACCTGTGAATAAGCTGGTCCCGCATTGTAGCATTGGCGCAGAAGATATCTCGAGTTTGCAACTTCGATTGCGATTACAAACTGCGACCAATAAGGATTTCTTTGCGGAAGAAAATAAAATTTACACCTATAAGGCTGTTACGGTAGTCAATTTTTCTGATGCACAGATAATATTATAGGCTTTGGGCCTATGGTTAATTGTTTATAAATGTGAAATGCAGTCTCAACAGTTAAAATAAAAAATATATTGTGTTGGCCTACTTGCACCGTTTAATTGTACTTACCGGCACACTGTCACAGCTTCCAGCTGATGACTTGGAAAACGACAGGTAATTAACACTGTTTAAATAATTTCAAGGCGATCCGCAGGACATTGCAGCACTTTATATATATTTTTTATTTATTTAAAATTATTTATAATCTTCTGTACATCCGAATGCAGTGATGAGGTCTCGAGATGAACTGATCTAGTCTATGGTTCTCCTCCCACCCTGAAAGTTCACACTTTAAATATTCTCTGTCTGTCTGTCTGTCTGTCTGTCTGTCTGTCTCTCTCTCTATATATATATATATATATATATATATATATATAGAGAGAGAGAGAGAGAGAGAGAGAGAGAGAGAGAGAGAGAGAGAGAGAGAGAGAGAGCTCACAGCTGTCTTCATAATTTGTCGTCCTACATGTCTCCGAACACTCTCTGCCCTGTCTTGTAGGATGATGCGTTGCGCTTGACCGCTTGTCACAACATAAGTTCTGCCAGCTTTGGCTTTAGAAGGAAATCTATCTGTGACACCTGTTGTAGCTTTCAAGCCGACTGTTTTCTGCAGTATAAATGTTCCCGCAATAAATCATCCTACCAGACTTGGCAGTTGTCTAGTTTGGTGAGCCTGATATTTATGTCACAGCTTAGAAAATATGTGGGAGGGAATTCCTACACGTTTCCTCCCCAGGCTTAACGGCCCTGAATAGAATGGTCTTCTAACGCTCGCGGTAAAGAGCAAAGAGAGTAGGTTATGCCGCTGGCTACTAGACAATTTATTCTAAAAATACCTGCCAATCACAGTAAAGCTTCACATCTGAACTGGGGATGTAAGTAACTATGGATCGGTGTAACGACCATTGCTAACTCAACATGGAGAGCGAGCGAAGAATCGACGGCCAAGTAGTCCTTTTATAATTAATTATTTGTAATAATATTGCAATCATTATTAATAACTTCAATCGCGTCGATGTCTAATGCACAAGGCTTCAACCGATGGCGCATATGAAATTAAAACAAACTGAAGTGACAATTTTTTGAGCTAATCTTCAAATTGAATATGAAGAGTGACCCTTTTAAAGTAAATCCTGTTACTAGCGAGTGACATTAGGCTTCTTGTTAGCCTAAGCTAATTGTCTGCGCTAGATTAATTGTGTGCATATGATAGAATTACATGTGCGATCAGGCGGACTGAGCAACCCTTAACACGCTCTCAAATTAGAAAGTGGGTATAAACAGCCTTCTAAACCAATGCGTTGTAATTGCTAGTAGAACCGGTGCAAGTGCTGGCTCGAGCCAAAACGAAGAATGTGTCTCTGAAGAAATCTCGATCACGGTCAAATGATGAACAATGAATGTACTCATTATAACTACAAAATGTGCAAATGAAAAATAGTAGAGCAATTCCCAGAATTTCAGCCATAGGCCAAGTATTATATAGTAAGTTTTGACTCAGTGTTAACGACTAGTCTTAGTCCCCAGATACACGTATGAGGGTTGGTAGCAAATAAACTGAGTTTGTCTATTTAAGAGCCTGCATTGAAAGTAAAACCACTGTTTTTCATTGACATTGACGAAACTTAAACTACATGAACTGTTTTGCTTTACCCTGAGAATAGCCTATGCGAGATTTGAAGCAGAGAGATGTCGATGGATTGCCACCAGCATTTCGCATGTCGTCATCATTGTTTTCCACTTTGTCACACGCTGTCTCCAGGCCTGGCCAAGCACTGTAATCCGGCATCAAAACTGATTCAGTAACTTGACTCCAGCGGGCTCCACTTCGTAGAGAATTTTAAAACAAATTGTGTTTTATGTTATCATCATTATAGGCTATACGCAGAGACTGTCACTGAGTAGATATCTTTAAGAGGCGCTATATAAATTCTCAGAATGAATGAATGAATGAATGAATGGCGAACAACACCATAATTAGTAGGACCGTTGTACGATTTGTCCACAAAACATTTTTATTCTGTCTTTCTTTTATCCCTCAGGCTACCGAGGTTTTTTAGACACGGACTACCAAGAGGGGGGGTGGTTACCACCCCTGGATTTCGCGTTTGGTTTCACATAAAATTATCATATCTTGTAATACAGCATTCATTTCTAAACAGAATGATATAGGCCTATTTAGTTGTACATTATGTGAATGCACCTCGAAATTACATCATTTTTAACAACGGAACCGATAATTAGCGATATTTTATATTATTGCGTACATTTTGTACTTTTTCGATAAACAAATATAAGATTATGTGTGTTTTGAAACTGATCTATGTATCCAAGAACATCTTAAACATAATGATGCTTCATTTGTAACAATAGCCTATAAACTGGTCCATATATTTGTAGCGAAATCTAAAGGCATGCAGCTAAATCAACATGAAACAAGACTGCGGCAGTCAAATATGTCAGTGGTCCTTGCAGTTATTGCAAGTTACTCCCGTTGTTTTGTGTGAATGCTTCCTGTAAACTGGCTTCTCATTTAATCTTCAGTATCTGTTTGAGCTAATATAAGTTCTAAATCTGTAGCAATTGACAAACGTTTACGTAGAAATATCGATTTACTTTTGTGATGCTGCATTCAGCCATTTTCAGACAGATATAAAAGCAAGTCTCGTAGGGTGAGCAAGTCATTTGAGTGACTCCCATTTACCACATGTCATCAGTACGACGCAAATCCATCAGTAGCGATGCCTCGTCACTGTGTTAGTAGTCCAGATAACTTTTGTTACATTTGCAAGGAAGTGACGTTTGCCAGACAGAAAAGGGCTATTACTCCATTAGTAAAAAAGGCGTATCTATTTCGGATGCAGGGCCTAGTCCTGAACGTTGATTTCTATGGCAGATGATATGGCGCCTAAGACCTTTGTTCTATGTTTCCGTCCGTCGATAAAATTAATTATCCAATTATAAATAATACCAGGAATAGGCATTTCGGGGAGTTGTTCGGCTAAGTAGACGTGTCTTACAGTATCAAACGCCCTTGAGAAATCCAGGGCTATCAGATGGACGTAAGAACTAGAAGCAAGCATTTAATTCAGATTGTGAATGATAGCTGATGTTGATCTGGAAGGGCGGAAAGCAAACTGATCCGCGAACCTCTGGTTGTAGGGGTGTCTTACATTTAGTAGCATTGTTTATTACCACATGTAGCTCTTATCAAGATGAGAAATTCAAGAAAGTATTAGCCAATTAAAAAAATTGTTAGCTAAGATCTGGCCAATTTTCTTTGATTTTTGCCAGATTACGTTTATTGTGACCTTGAAATGACCTTAAATTACCCTGAATTTAGTACCTATATTTTACAGGAATGTAGCTCACAATAAGATAAACACAACAACGTAAAGTTCATCCAGATTGGACTCTTCGTTAATTTTCTTTTAAAAAGAGTAAATCGTCTATGAACCCAAGTTCCAAGATCCGAGCATGGGCTTCTTCAGTTCTATGGATTTAAGTAGGGTATGTTCAGAGGCTTTGAGCGACCTCAGGATAACATTTTAAAATTATGTAAAAAATATTTATAGACAACATATGAATAGAATAATGGGAAAAACTTGAGTGTGGGTGTTTTCTGCTATGTGTCATTTTTCTGGACACCCCTACCCCGGTTGTATAGCGTCTGTGTCAGAACAGGATAAAAGAATCGCCTCACGAAGATGCGGCACAGAACAGGTGTGATTGAGATAGGTCGATAATCGGCCTCACATGTCGGTCGTTTCACCTTCGGAACTGATTAATTCATTGAAAAATACGGTCGCTACAGACAAACGCGAATATTTACATTTCACGAGCTAGATGCGCGCTGTGATCGTTAGATGGCAACACTGAGCTTCCGCCGATTACCTAAGCACGTTTTCAAAGTGAACGTTATGGAATCCAGAATTCCGTATATATATATATATATATATATATATGCGTATTACTAATACTATGTGCTTAAATTTTTTGCCATTTTTATTTTTTTTTCGTTTTTTTACATTTCCATTTTTTATGATTTTCATATTTAACAATCACATCTCAAAAACTTTTCGCGACCCACCAAAAATCGGCTCGCGACCCACAATTTGGGAAACGCTGCCATAATACAATTTTATAGGACTTTTTGAGAATCAGTAGCTGTTCTGCGGAGTTTCAGATGTAGAAGATTCTTTTAGTCCAAGTGATATCCAACTTGGAAACGGAATACAAGAGAATCAAACATGAGTGAAAGATAAAGTTAGCAATAAGAAGTGAAACTAGGAACGATGAGTGAAGAGAAACATAGAAATTACCGAAAACTATTATTGAAGACGTTGCAACAGCTTCAGCTGAATTGAAACCTTGAGCGCAACGTTTAGTACCACGCGCAGACTCCGAGAAATCTGGGCAGGAACTGAAGAACTACACGAGTCTGCACTCATCAGTTTAAGCCAAGAGCGCAAGAGAGTTGTTTCCGAAGTTTGAGAACACAACACGGACATCTGTGAATGAGTAGATTCCCGTATGTACGGCGACCTATGATTGGCTGTTCTCTAGGGCCTTAGCAGCCTGATGCTGCTTATGCCTAGACTCTAGGCATAAGCAGCACTACGCTACAATTCGAAAGCATCAGCTGTGGCCTGCTTTGGTGCCACATGCAGAAGCCTGACTAGGCATTGGCAATCAGTCTCCAGCCCGTCTGGACGATCACCAATTGCGATTACGATCATCATCGATGTCACGCAGGTCGTCTGAACATATTATGAACTATAATTTATTGTTGGTTGCACTATGTACGTGTGTGCAAGAACATGCCATTAATTATCTGAATAGTGTTTGCTTATTGATGAACTTTCTGGTTAAGTTCTTAACCTTCGCAGGATCAAAACATTTTACGATAGGCCCTACGTCGAGGTCTAAAAGGGGTAATTATTAACCCCACCAAAATTTGTAATATCTCAGCTCACAGGTAAGCTACGATACCGTAACAAAATGTAGATCTCCGAAAAGGTATACAGAAAAGCCGCACCAGAGGACCAGTTAATCACCGACGTTATTCAACTCAAGTCTGCAAGAACCAGATTGTTTGGCCAGTTTCGGTCCGAGGTCAGTCTCTTGCAGAGACTTGGGCCTCTGCAAGAAGTAAGGCCATGGTGCTACGGTGAAAATCGATGTAAACGGTGGACATAGTATGGAGCAGGAGTAGAACCAAATTAGGGTGAGTTCTTAGATTAAAAGCGTGAAAGGGAATGAAAGCGAACTGACGATGGCATTTGACATATTGTTTAACTACATTAGTCTGCAACTCTACATGTACTTAGTTTCGCTTAAAGCGGCGCTTTACTATTTTGTTTTATAACAATTATAGTTAGGCTACCGCATTTAAGTAAGTGGTTGTTCATTTTATTGGTGTATATAAAATAGCAAATACTGAAAGTAAAATCGCCAACCTGTCGTTCTGGAAATAGAGCATCGCCATGTTGAATCCGATTTACAAACTGGAGTCTCGCTGCTACTCATGAAGAAAGACACCGAGCAAACTAATACGAGTAGAAGCTCGTTGACCTCTTGAAAATGAATTCAGTCATTTGCACTTCAATTCAACATAACAATGGCGTTGATAAGCACGTGCCCGACTGTGACTCAAGACGGATGTACCTCACGCTACATCCTAGTAGGCTATTTCTACGAAGTCTGGAAGTTCCCATTTGGTTTTTGGTGGGATATTTATTAGGCTACATGCGCCCACAATGGCTTACATGAGGGCCAATTAATTTGTCACTACTTAGGACCTACAGTGCCTGTCAAAGTCCTGTACTATGATAGAGAAAGAGAACATTCAGTAGCTTTGTCTCATGGCTATGTAAGTCCTATCTATGTAACTGGACATAAAAGATTGTATTAAGCCGAATGTTCCCTGCACAGAAAGCAGCGCAGCGTTTGTCATGTAGCCTACAATATTTCCGGATATGAGCGCATAATAATTAAAAAGCTGGTTCCCGCAGCCTCGCTTTTTTGGGCGATGGGGAATTTTGCGATCGCGATTAAGAGTCGTTTGGCTGGTTGGCTACAATTTGGGCGGTACAGTTGAGGACAAATTGGAGGGAGTTATTGTTTTGTCTGTCTGTTTTTGCCTATCTCTGTCTCTGTGTCTGTGCCCCTGTTTATGCCTTTTTCTCTCTTCTTTAGGTCTATTACAGTTGGTTTGCAAGATCCTGTTTCCAGAAGCCATTACTTTCAACCATTATAATAATAATTGTCTGTCTGTCTGTCGCTGTTTCTCTCGCTCTCCATCTATAATAATACAGTTTTTGGAAGCCTGACACAAAATCCTGATTGCCAAACCATTACTTTGAATCATCAGTAGCTCAACTTGTGCCGCTTATTCCACATGTTAATGCTCTCGTATGACTTTATTCAAAGTTAAGGGAGTTTTACTTTTAAGTATTGCTGTGCTTTGCAGTGCCAAGAGGATGTACAACGTGTAATAATTATATAAACGTCAACGTTTGTATGTATTCAACTACAGCAATAATGAAAACAGCGTCGTGACCTTCTGTTTAACCTATGACAAGGCTTCAACTAGTTGGCAACACTTACTAAGTTTGATTCGGATGATGGTGTAGGAGGCTACCACTGCATCTTCAACCTACAAGCCCTCAGAATAATGTTCGAAGGTTTTGATGTTGACAATATTTTGGATGATCTGTTGGCGTCCGTTACTGAAAGTCACGCCCATTACCATTTCTGTTGTTTTCAGGGCTTTAAGGTCAGGAGGAGAACATGAGAAGCCTCATACTACTCTTTTCCAACATTGGAATTGGTAAGTTTCATCTCCTGCTATTAACTTGCATCAATAAACTCTCCTTCCAATGTGTTTACTATGACACTATGGCTATTCTAAACCTAAAGCTTATTTTACTTACATGTAGCATTATTTTACCTTAGGCTACTGTAGGCCTATATTCATACTATGTGTTGCTGTCGTTTTTTTTAATTTTTAAAGTCCTTGCACAAATGACTTATGTATATTGTATAATATATCACCGTTATAATAATGCTCAGGCAGTCGATGGAAACATTAATTAATGCACTTTGTTCTTCACTTTATTATATGCGAACTTGTTCCTATACTGTTACAATATTTCTGTCGCATACTATTACTTAAGATGACGCTGGACTATAGAAGCAACTTTGATGATAATGTCATATAATATTATTATAAATATTCAATCATATTCAGATGGCATTGTAAGACTTGTTTCATGGGCAAGTTGCCTTTTTCAGGAAGTTAATAGAAACTGACTATAGATAGCGAAATATAAAGTGTGACGTTCTTGCATAATTAAAACGGAGGCCCTATTACGTTTCCAAGGATGTCACGACAATTCGTTTAACGACTTTTCGTATACGACACTTCGTCTACCGACATTTCGTCTACAAAGTTACTTGAATTATTGTCACTTTAAAATGGAAGCTGGGTTGATGAAAAAACTGTTTCCCTAAATGGAAGTGGGATTGATGAAAACGTTGCTGTGTTGAAATAGAAGTTGGATTGGTCGAAATAATTTTTCCCTTCAATAGAAGCTGGAAATCAACCTGGATGCATGGATGAAAATAAGTTTCCATTCAATAGAAGCTGGATTGATGAAAATAATCTTGTCAGTAATTAGAAGATGGATTCCTGAGAATACATAGCACGTTTCAGCGAAACTATAAGAAAGCGGCCTCTGTTGATTAGCCGTAATGGATACAGATACACTTGTAGACGAAATGTCGATAGACGAGTTGTCGCGGAACCCCAAGCCTATATTGCTTCCGACACAAATGAAAAGTCTTGTGAAAGATTTTAAACCGATGCATTCTACAGTTATGCTACTCAGCTATGCTTGATGTTATCATGTCATCGATGATAGAACAAATTCCGGCGAAGGCGAGATTTCGAATTCTCGTAAACGTATTCACGCAAATATTATTTCATCCAAATGACAAGACGTATCTTACAGCCCTGATTATTAAATGTCCAGATACGTACATAAATAATATATAATGTTTATTTTATAATGACGTAGGCCTATGTACTAATAATTCAGCTGGTATAGTTTTGTAATTTGTGTAATGCATATTTTCTTTCAGTTCTTGCTGAAATTGTTCTCGCACCGAGTAATACAGTTGTCTTAAGGGGTGAGGAGATGAAAATGACTTGCCTGACGAATAATAACTCAAGAGTCAGAAAATGGGACATCTTCACAACACGCCTTGAACCATTCACCATATATTCAGCTAACAAATTCCATAAAGGTTTCAATCATTTTGATGCCGACGTGAATGACAATGGTTCTGGAATCCTTTACACGAATTCAACTAAGTTAAGCGATGCAGGAATCTACAAATGCTTAAGCATAATTGATAACGTAGATAAAGAACATAGCGCTCAGCTGACTGTCCTCGGTAAGAATGCCAATTAAATTGCATAATTTCACAAAACGACATCAAACGGTTTCTTGTACAAAGCGTCTTTCATCTACGAGAGCGGAACAATCTTATAAAAAAATCCATTAAGGAATTTAAGGACTGTTTGCTCTTTAATTGGTTTATCCTGTCTACCACTAAAGATACATTTTGCCAATAGACCCCATAGTTCGTTCAAGCGAATGGGTCCCCAACTGTTGCATGTCTCTATCATCATGTACGAGGGTTGATCAATAAGTAATG
Organism: Aporrectodea caliginosa; assembly: GCA_020284085.1. NCBI lineage: Eukaryota > Metazoa > Annelida > Clitellata > Crassiclitellata > Lumbricidae > Aporrectodea > Aporrectodea caliginosa. Next base: position 391,506 of record JACEVL010001239.1, on the reverse strand, counting down.
AGAAAAATATATTAGACAGCAAATCTGGACCAAAATTGTTTTATAGGTTTTCAACATAATCTCCCTGAAGCTCAACACATTTTTCCCAGCGATGTTCAAGTGCTTTTACACCCTCCAGGAAGAAAGTTTTATCTAGCTCCTAACACCAGTCATTTATGGCATGGATAACACTTTCATCAGTGTCAAATTTCTGTCCGCAAAGCGAATCTTTCAGATAACAAAACAGATGGAAGTCAGACGGTGCCAGGTCTGAAGAATAGGGTGGGTGTTGTAGCAGTTCGAAGCCGCACTCGCGAATTGCAGTCATTGTAACAGACAAGCTGGAGCTGGAGCATTGTCCTGATGAAACACGATACCTTGACACAACTTCCCTCGACGTTTTTCCTTAATAGCCACGCGAAGTTTTCGGATTAACTGTGCATAGTAGACACCCGTGATAGTCTTTCCACGCTCCAAGTAGTCAATCATCAAAATACCTTCACTGTCCCAAAATACGGATGCCATAACTTTACCCGCTGATGCAATTTTGCGGAATTTGACCGGTGTCGGGGAATCGACGTGCTTCCACTCCATATTCTGCAGTTTTCTCTCGGGATCAAAGTGGTGAGCCCAAGTCTCATCCATAGTGACATATCTGCGTAGAAACTTTGCCTGGTCTTCTCTAAAAAGGTCGAGATTTTCACGAGAAGTTGTTAGTCGGACTTGCTTGTTTTCATGTGTTAACATTCGTGGAACCCATCGAGCACAGACCTTGTTGTACCCCAAAATGTCTGTAATAATATGATGGGTTGTGCCGTACGACAACTTCAAGCAATCTGCTACATTTCTAATATTAACCCGCCGATCTTTCTGTATCAGATCCTGGACGAATTGAACGTTTTCGTTGGTACAGGTCTCAATAGGGCGGCCAGAACGGTGCTCGTCTTCAGTTGATTGCCTACCGCGATTAAATTCAGCTACCCACCGATAGACTGTAGCCTGTGAAGGGGCATTGTTCCTTAAAACCTTCTTCATGTCCGTTGCAATCTCATTTTGAGTCAATCCTTTTAAATGCAAATATTTAATAACCGCACGTTTCTCGTTTTTATCCATTATTTACAACAGCGCTGGGCAGACGGCTTCCGGCAGTTGCCTAGCAACCACAGTAATGGCCCACGTGACAATTTAAAAATAAAAACTCTGCTAAATAAGTAAGCTAGTAAATAAAAATAAAAAATTCTGCAAAAAAGCTGTCTAATATGTTTTTCTCATTACTTATTGACAGACTTGTATACGAGACATAAAACTCGAGACCGAGACCGAGACCGAGACAGTTGGGTTCGAGACCGAGACCGAGACCGAGACAGTGGGGTCCGAGACCGAGACCGAGACGAGACACCAGGTCCGAGACAGTTCGAGACAGTTCAAAACGAGTGAAATGCACATTGGACCCAAGTTCCGAAACAATTTTTCTCAACTTTTGAAGTCTAATACAAGGGTCAAGTCACTGAAATCAGCCGATCACCTGAATTGTTTGAACTATAAAGAAATTAAATATTTCAGCCATTCAGAGATCTTCTAAATGATTCTAAAATTTAAACCAACAAAATTCCATTTAGGCCCTAGGCCTATTAGCGATTTAGCGACATAAGTCACATCACACCTTGAGAAACTAGATGTTGTTAAAAGAGTTTCGCTTATGTTGGCTTTACACAAACGACGAACGACATGTCATTTAAATTTTGGTTTTCATTGATTTCAAACTGCATGAATGCAATTTTCACGATTTCAGGTTCTTTATGAGACATTTTAAGATATTTGGAAATTTTGGACTGAAAGTGCAAACTTAAGACTGCTTTTTTCAATACTCTTAAATCTGAATACCAGAAACACGGCTTTTTAAAACTTCCTGTCTTTTTGTCACTTCCGATTAACTAGTTATCCATTCGGAACAAGACAATTTTACAGCGCAATACTGTACGAAGTTCCGAACAAAATACAGTTTGTACTAGAACTTTGGAGACCGCTTCTACAAGAGAACAAGACTTTCGCTTCGAGACAGTTTCCAAAAAGACAAGACTTCCGTTTCGAGACAGTTTCCAAAAAGTCGAGAAATGATCTCGAGACCGAGACCGAGACAGTGAAGTCCGAGACCGAGACCGAGACCGAGACATCGAAAAACCTGTCTCGAGACGTCTCGAGACCGAGACAGTGTCTCGAGACAATACAACTCTGCTTATTGATCAACCCTCGTATGTTGAGGCTGCCAATCACAAATCGAACTAAAATTAAAACAATAGGCGTTGTCTATATGCATTTTTTATTTAACCACTCATCACATCTGATCCGACTGTAGGTACATGTAGTTGTAAAACAATTTTTTAAAAGTTAAACTGCTTTTAAATTAACGGAATTGTTCATATTTGGTTGTGAGCATGACTGGAAAGTAGGTCGATTAGTATTGCTAGATTGTATTTATTTTAAATGAACATTTAACAGGAAATACATTTAAATTCAGTAGCAATACGATTAGCAATAATAGCACTACACAAATAATTCTGACTAACAAACAAAACGTAAAAATGGATAGGCCTATACTCTGTATGTTGAGGCTGAGTAGACAAAAAATATAGTTACATCAATACAGTTTATGTATTAACCCTCGGGCTACCAAAGAAGGGGTGGTTGCCACCCCCCTAGGTTTTATTCATTTCAAACTTGTTCCGTATGGAATAAAAATTTGACCTTTTAGGTAGCTGTAGGGGGTTCATTTACACACGTTTTGACGTAAAACGTGAGATGATATCTCACACCGTTCAAAAGTTATAGCCAATATACCCGAGGTACCAGAGGGGGGTGGATACCACCCCCTAGACTTTCGACTATATCTTATCCGTCATTTAATATTAAGAGACGCAAATTATACCATTCTATAGAGGGAATGTGGGGCTACATTTCTATGGTCACTGAGTTGACCTGTGACAACCGGAAGTTCTCAAAATAAATAATAATACGCGTAATATGAGTGAAAAATGGCTGAATGGAAGGACTCCCCCTTAGTTTTTTGTCTGTAGCATATTCATTTGTTTTCCTGGAAGAGAAACAAAGATACCATTCTTTAGAGGGAATGAAGGGCTTCATTTGCATACCTACATCTTTGTCTTTTGAATACCGGAAGTGATCAAAATAAATAATAATACGCGTAATCTGTGTGAAAATGGCTGAATACAGCATTACAACGTAAACCGATATATAGCCTATGTATGGATATATATGTATGAATGTACATTTATACTATATAAACATGTGTAGGGATGATTTTGTGTATCTTTTATACATGGATTAGTTTCAAAACACACATAATCTTATATTTGTTTATCCAAAAAGTACAAAATGTACGCAATAATATACAATATTGCTAATTAAGGGGTTCCGTTGTTAAAAGTGATGTAATTTCGAGGTGCATTCACATAATGTACATCTAAATATACCATTCTGTGCAGAAATGAATGCTGAATCCATTGCTATATTACAAGTTATGATATGTAAAACCAAACACGAAATCCAGGGGGTGGTAACCACCCCCCCTTGGTAGTCCGTGTTACAAAAAAAGCTTGGTAGCCCTAGGGTTAAGTACTTCCTTGAAAATATCTACCATATGTTGCATGTCTCTGTCATCAAGTATGTTGTGAGTACTACATGCAGTAATCTGTAAATCAAAATTTATAAAGCCCTAATCGAAGGCTAAGTAAAGAGCACCAGTTTATTCACGAGCGCTGCATCTAGTCAGAGGGGTTGTCCAGTTATGTCAAGTGAAGTTCGTAGACCGGTTGCCGGTGACACCGGAGAGAAGGGATTATAGAACAAATACTGGTATGCGCATTATTACGAATATTAAGATTGGCAGAAATTGACGATTATTAACGAATAATTATTAAACCGGCCAACTATTATTAAAGATTTTTAAATATCTTTTCATTCTTAATTCTTCAAAATCCGGGATTAATTGTGCAAATTTCAGTGTCAAAAACAGTAAAATGTTAGGCTACAGTTACTAATTCCATAATCAGTAAGTAGTAACTTCTCTTAGTTTTTTGTTGAAAGTCTCAAAGTCTCATTAGGGAATGAGGGTCGATTTAGAATGGTGTTACAATCACTTCTAAACCACAAAAGAAAATGTGGATTCCTGCCGTGATTTTGTATTTCTAAGTTTGACATTTTTGGAGACGCTGCAAATTCCGTGTGCCCAAAACATTATAACGCTTGCCACTATGGGCACGCGTGCCATAGGTTCGCCATCCCTGGCTTATGCAATATGCACATACAAAACACTTGTGGACATGTACGTCTGAAGCATACGCCCCAGTATCTGACTGAGAACATACTTATTTAAATACTAATTTGGATTCTTTGGTGGCTAACAGTTAATGTCAATTCAATTCAATTCACAAGCTTTATTGATCACCAACCAAAATACAAGTTCATGTACATTTGTTGTAGTAGTTCATGGTGTCAAAGGGTAAACCCAAAAGGAACAATATCGTTCCGCTGGCAAGGCCGCCCCTTCTCATTACTATTTTTATGTATAGTAACACAGACCAGCAAAGCGTGAATCAAAACCAGTAGAAAATGTGCATGGGTGCAGATATGAACAAGATGGTACTTGTGCAGTAGTGCATGTAGACCAATATAATTATAGTGCCTGTGTGGTTTGTCAAAGGCACGATACGGTGTATTACAAGCTGTCTGTTCTGTTAGTAGTTAACTAGTTAAGATTGTTTCAATTGCATAACATGTAAATGTACAGCGCAGTGCGTTTGTCAGGCGCTAAATTAAAGAAAAGATATTATTATTATTATTATTACTATACGTAAGGCACCTATTATAGTATAGTGCCTTTGGCAAACCACACAGGCGCTATATAAATCATAGTATTTACGTAAACGTATCCATTTGCCTCACTATAATTATATGATATTGCAATTCTAAAGACTGTTCGCCATTTTATGAGAATATGGAACTCGCCATTTGCGATTGTCTCATAGTTCCGGCTAATTAGTTATTCTTGACACTTACCTAATTCTGGACAAACAGAATGATATGGCTTGCGCAATATGCACATACGAAATACAGTCTTGTGGACGTATACGTCTGAAGTATACGTTGAAGCCCCAATATCTGACTGAGAACATACTTATTTAAATACGAATTTGGTTTATTTTGGTGGTTAACATTTTTTTGTCCATCAAGCCACTATAGCATAGTGCCTTTGACAACCCACACAGGCGATATAACATGTCCTATATATAGTATTTATGTAGACGTATAGTTGCCATAAAGATATACGATAGTGCAATTCTAATCACTGGTCGCCATTATGTGAATATAGAACGCGTTATCACGACTGATTCGTAGTTCCGGCTAATTAGTATTCCTTACACTGAGCTAATTATGGACGAACAGATATCCGTGTAAGCAACCTCTAACAATGCCTGACCACGCTGTGCATTGCCACTGGTTAAAGATCCCTTTCCATTTTCCCGAATACTGAAGTTACTTGAGTCAAAAGTCAATTCAAATAAACATTGCCTTGGATATAGGGTTCATATTTATTGATTTGACCCAAAGGCGCATTTTTCGAGGTACAGGGGAGTCGTACACCCATTTGATGGACTCGAGTAGTCTAGTTTTGAGAGCCCTACTTTTGAGTCAGACAAGTCTGAATATAAATTTAGTATGATCATAGCATTTTCCAATGACCTTTCATAAATTTTTTCAATTATAATTATTATTTTCACCCGAAAGGAGGACAACAATTGATAGCCCTCAATTTATGACTAAAGTTATACCTCTGGGTTGAGTTGCCCACCTATTACCTCACCTCGTTATTTATTTATTCATTCCGGGGACTTATATTATATAGAGCCCATTCTAAAACATGCTCAAGAGCTGTTCCAGTCCAGCCACGGCCAAAGAAAAAAGACGAGTGATTTATAGAACCCAGTTCGATTTGTCAGAGGTAATAAGCGAAGCTCCGACGAAAGGTCATTCCAGATGGAGGGCCGTGCAACCGATGCTCATTTTTCCTGAGATTTCTTCCTCTGCATAGCTATCCCTTGAATGCCCTCGCCCGTGCTGTAACCAAAACCCCCAAACACCACCACATAACCCCTGTCTTGAAATCACTCCACTGGCTCAAAATTCCTGAACGAATAGAATATAAAGTCCTATCCCTCACCTACAATACACTTCAATCCTCTCAGCCCTCGTATCTCCATCAGTTGTTCTCGGTCCAACCTCTTCGTTCAACCCGTTCATCTTCCACCCTCACACTGCTCCGCCCTTCCGTCACCTCATCGCTTAAATTTGCAAATCGTTTCATATCCATAGCTGTCCCGCCTCTTTGGAACAAACTCCCACCTGTGCTACGACAAATATCCGATCCATCCTATGAACTCACCAAAACCTCACCTCTTGCTATCCCTCCACAGGTCTTCCACTCAAAACTGAAAACACTGCTTTTTCACAAATCCTATCCCGATTCCTTCTTCTCCCCTCACCTTCCTCGGCATTTCAACTCTAAGCATCATCCACCTTAGCCGTCTGACTGTCTGCCTGCCTGACTCTCTGGATTTTGACCCCCTGCCTATCGATTCTGTTTTGGTTAAGCGCCTGTGAATAAGCTGGTTCCCGCGACTTCGCTTTTGTAGGCGCTGTAGAAATATCGAGTTTACGATTACGATTACGATTACGATGGGGAGGTTACTTATGTAACTCTATTGTACATAGCATACTTCCACCCATGAGGCGTTATGATTTATAGTCTAAATATCATTCGGCTAAGACGAAAACACGACCACAGGAGTCCAACGAGAGACCACTCACTGTTTGTCTCTTCATAAACTGCATTGGTTCTCATCATCCGACGCTTTCGGAATGGACTGCTGAGTTGGCAATTGATGGAATTTCCTTAATGGTCACACGTCTGCACCTTTTGTACTTTCTCAGTATCCACCATTGTGCAGAATTGCTTGGTAATACTTTTAGGATCTAGTAGTGTGTCTTTATGCAATAACTCTGATTCGGGATTTGAATCAACCAGAATTACATGTAGCTTCTCGATCATGCTTTTCACTTGAGATAGTCTATCTTCTATTTCAATATCTATTTTCTGTTTAATCGTCTTGCTTGTTTTTGCGTCTACAAAATTACCTTATAGGTAAACCGACCAAAGCACGTCTTACCTAATACATGCACAAATAGACGCGATACTTTAAAAGGTGCGGCCGAAATTATAAGGTTCAGTTCCAAGACGTGATCCAAATGGACAGACACAGACAGAAAGATATACATACATGAAGACATAGGCGGAGACTTGGTCTTGGCTTTGGGGGGGACTGGCGAAGGAGCGGCCGAAGGACGATCGGCGAGGCGCGCAGCGCCGAGCAGGGGGAGGGGTTTGGGGAGGAGGATGTGCCCCCTCCCCATGTAAAATTTTTTGAATTTCGACACTGTAATGGTAGCATTTTAAGCTGTCATCTGAACAAAATTGCTCTATAATTTGAGTGCTGATAGGAACCAGCTGTCACTCGTAGCTTACATGTAGTTTGAGTCGTGTTTGAGTTTGGGGAGGGGATGTGACCCCTCCCCTACAGGAACGTCATTTCAGTTTTTTTTTCAGGGGGCAAGAAAAATTTTCGGGGCAAACTTGGCCAGTTGTTAAGTTTTGCATTTAGTCTTCAATCACAGATGCAAATGGAATTATGAAGACTCATATTAAAGAAAAACTTTGGAAGCCTCTACACCACTGTCACAATAAGAATACGATCATGCTTAAACAACTTAATAGGCTTATTTGCTCAACAAAGGAGCATTCCTGGTCCTTTTTTCTGCAAAATTTCTTATGACAATTCAAAATAAATCAATTGCTCAGGCAATATTAGACTCAATTAATGCTCAACAAAGCCAAATCCACAAGACATTAATGAGACATTATAGACCTTAAAAATTCTTAGTCACCTTGAGTTGCAGAGGCTACTGTTGATGGAGTTGTCAACAGTATATGTAAGCTGACACATACATTTGGAAATTGCTTTGAAGGATTGCACTGCGTTAAAAAGTCCAACAGGTCCAGTGGTGTTAAATGGGTACATTCAAAATTTCCCTTATGTACAGAGGGTAAATGATGAATTTCTGTTATTGAGGTCAGCAGGATATTGCTTTGCTGAAGCTACAGCTTTTTCTGCCAACTCACTTGCAGAAGTGGTTAGATATTTCCACAAGAAATTAAACCTTTCTGCCAAATTTGATTAAATATGCATAACATAGGAAAACTTTGACTGTGAAATAAGTTCTATAATGTAAGACTGATGAATAGCAAATTAGCTTACCTTCACAGTAGTCAGTTTATTATTGATATTTACATCTACACCTACATGTATCATAAGAGTTCTATCCATTAGCCGCATCACCCGATCCAAACAAAACGTGCAGAGAATGACACTCCAAACTGTATATAATATACCAATAGGACAATCTGTGTGACTGAAAGGTTTTGGCTTAGGCAAGGGCTCCTGGCTAGAAATTTGATATAGGTCTACTGCAAAACCTGGTTTCATGCATGAGAGCCAGAATGTGGGTGGGAGGCTAGTTGATGAGAGATATCGTCCTGATGGTAAAGCTGCATGGGAATTTGGAAAAGGGTCAGATAAGGTGAGTATAATGAAAGAAAGCATGAACATTAGCATTGACCTACATCATGTAGAGGCTATCAGGGGCTATCAATCTTACAACTACATGTATGCCGTTGACCGGTACCTCTGTGGGCTCTCTCGGCTAGTCGCCTTTGACAGGCAACTCTGTGTGTTCTCTCGGCCAGTCGGTATATGAGATAATCTGTGTGACTGAAAGGCTGGATTGCCTGTTCGTCTCCAGTTACATAGTACTTATGTAGCTAAAGCTAAAAAATTTTAAATTTCCACACTGTAATGGTAGCATTTTAAGCTGTCATCTGAACAAAATTGCTTTATTATTTGAGTGCTGATGAGAACCAGCTGTCACTCGTAGCTATTACTATTATATTCATGAAATATTTCAGAAATATTGGGGGGATATAAGCAGCTCCGTCCCCCCCACCTCAAGTTTTGGGGGGACCGTCCCCCCCTGTCCCCCCTAAGTCTCCGCCCCTGCATGAAGACTAACAGATAGACCGACAGACAGATAGACAGACGGGCTTGGTGGATCGGAGCGACGAGGCAGATGAGAAGAGAACGAATCAGGATATTACGCCCACTCTTTTCAATGTTTGTTGTAACAAATTGCGGACAATAATTTTTTGAATATTTTATTTCTTTTGTCATAATTTTGTCATAATTTTGTCATAATCTTGTCATAAAATTTGTCTCTGTTTACTTTGCTTCTGATTTATGTGCTCTATATGATGATGATGATGTTTAATGTATGAAATGTCCAATGTATAATACTAAAACTATTCGGACTCAGCTGCCTGTTAGTATAATATAATCTGGATCTTGTGACACTAAACGTTGACTGAAATGAACCAGGTACTAGGGGCCAGGGTGATATAAGCTTTTAGCTTTTTCCTGGCTTCCTGTTGCACAGTGACTGAACTGTTTCTGTCATGATGTATATTGTTATCTGTTCTGTTGTATGATGCAATAAATAAATAAATAAATAATATAAAATCTTGTATCAAATTCTCTGCATGTGATTTTCTTTAGCTAAATACGCGTCAGCAGCTGTGGGGAAATTAGAGATGCCAATCCGCGATGGAGACTACGACATCCTACCATACGCAACAAGCGACAACTACGACACAATAGAAGATGCAGTAATCGACGCTGACTTCAAAGTTTCCTTTCCACCTCGCCAGGGTCCTCTGCCAACACCAGGGTACTCGGGATTAACGCAAATGGAGCCAACTGCACCAGGTGTCTATAGTAGAATTGATACTTACGAAACGCCAGAGGACATCACTTCTGGCTCCAAAAATTTGAAGGTCCTATTCACTTCGGAGAAACAAGTTGATAATAGCAAAGAAAAGAAAGATGGAGAAGGAGAAGGAAATGAAACACCGGTTCAACCATACTTAGAACTGTTTGATGCTGCAAATCCAGAAACTATTTCGGAGAAACACGTTGATGATAGCAAGAAAAAGGTAAATGGAAAAGGAGAAATGGATTCGAAGCTAGAAGAAAACCAATCACCTGTTCACCCATATATTGAATTGGTCGACGTCGTAGTGGCTGATAATTCAGATGAATGTAAGAGAACTTCTGACTGCGACATTCCATCTTCTTACATCACAGTCAATTTTTAGACATTCAGACAATAGTAACTCAAAGATTGAAACAATTCAACTTAATTAATTTCAACAGAATAATTGATGTTTTCCTAAAGCTTAGTGCATTATGATGACTTTATAGCAATTTCTTCTCTTCGTATGATTTCAAATATCTGTGTGTTAGGCATGATTGAAAATTCACAAGTGACATTATGCACGATACGTAACAGAAATTTTCTCCAAACATTATCATCTACCAAAGAAGTATTTTGGCTGGTGAGACCCAAGTTTTCTTGGGACACCCTAATATATGCATTAGGGTGGAGTGAAAAAAGCAAAATTCTAGAACCTCAACGTAATAGTGATAACTCGTTGCCTTTTGTTGTAGTAAGTTACCATGCCAAATATTTCTTTAAAAGATTTGCCCCAGACGCGTTTTAAAATTCGACAATTTAAAAAAATTGTCAAATTTATAAAAATTTCAATAAATTTAAAAAAGTCATACGCTAATTGTAATAGTGCTTAAGCATTTAATTATGACGTATTTAATGACCATGCAAATTAAAATTAATAAAATGACTGTATGTCACCAATATTAAATAAACAATAAACATTATAAACAATCCCAACAGTTGTTGACTATATATAGCCATTATTGATTAATGACTAAAAAGTGAGTCATGAACCCCGATTGAAATTCTGCTTAAGTATAGAAAGAAGGCAGTAGTTCCCGTGATTTCAATCTGGCAAGGATTTTTTGCTTTTTTCACTGAAAAGAGCGAAAAAATTAGAAATTCGAAAAGTAATAGCAACCAAAAGTTGACTAATGGTGTGGGGTAAAAAAGTCTTAAAAGTTTTTTTAAATATTAACGTCTTCCGCCCCCACCAGAGGGCCAAAGTTACGAAAAATAGCATTTTTCGAGAAAATTGCAGTTTTTCTTGTAAAATATTTTAACTGAAAACTAATTAAGTGTCATTCAATATACCGTTGGATAGAGATATTTCAACCCATAGTATGCGATTCGATTAAGATCCTAACCGCCTTTCTAATGGTACATTGTGATGCGGGATTGTTTAAATTTGTTTACAGTTTTAGTATAGTTTTTTTGTAATTTTGCAATTTTCATTGATTCTGCTGTCGTTTCAACTGAATGCGCATTTTGTCCGATGAATTGAGCGCTAAGAACATTCCATTTTGATCGTGAATAATTGCGAAATGTTGAAGCATAAAAATGCAACGCCTACTCGTTTTAAAACATAGGCCTACGTTTCGTTTTCGGACACAGACAGGAACTACGGTAGACTCTTCTACAGTTCTACCCCCATTTGAGAAATGTGACTCTGTTCCAACTGGTCCACTATCTTGATCTTCACTCTCTAATGCCTCCTCTTCAGTCTGGATTCAGGAAATTTCACTCGACGGAATCTCTTATGGTGAGTCTTCTAGCAGATTATATTTCTTTGGGATTTGTTGCTGTTTAGTTGGGATCATCGTTCACAATACCTCTTGAAAAACACAACTGACAATGTTCTCTTTTGGATATAACCCAATATCTCCTGCCTCTCTTTATCCGTTATAGCATCGGAAGCCTCACCTCAGTTATGCCCTTTAAGTCAATCTGCTTATTATATGTAGATTCATTAATGTAGAGTTGTAGACACATACAGAGGTAAGATGCAAACCAGGTGAAAGCCGCGGATAAAAGCCCAAACAAATGTTGAAGACGGTTAAGAAGCATGTCTTGATCAACAGCATCAAAGGCAGCTGACAGGTCGAGAAGAATGATAATTGAAATGGCCCACGCTAAAGAAATATGCAACGCCAACTAGCGAACGAGGGAGGATAAACTGCAGAAACAACGGTTGACATAGACCTAGCAAATCAACGATGCCTACGAGACGTCTACAAATATAGATGAGCTATAAAATTAGAACCAATATTCGTCAAAGACAGTAACCACAGAATTAAATGCATAAATGCAGCTTGTAATCACAGGTAATTATATAGGCGTAATTTTTTCATTGGGGAGAGTACGAGGAGTACGCCGCACGCGTAGGCTACCCCACTTTTCGTGCCCAGAAGAAACTATGTCTATTTTTATTTTCTCGGAGGAAGACTTTCATTTGAACCATCAAGACTCAAAACAACTACCAAGCATCATCATCATCATCGTCATGATCATCAGCGTCATTGTTATTATTAGGCGTACAAATGGCGCTGTGATAATTATTTACGAGTCGCGATTGGAAATGATACCTTCACCTTCTACACCAAAGTAACCATACTGGACTTAAATACTTATTACCATGGACAGATCGTATCGTATCGTATCGTATTTAAGTATTTGTAAAGCGCCTCTCGTAGGGTGAACCGTTCAGAAGCGCTCCCAGTGTGCTAAGATGTTCTTTATGTGATGCAGTCCTCAACTCCAGATTCCAACTAAATCAAGACAACCATTTGATTCAGTTTAGACGTTCATTCAAAGTAAATAAAATTGCTAGGACAGATTTTCAGCCAGGTTTGACATTGTTTTCGATATCTACAAGACAGGTAACAGTGGATGGAGTAGAAAGTTGAAGAGAAGACCTGCGTTTCATTGCGGCTCAGACAATTCACCATAACGTGTTTCATAGCTCGATCTTAATATTAGCCTGCAGGTTTAAACCGATTCCTGACTATAGAAAGCCAGTCGTTGTCTCGCTTAAGCTAGTTTAAGATAACTGAAAGCTGTTTCGGAGTAACTGAAACCAGTTTATGTCTTGCAAAAACCGGTTTCTGATTGTAGAAGAGATTTGATCTGTGTTTCGCAACCTGTGTTTAATTGTTTTCTTTTGGAGGCGTTTATTGAATCAGATGTTCGAAGAACCACAGATGACGTCGTTCGATTGTTTAGACAGCGACCACGTTCTCTCAATTCTCCCATCTCAGCTGTCCACTTGGGTCGCATGGGCGTCCGTCGGTGAAATGATTACCGCATGGCGTGTGGTAAGATTAAAACAGCCAGCCAAAAATTGTAATTCTAGCAGTTTAATTTTGAACTAGTAGGCTAGGTAAACTGTAAATGTTGCGAATTTATGTTTCTCTCCATCGAACTTTCTAGTCGCTTAAAGTGTTTAGTATGCTATGTTTTCTGAAGTTCTGAAGGTATGTATTTGGATATCTGTTTAGAACGTTTGAGAACAATACAAAGATCTTTCTTTGAATCTGTGATTAGTAAAAGTCTGGAAGGATACTTTGGCCATACATAGGGCCTACTGTAAATTCAACACGTGCATACTTTATACAGGAACTCATAAATATATATTTAAATCGGTTTCTGATGCAGGTCCTATATACATTATGTCGACTAACACGATTGACAATTGTTATTAAGATATTCGAAAGTGTAGTTGTAGTTTGCTGGAAAGTCTGTTGAGAGGTCGGGGTTCAAATCCTGCCATCCCAGAATTTGGTTTGCGATTTCTCTTCCAGCTGCGTCCCCAAGCCAACTCATTTATAGTGAATACACTGGCCGTGGAAAGATAAGACGGCGATGGAGCGGACTGGGCAGCTGCCGTCAGATACCGAGGTGAAGAAAATGAAGTCGCTAGCACTTTGTACTCATGGCTGCCTCAGAGATAAGTTTAAGAGATAGCTCTTCTCTTTCTATTCAAGATTAGCTTTATCTAATCTAACCTCACGACTTCTATAGCGCCGATTTCATAATACACAAAGTATTAGTATTCAACTAAGGTCGTAGTAAACAATCAAAATCTGATAGGGGCCCGATAGCGCATTGGATAACATCTGGCGTAGAGAGCGAGAGGTACCGAGTTCGAGTCCTGTAGGGCGGATATGCTTTGTAGGCTGCTTTTAGCGCCGTGTATTGCAAGCTGTTAGCAGTTAATATTTAAATTGCATAACATGTAAATATACAGCGCAGTGCGTTTGTCAGGCGCTTAATAAAGAAAAGATTATTATTATTATTATTATTATTATTATTATTATTATTATTATTATTTTATTTTTTTACCCGAGGTATCAAGGATCCTTCAGGATTTATGAAAAATTGCTATAAGGAGCAGGAAATTTGTCTGGAGGGTCAGGCCTCGTCTTCAGGGTTTGCAGGAAAAGTACCGTTGAATGCGACCAAGTTAAAGCGTTGGATGCAAACAGACAGACGTTGGAAAAGTTATTATTATTATTATTATTATTATTATTAGAACAGTAGCATTTTCCTTAGAAAAGTGCTGAAATTAGGTGACAACACAGAAAGCATATATTAGAGATCATTCTCCTCCTCTGGATAGATAAGCCTCATCAGACTACACCCTGAATAGATTAGTAATCTATAGTGCTAAATCTTACCCCATCCATTGTGATTTATATCTCATTATATCTGACCATGCTCTCTGCATATTCCACAGCAACCGCATGCAGCCTATACAGCCTCTGCATCATCATCGGCATGGTCTTATAGCGACCGATGGACGACACGCCCCTATGATCGACCACAGGTGAGTGCACGTGTGCGTGGGCGACCGATCACCTCGTGTCCCCCATCATCACCATCATCATCTGACGCCCACGGCCAACAGACAGCCACCCATAATTCCAGACGATCAGACTTTCCTATCTAGTCACCAGTCACGGCTACGTGTCGGTTTTTGTCTTCTGACTCACAAAAGAAGACGACGACGACTGCGGTGGTGGTGGTTTCTAGGGGTCGAACTTAGCGGTTTCGTCTCTGCTTCGATGAATCTATGGGCGGACGCTTTCTAAAGGACGGCGTCAAAATGCCAGCGACGGCGGCGCACACCTCTCGCCCACACGCCACGATCCGTGTTCTTGACACGGGCAGGTGGTCACGTGGTGGGTGGAGGTGTGTGCGGTCTTTTGGAAATGTTGCGCAAGAGACGATCATTGATGCGAACGATTAAGAGATAATCGGTCGATGAATTATTGAAATGATTGAGTGATAATGGGTGAAAAGCCAACGTTGACCTGTGACGACTTCGCGGATGCCCCTATGAAGGCCTGTGTGCAGAAAGAGAAAGCGCCCACATTGCGGACATTAACGAGACACACAAAAACCTATTTTATTCGTGGAAATTAATTTGGCTCTGGACACGATAATTGCTGTCCCTATTGCGGCAATTTTTGACAATTATTTCAGTAAATTTCGCAAATTGTCACACATTGTATGACATAAGTTCACGAACCCTAACCATGTCGATTACATTGGATCGCATTAAAACGCATCTTAAATTAATTAGCACTATACTTAGCTTCATTAGAGCTCACCATGAAGAGTCGGGAAACGATTCATTCAGCTCCTGTCGCTAAACCACTGAATGTTGCTGTACTCAGGTATAGTCGAATTATATGCCTCGCCCTGTACAGCAGATGTACACTCATCTGTGGTCATCTAACTGGTCAAATTGGTCACTTACCTTAAACATTTACACTTGTACAGCTAATCTAATACAATCTGATCTAGACTTGTATGATTCTGATCCAGTCTAGTCTGAAGACTATAAAACAAGTGTTTGTAGTTTGAGCATTGGGTAAGTTAAATACAAATATCTGCAAATACATCTGCATTTGATATTTGTTGATGTCCTCAAAAGCTCAGAATTACACGCACTCAACCTTATAGGACAGAGCATTGATGCTTTAGCAATAATGTTCAAGGTCCCTACACAGTGACTGCTTCAGAGACAACTCGAACCCTTTACAGGCCGAGCGCTCCGACCAATCGGTTACACCGTGCCCCACAGACTCTGGCTATTCTTCAGCTAAGCAATATAAATGTATAAATACAATTACAACCACAAGTCAAGTCAGAGAAACACTGAGGTGTAACAAGTTGTTTTAATGACAGATTTACACACATACACACACGCACACCCATGCACACACAAACGCACATGTCACCACTAAGAGAACAGACAAAAAGTAACACACGAAACAATTGACATGCCAATAAACGAACTTTGAATTTAATATATATGTATTGGTATGCGAGTGTGTGTTTGTTTGTTTGTGTGTGCAGGTGTGTGAGTGTGTGTGTGTGTTTAGGTGTGTGTGTGTGTGTGTGTGTGTGTGTGTGTGTGTGTGTGTGTGTGTGTGTGTGTGTGTGTGTGTGTGTGTGTGTGTGTGTGTGTGTGTGTGTGTGTGTGGGTGTGTTCGTGTGCATTATTAAGAAGAAGCGTATCGGATTTGCGTTACAGGATGCACAACCTCCAAAAAATAAGAAATAATATCATGAAATAGTCCATAGTATAATAATCTAACTACATAACATATATATATATTACTCATGAGAAGTAGTATAAAAGACATTTGCATGGCATTGTGTAGGAGCCGGATTATTATAATTACATGAAAAGGTTGGATGGTCGTAAATGATGGTTAATTACTGGAGACCAATTATAATTGAGCGGTGCATAGTATTATCGCACAGCCCTGCAGAAGTATATTATGGGGAAGAACCATTATAGACCTATGCACAGAAACATTAGCATTATCTATAATCCTTAATAGTAATGGATGCCTCAGGACTAACTGAAGGGAGACTTCTCTTCTTCCTCTTGTCCATGGCAACTGTGAAAATGATAATCTATACAACACACTGGGCATTTCAAAGATTCAAATACGACGCCTTCATGTGGAATCATATCATAGAAACGAAGGAGTAGAGGGAGGAGGAGGAAGAGGAAGACGAGGAGGAAGAGGAGGAGAATAGGAGGAGGTGAGAAGGAGGAATAAAAGGAGGAGGAGGATAAGTGGAGGAAGAGGAGGAGTAAGAAGAGGAGGAAGAGGAGGAGAATAGGAGGAAGTGAGAAGGAGGAATAAAAGGAGGAGGAGGATAAGTGGAGGAAGAGGAGGAGTAAGAAGAGGAGGAAGAGGAGGAGGAGGAAGAGTAGTAGGTTGAGGAGGGGAGGAGAAAGTAAAAGAGAAGAAGAGGAGCAGTCCCGTTAGCTATAGCTCCCGTTAGATATGAATATGAAGTGTTAGCGACTTCATATTTCTTAGCCTCGGCTTATGAGAGCGGGTGCAGGCCAGTCCTCTTCGTCGCCAGCTGATCGTTCCACTGACGGTTGTACCGTCATTTTATTTTATTGAGTAAAAGTAAGTAAGTAAGCAAGCCATTCATTGCAAATGATGCAAAAGTCAAAATGTCAATCCAAAAGAGTCAGATGGATCCGCTGAGGCTGGATTACCTTTTCTGGATAATATCCGGCAGTACTGAAAGTGCAAAAATTAAATGTACTGAATGAGTCTATAATATACTAAGCTTACTGAAACGAACTAAACATGACTGATAGCTGGATATATGTGGACCAGGTGGAGCCCAAATATCGACGGAGATTCTGCCCCGACAGGGATCTGAACTTCTGGCCTCTTGGTTGACGGTCCAGCACTCTAACCACTAAACCATCGAAGCATATCACAAGGCGACTAATTTGCAGTATAGCTGTATGCTACGAAAAGAGAAGAAACCAAGAAATCAGTCAGAGATGAAGGCTATATATGTAGGTGAATCAAATACCTCGAGATTTACTGCAGTGTTACAAGGTTCAAAATTGTGAGAAATTCTAACGAATTTCTTTTGGAAATCGTCATATTGTAACAAGTTAATAAAATATCAGTGAACAAATAACTATTGGGGTTACAATTAAAATTCTAACATCAAACGTTTAACGACTCAATAGATAGGCCTACTGCAAATTGTTGTTGATTTTTTTATTGTAGATACTGAATGTTGTGGAGAAATTGTGCGACTAAATGAATACTGTACAAATCAATGCATAAAAACTTTTCACAAACCTGAGACCCATTCTCTGTGTGAGACTGACCTTTCTGACCCCTCTTATTGGCCTTGTTTGCCACTGTGAAAGACATACGTATACATACGTGTCCGTTAGGGTGGTCCAAAAACACTAAGTGTCTCAGAGTTGCCCTCCACAACCCTCCTTTTGTTCTATGGCTGCCCACTATTACCTCTACCAAATTTGAGAGAGATTGATGAATATTTAGAGGTCGCTCAAGGTCAGGGTATTTTCACCATATTAAGCGTGAAATCGGTAATCTGCACTAAGAGCAGAAAACAGAATTTGAGCTGAATTAAAACATATAGTGCAGCAATGAAAATAAGAAATGGTTCCAAAATGTTCATTGTTGCTAACCAAAATGTTCAATGTTGGAAACACTGGAACTTTTCTTGAGTAACACATTCTATGTCCTCTGTCAGTCTGTCATCTTCATCAGCGTAGCCTTAGAGCAGGACGGATAGGTGTTCCTGCAGCGTTTCACGAGCTGAAGAAGGAACTGCTGCTCTTCATTCTCTGTCAACGATTAATTCTACGGCTTAATCAAACCAATGGCTCTCCCAGCAGAGTCGTTCGTAACTGTCATGACTGACGCTGCCTTTAGGAGGTCCTGGTAATAGTGATCATCACATCATTCCTTAGGATCCTTTACCAGGAAGCCTTGGGCCTTCTCTTTTCCATTCAAGTTCAGAATGTCAACGATGAAAGTAGTTCTCTCTGTGACGTTAGATGCAACGCCAAGGCAGCTGAGGGATTCAGGAGAATGGTCGAGGCCTTTCACAGAGTTGATGGACTGTGGAAAGTGGAGGTTTGTCACCATCAGTGTTTTCACATATACTCCAATTCTGTCGTCAAACAAGGACAGGCTGACCAAAATTTCTTAAACGTACCAGGTATGCCTACCGAATGCGGTCGAGGCAACCTTAGCCACTCTCATATTTAAATATTTACTGAGCTCCTCCATTAGCAGTAGATCGTTGAGTGGTGCTCTTATAGGCAGAGGAGCTTCAAGCCAGAACCGAAAATAGACAAGCAGTGCCAGCTCCTTTACACCATGCTTCTCTTTGGCAGTTGGAGAAAACAGCTGCTGGAAAAGAAATATTTTAATGCTAAAGATAGCTTTCGCCATCAAACGTGCATGATGGAATGCTCCTGGTGCCTGAAAGGAAACTCTTGCTCCAATTGCACCACCCTGGAAGATCAAACTCAGGTTCAAGAATACCTCGAAGTCTTCTCTATGATGTGACCCTTCAAGAGCTGCATTGCAAAATTTCACAATTTTTCTGCTCCAAGACCATAAGTATGTTTGTTCATCAAAGATGTCGTCGGAAGCCACTTCATTTGTCGCCTGATCAATGTGTTGCCAGCTTTGCTGGAACCTCCTGATCATAGTAATGGCAGACCCTCCAGTAGGTCCAGATAAAGAGACAAAAACAGCAAGTGGAAGTTCCATGACATGATGGCGGCAAGCCATCCAGGTTAATTCTTTCTAATTCGAATTCTCAATAAAAGTCCAGGCACCGTTCTTCAGGCGAGTATTGCTGGCAGTGCTGTCATAGACTTTATACAACGACCCCGTCACCCAGAATCCTCAGGCAGGTTTCAGCTTGTTCGTTACCAGTTCTGCAGCCAATTTTTAGAACTCCCAGTATATATCTCTTCTCCGTCACCTATGACTAGTATACTTCAAGTCTGTCACCTGCTCCTCATGGTTCTTGTGGTATGAACGACGGATTGAACTTTTATCGGAAGATGGGACCCATACAGTTTTTTCTGTGCCCTTATCTATCAGCCAAACTTCAGCACTGCTTCTTGTCTTTGCCATTATTGAGTTTATGAGCTATGTCAAAAACTCTACAGTCAACTCTCTTAAATTCCAAATCTTCACCAATGTACTAATCAATCTGACTAAGTACAAAAGTGTACAGTTTTTAAAAGCAATTTTAAAAATTCCAACATTTGCATTCTGCATTAAAGAATATTTAATAATGTTAGATTGGTATTTCTAAACTTCAGTTTAAAACAACAGTTCAAAATTAAGTAGCAAGCGGTTCTAATCATATTTTTTTGAGTAGATAACAGTCAATAATTTTCACTATGCCATGGCATTATCATGAGAATGTTTGGCGACCTTGAGCGACCTCTAGAAATGCTCCAATCCGCTTCAGGTTTGGTAAACATCTTCCTTAGAAGAGGTAGAACAGATTCAAACTTGTGGAGCATAGTTCTCCTAAAGATGAAATTCTACCATTGTGTCGTGGACCACCCTAGTGTCCGTATAGCTTCCCTTTTCGTCAAAGTTGCTTTGGTCTGTTATACAATATGACTATATTACTGCATGCATCATTTGGAGAAGTTTCGATCATGCAGACAGACGGTTGATGCAGAACAGAAGTTTGGACTGTAACACATAAACTCATCATTAGGTCAATTAAACAATTAGATGAGAATATCGCCCACAGATCACGCCTGAGAAATAAATATTATCTATGTATATAATATACATATAATATACATATATACGTATATGCATGACTTATCTGTTTAGTATATTGCGGGTATTTCCGTTGGGTGGCTAGGGTGGTATCATCGACATCCATTTCGCATCATTTGATCTGGTAAATTTCGGTTTCGATACGTGAGGTTAAAACGATTTACTGTGTATAAGCTTCGGAATGCTGAAAAACATTGACGTAGGATGTGAAGCCTCGCGTGGGACGAATAACACGAATGCTATAATTGCATTTCTTTAGAATCTATTGAGCCTGGCCCAGATTATGTGTCACAGTATATTTATGGTTAGGCAAGTACGATGATACTTAGCACTGTATAGGATATTATTGCTAATTGTTTCGCTTTAAGACTCATTAGTATAATCTGATTGCAGGATGGGTATAAGATGAGATTACTACAACCGATGTATTACTGCACCCGATGTGATTTTGTACTGCTGATCAGGGTCAGACTATATCATGCCAGGCCTTAATACAAACTATATTTACACGTATTAACACGTTTGCAAATACGGTTGGTAAATGTTGTAGGCTAATTACAACTGAAATCACTAATCATGTTACATATTGTAATGATTAGTAATCACACATTGTAATCATTAATCATATTCAAATCATATTTTGCCCCGCGTGAAACTTTCGTGACACGATATGTAACATGTAAAGTAAAAGAAACGGTATGAAAATGACTTGCGCAATCAATAATACATTAACTGTACTAAAAGCACGTCAAACTGCCAATACTAGTGCCTCTTATAAATATTAAATTAATCAATCAATCAATCAATCAATTAAACTTGATATAGCGCTCCTTCAAGATATCTACTCAGAGGCGCTCCCGGCCCAACCACGGCTGAAAAGAATAGTTTTCAGAGAACTATAAAATGCAGGTGAAGAGTTCCTAGGTAGGAGACGGAGCTCAAGAGGAAGCCCATTCCAGATACTCGGTCCCACAACCGAGAAGGCCCGATGTCGCATTGTAGAAGTGCGTGCAAATGGGACACTCAGGTCACCGCGGGTTGCAGAGCGAAGGGGTCGGCGGCCAATATTGGCAGAGATAGAGCGACATAGCTCCTGCAGATAAGCAGGTGCGGTGCCAAGGAGGCTACGCCAAACGAAGGCAGAGACCCTAAATGAGATGCGTTGTGGTAGTGGCAGCCAGTGCAGGACACATTGTAATCATTAATCATATTCAAATCATATTTTGCCCCGATAACTTTACTGTTTCAGATTTACTTCGAAGTGTTAATGGTTGACTTGTGGGCGGGGCTAATGACTTCATGGCGAGATGTCAATCATTGCCTGGATGGGCGTCCCTTGTTGACCAGTTCAATGGACACCTGTTGGACAAGGCGGGGTTCATCGTCTGACTAACTGCATACGACAAGAGATTTAGAGAATGAGTGAACGAAATCTAGATGAATAAATAGGAAATGGAGCAGCGACCGTTTATTTTTCCTAATCGAAAGATTTATTGAGTTTTGTATTGTATTGTATTGTATCTATCAATTTATATAGCGCATCTCGTAGTGCACACCAATCAGAGTGGTTAATTCACATTATAATTACTTAATGTAAGTTAGTAAGTATACTCTTTATCAACCGATTGCTAATCGCACTTTGGTCAACAGGTTTTGTGCATCAGGCTTTTGGCTATGAAGATATGAGGTCGTGGTAATGGGGACGGGAGGAGTAGTGGTGGGCAGGTTTTATTGGGGGTTAGAGTAGGTGCCAGACGTGGCCTTTGTACGTCAAAGACGACAGCCCGAAAGAGGCGAGTGTGGGCATTGTTGTATACCTCTGTTCAAACGTTGAGGGTTCCTTAGGGAGGTAATGAAGGTGTATCAGTCTACATATCAACGCTTGGATTCGATTCCTCGCATGTTAGGCAGATGAGACCGAGTTTAACGTGATTGACATTAAACTTGATGCATTGATATATTTAGAACACTCTGATATGGGGAATAGCGTCAGTTTGTCAATTAAGCCTATGTGGCATAGACCTAACTTCTATAGAATACGCCGATAAATAATGCACAATGCAAGAACCTGGACGTAATCAAGTCAAAACCAGACCATAGTCGGGTCAAAAACCAGACCACGATCAAGTGAAAACCAGACCATAGTCGGGTCAAAAACCAAACCACGATCAAGTCAAAACCTGACCATAGTCGGGTCAAAACCAGACCATAATCAAGTCAAAACCAGACCATAATCAGGTCATAAAGCAGCCCGCATTCAGGTCAGAACCAAGGTCAGAAATCAGTCCATAATTGAGGTCAGGACCAAGGCCATAAAATTATGTCAAAATCCAGGCCTTAACTCAGATCATGGCTGTTTGTAGTTCCTTCTGAGTTTCCTAATCGTGATCGTAACCTCAGAATGTTTAAAGCACCACTTAAAAGTTATAATCGCCAGGCACCAGCTTATTCATGAGCCTCACTCAATTGAAACTTATAGGCAAACGTGTCATAATTCATAGTTTCTAATCGCTGAAACAGGTTCGACAATTGTCTTCATTTCGGTCAAATTGATTCTCGTTAAGAAAAGCTGTCTTCAGAGTTTCACCGAGTCTTTTTCCTGCGAGGTATACCAGCTAAACATTCACCCTTAGGTCACGAAGACAACGATTTGTGAAGAATCGTGACAACGATTCGACAACGATTTGTGTCAACTTCATATATGATGCACCCTTGAAGGTCCAACACAGAACAAGTGACGATGCATGAGCTCCAATTGAAGCGCGGCACCTGCGTATCTCCGTATGAAGTAGAGCGCTATACGCATATTCGAAACCATGCATGATTTTCCGCTTTTATGTTAATGTGTGTCTGAATATGTATGTTTGTGTATGTATGTATGTATGTATGTATGTATGTATGTATGTATGTATGTATGTATGTATGTATGTATGTATGTATGTATGCATGTATGTATGTATGTATGTATGTATGTATGTATGTATGTATGTATGTATGTATGTATGTATGTATGTATGTATGTATGTATGTATGTATGTATGTATGCATGTATAATATCCATGTTATACTTGAGTCTCGTTATCTAGTCACCATGCAGGATGTTTTTGTTGAAGATCTGACCATAGGGCGTCGTCTTCTGTTGTTAGCTTCATTTCCTCATAGTCATCTAACCACTCCAACTCCCTATCTTTCTCTCTGTCTAGCTTTCTCTGTCAGTCTCTGTCTCTGTCTGTCTCTGTCTGACTGTCTGTCTGTCTGTCTGTCTGTCTGTCTGTCTCTCTCTCTCTCTCTCTGTCTGTCTGTCTCTCTCTCTTTCTCTCTCTCTCTCTCTCTCTCTCTCTCTCTCTCTCTCTCTCTCTCTCTCTCTCTCTCTCTCTCTCTCTCTCTCTCTCTCTCACTCTCTGCCCAGTCTCTCTGTTTCTGTTTTCACAGTCGTTTCAGCCTAGACAACGTTTTGTCATTAAATGCCATTGTGCTGGTATGCTGTTCATTGTCCGCTCAACAAAAATTATGTAAATAATTTGGATTTGTTTTGAGAATACAATCCCGACAGAGCAGAGTTATTTACAAAGAAATTTCGGATGTTTTCTCACACAGAAATGGCTTCCTGCTACGAATTAAGGAATTTTAAACAACCACGCATAACACTCCCAATATTCAACATGTTGCAATGCGGAGGGTAAATTCTGTATAGGCCTGTATATACGGAATCTTATGGACTCGACGTTATAATAGGCTACATGTATATTATATTATATATTTTTGTCAGTTGACGGATTTATAAAGCGTCTCTCACAGAACAACCTAATCAGCGGCGCTTCCAGTGATATCGGCACGGAAGTGCTGTCCATAATAATAATAATAATAATAATAATAATAATAATAATAATAATAATAATAATAATAATAATGATAATGATAATGATAATGATAATGATAATGATAATGATAATAATAATAATAATAATAATAATAATAATAATAATAATAATAATAATGACAATTTATATGATGCTGTAACACATCCATGCCGTTACAAGGGCGCCTCACAGTTAACTAACAGCTGCAGGTCTATATGTTGAGCTTTTATAGAAAGAAATACACGTGAAACATAGACTACGCACATTTCTAGGATTCATGTATGTATGTAGGTATGTATGTATATTGTATAATGTACGTAGGTCTGTGTGTTGGTATGTGTAGGCCTATATATGCATATAAGTATGTGTACTATGTATACGCATACAACCATGTCTAAGTACTTGTGTATGCAAATATCTATGTATAAATGTATATGTTTATTTGCATGTGTGTATTTGTTCGTGTGTTCCATTGTGTTATTATTTCCATCACTCGCAAAATGAATTGTTTTGTGTGGAAGTTGATTGGTTTTGTCAGTTCGTCTTGTAAACAGTAAATTAAAAGGAGTCCGTGCAATAGATTTAACTGAGCATATTATAGTAATCAACTGTTTTGTGGATAATTTATGGGCGCAATTAAAAACTTCATTCTCAATTAAAGAGAGAACGTCACGTCAAAGATTCGTATAAACAATGAGAGGATTAGTCTCTGTCTATGTAGCTGTCTTTCTTCTCCATGTGGCAAAAACAATAGTCCGAGAAATCGTCCTGACAGGAGTTAGGTCAAACGCATCTATCCACCTACAGAATGTATACGCTGGAGACCCTAAATTAGGCTACCTTATCTTAGTAGATCGAACAACACCTGGTTCAGAAAATAACTGAAATGTGTAAAAGTTCTTTATAATCTTTTTTATTATTTCTCCAAATTGGCATTATTTTGTTTTCTTTCCCTCATTTTAAGGGAGTTTATTTGTACTTTTATAAATTTAGTCCATTTGTACAACGCTGACCTTTAAGAGGTTTACGGTCAACTTTAGAAAACGCTGTAACATCCTTCCGACATCAAAGACTGAGAGTTCACGCTTTTGAAAAATTGACATTTTGTCGATGAATAATGATTAGCAATAATAATTACTCTGAAAACAGACACTGTAGAAGTAGCTTGTTAACGGACTGGAGCTAATTAGGATAACCTTAACAATTTATGCCTATTAGTATAAGATTCAAGCGGATTCAGACTGAAGCTTATTAGTAAAAGATTTTAAAGGATTTAGGCTTAGAAGTAAAAGATTTTAAAAGACCTAGGCTTATAATAAAACATTAAAAAATATTTAGGCTTAAAAGTAAAAGATGGATGTAGGAATATCTGACTTTCAGATTGAATTGGATTAGGCTTAGAACTACAGCTGCAGCTGCTTTAGGTGGAGTCAGGCCGATGAATAACAGCCTTGGTATGATCTATATATTACATAGGCTCATCATGCAGCATAAGCCTCAATAGGATGTAAGCATAAACCTCGTACAAGCTGAAACCATTAATTTTTAGGAAGATTTAATTCAACATAGCATCATCTCATATGTTATATAAGACAAAAATGTGAGCATAGTTTTATCCCCGTTTAAATACGTTTCTCGAAGCATTTAGATTTCCTTACGATATAAATCAAGCATGTGTGGCTGACATTTATCATCGTTCCAGTTACATACAGATATTACATGTAGAGATCTAAACAAGTGGTCGTTGTTTATTAGCTTTGAAACGCATAATATGTCGTTAGTTGATCTCGTGTTTGTCGTTATGTTGTCACGTGCGTTTGTCAATTGAGCTGATGTACGACGTCCTCGAACAAACCTGACGTCTAACTACACACAGTTACATCCGCCTTGTAGTCTCATCACGCATATGCACACACAACGCACATAGCATTACAGAACAAGAGTTTTAAGTGGTCCAGAAGACATGTAGTCTATGTTAAAACCACTGCGTACTAACCTGGAACGCTTAATAGCCCAGCTCTCACAGCTTCCTCTTCAAAGCTGTGATAGTGTCCACTGAGACAGTGTATAGTGGGGTGGAGTGAAAAAAGCAAAAATTCTAAAATCCCTACGTAATAGTGATAACTCGTTGCCTTTTGGTGCAGTTAGTTATCATGCCAAATATTTCTTTAAAATTCGTTCATCAAGATTTGCCCCAACGCGTTTTAAAATTTTACAATTTTAACAAAAATTGTCGAATTTAAAAAAAATTCAATCAATTTTTAAGATGTAGTACTCGACAATTTCTATTACGGTGAGGTTCTAGAATTTTTGCTTTTTTCACTCCACCCTAGTATATAGTCCAAAGCTTTCCACAAGTCTACGTCTCTTGCACTGAAGAATTTCTGCCCTCATGTTCCTTTCAGCGTCTTTAAAAAGTTATACCTGTGTCCTCGAGCTGCTTTGTTTGGAGCTACATGTTATTCGAAAAACCTATCCCACTGCACTGCCTCCTTTCCAGTGCTAGACTTATAAACTTCGATTAGATCTCCTCTTCTCTCCATTGTTGGTAGTCCACACCTTTTCAACCTTTCTTCATTGCTCAAATCCTTGTAGCCCCTAATCATTTTCGTGGCTCTTCTTTGCACTTTCTCCAGTTTTCTTGAATGTCCTGTTTCAGGTCTGGACTCCATACCTGGATGCAGTATTCCAACTGTGGCCTAACCAGTGATTTGGACAACATCAGTATAATTGTATCCTTGTCTCTGGTGTTATTGTCCTTTTTATCATGCCTAAAGTTGAGTTAACCTTTTTGATGCTCCAGAACATTGCCTTGAAGGCTTAGCACTCTTAATCTTATGCATAATCACTCCCAAGTCCTTTCTTGCTAACTTACTTTAAGATACCTTACTCCCACCATTACATATGAAACTCGTTGTTTCTCTTACCCATAATGATGTGAAATGTTTTTACCAGTAAAAATCTGCACTATAGGTCTATCGTACTGTGGTAAATAAAATAGCAAAATACGGTAAAAATGATTAAAATGCTAAATGCTTCAAGTTTTATTTCCTTACACTTATATATCAGAATGAATATTACAACCATTAATAACAATATTCACTTATCACAGAAATTAGCGTCATTACCTAGTTGTCTAATTCGTTTATTTCATTAAGTTTACATATTTAGTGTCTTGCATTATTATTAGGACCTCAAGTCACGTGAATCTAAATCGGCGACACGAGATACTTTTCCAGGGTAGTTGCGCTGCAAAGTCTATTCAACGGTTTTGAATTAACAACCGGTTGATCACAGACTAGCAGTTGAACCAACTAATCTATATTTGCTTCTATTTTTTCCAGTTTATATAGCGACACTTTTCATAACAAAACAGCATCATAATGATTAGGCCCCTATCAAGTGACCGCGCTACATATAGAGAAGTGCTCATGATTATATGCAACGCTGTAGATTGCAACTGCAATGAAAGTTCACTGACCCAACACTTCAATAGGGCCTACAAAATATTTCAGCATGCGTTTGAGAGACTTAGGCTTTTACTGCAAACAATGTACACGAATGCAAACAATTCATCAGTATTTCATAAATAACGGATTAAACAACTTAGAACTTTCCGAAAACAATTTAGTCTTGCCCCACATTAAACTATCCCAGCCTTGTCCCTCATATAGATCAGCAGGTTTTGTTAATGTTTGAGGGATTCATTATCGCAAACACAATGCATCCGCTCTTTCCACAAATAACAATAAAATTAACTTTGGATTCTAAAATGCAGAATTTAGACCTAGATCCAAACAGCTGTGCATGATTATTGCTAAGTTATTGTAAACAAAATGCACTCTATAATTTTTTTATGCAGACATTATGCCTTTATTTTGTAAAGTACAATAAAGGCAATATTGATTATAATAGTTCTGTGGTCGTCACTCGCGCGTATCCGTATGCTGCTTTATCGGAGGACATAACTTACATAGGACACTCAGTCATTGTGCCAATGGAGCAGTTAGACATTTGTCTCTGTAAAACACTGCTAAAAGTCAATGCTCACCTCTGTTTTATAAACGACCAAGTTCAAAGGTCATGTTGCTGTCACTGAATAAAGAATATATGTCGTAGATTGTAGTGTTCGGTAAACAATTGACGCCAATCTAACGGTGGTTAGAGCGCTCAGCCTTTAACGCGAAGAGTACGGGTTCGAGCCCCATCCGAGGCAATAATTATTATTGTGTGGGGATCTTGAGCAAGTCATTCACTAGCAATTGCTCCGCGCCGATATTTTGTCATTTGGTCGTGTGCGCTTCTTCACTTTGTAAGAATAGTAATATCAAATACAGTTGCGTCGTATTGCATTATTATAAATATAGATCTATCTATGAAATATTATTCATTAGTAACTTCAGTGTCGTAAGCATCAATGAATGGCGCACCAAAACCATATGGAGACGTGCATTAGGGTGGAGTGAAAAAAGCAAAAATTTTAGAACCTCAATGGAATAGTTCAATCAATAGAATAAAATAAATGAGTATTGACTAACTTTTCAATGATTAGTGACACAGTATAGATTACAGCTGTTGGAATTGCCTATAATGTTTAGTGTTTATTGTTTATTTAATATTGCTGACATACGGTTATTTTGTTAATTTTAATTTGCAAGGTCATTAAATACGTCATAATTAAATGCTTAAACACTATTACAATTATCGTTTTACATTAAAAAATTTATTGAAATTTTTATAAATTCGACAATTTTTTTTAAATTGTAACATTTTAAAATGCGTTGGGGCAAATCTTGGAGAACGAATTTTAAAGAAATATTTGGCATGATAACTCACTGCACCAAAAGGCAACGAGTTGTCACTATTCCGTTGAGGTTCTAGAAATTTTGCTTTTTTCACTCCACCCTAACGTACATACAGACACATTTGCACAAATACAAAAGCACACAAAGACTCATACAGAGATACATACAATTACACATAGAATTGCTAGGTTTAATAAAATTTCTTTTGCCTGGTTTAAGCTGTAATTAATAAAAGCCGTAATGAGAAGCCCCTTACGGCCTTACCATTTCAGTGCTGTGGTTTCAGTCCACTACACGACAAACTGAAACTGACCGAGACCAATGCTTAGATCGATGGGAGGAGCGTAACCATGGTGACAGCCAATCAGGACCAACCGAAATAAAGAGCGATGATTTTACCCTGCAGCAGGAACAACGAAACGACGCCAGAAAAACCCCTTCACGTGTCGTGCAACAGACTCCGTCTACCCTCGCATCAACAGCCTCCTCCTCTTCAGCAGCCGGGCGTTGAGTGTCATCTGCCCTCGACTGTCACCCGAAGTAGAACGCCTCTCCACCCTCCGCCCCTCCCCTCCGCCCTTCCCCTCCCCGGTCGATAGATAAAAGAAGGAGAAGATTCGCCTCGTTTAGTTCGACTGAGAGCAGCCGAGAAGAACACGAGGTCCGTCACTGACTAAAAGCAGACTCAGAATCGAAACAGAAGCAGGTTAGTCTCATCTGGCAATTAAGCTCCATATTACTATAATAAGTGGTCTAATTAGATAATTAATACACGGAGGTTATTACAACGGCCAACATTTTCTGGTTGCATTAGAAATATATATAATTTATTATATATATATATATATGGGCGTATTTAAAGATTTATATAGCGCCGTTTAGAAGGAGACTTCTCAGAGGTGGCCTTGATTCGACAAAATGGAACCACGATGGAATGAAGTGGGTTTTCAGCGCCGAAGTAGAACGCCTCTCCACGAGACAGAGACAGATGAAGAGGTGTGTTTCACTTTGGAATTGACCGCCCAGTCAATTCTTTGCGTCATGACTTGTCAGGTCTCTTATTTCATTCAGTTCTAAACCGAAGACTCGTCTGTAGGAAATTTCTCAACCGTCGTAGCCTCATTTCTTCTTTTCATTTTCACTCAGCTTCTCCATCGCGTCACAATTCTTAGCTACGGTTTCACTTTAGGGAAAGTTTAGGCTACTGTCGAATGACGATAACTGCTTTAATATATGTTATGAAAAGAAACCGTTAGATTGAAATGTATTGAATAATTATAATAACTTACACGAAGTTATGTTAATAACGGTAATTTGCGATTAATCAGAGAGACATGAGCACAGAATAGCGCTGAAAAATTGCATAAGGATATAAATGGTTTAATTGGGCTATAGAATAATTAATGAGGATAAATATCATTTTAATTAAACCCACGGATTCCCAGAAGAACTGATGAACATGTGATGATCCAGGATTAGGAAAGTCAGGCTCTGGAGTTTGCAAAAGCAGCTAATTTAAATCTTTATACATATGACCGATTTAGTGCAAAGTATTAATTATACCTAGTGGGCCGATACAATTACTCTATGTAACTGAACTGACACAATGCCTGACAGTAAGCATGCGCCTTAATTTAGTTCATGAGAAGTTTCAGTCTCTGGTTTTACTGGACCGAAGAGTTTCCGGTTTGAGGAGTTGTCTCCGTTTGGTCTCCTGTGCTTCGGAATCTAAGCGCTTATTATAGGATGCTGTGCAAACTTTTTCTGTAATCCTAAAATTTAAATTACCATTCGGAGTCTATGCTGTTCAAATCAATTTCGGAAATAATACGTCTAAATTCTGCTTCATACAGTTACCTTTGTGAATTTATAGGTGTAGGCCTAACAGTTGAACCTGTAAGAATAGTAGCCAGTGTTCGAAAAGTTCTAAAGGATGTTTAGCTCGTAAAAGTAGGCCTTAGCTCTACTACTCTCACTGCAACTGTTTGCTCTGCTCGGTAGCTTATGTCATTTCGAACTGAAGTTAAACCTTCATGGTTTTGTGAGCCATCGGTTGATAACTTTTACATTAGACAACGGCGCTATTTAAGTTTCTACTTAACAATTAGCAGACAATTCCGGCAACTTACACATCTAAATTCCCACGTCTGGCTCTTGCAGTAGGCTACGCATTACTTTAAAATCACTCTGCATTATTTTTAGACGAAGGCGAGTCTCGACTTCGACAATTTTCTGTTAGGCTTTACCATTACGACATGATTGCAATATCGTGATCTGATCGTGATTCCGATTCACGTATAATTTGGCATATGTAGGTAAAATAATTCTATCTATAGTTTGTCTCAACAGTGTGTTTCCCAATTTCTGTCATTTCATATAATAAATTAAGTTATAACTTATGAATATTTATTCTTTCAGATCTCGCGAGGTTGCAGACGAGACTTTGTTGCGCCCGACGACATCTTTTCTAGTTTCTCCGGTAGCCATGAGTCCAGTTTTAGGTGTGGTGGGTGACTTTGCGCAGACGATGGTGAAAGAATACGCAGACTTTCGCGAGAGGGCGCTCCGAATCAAAACGGAAGTTACGTCACTGAACAGACCGGAAGCGGACCGCAAACGTCCTTCTCGTCACACATGGGATATCTGCGAAAAGGTTTTACCCAGGGTATGTGTCCGCAAACCATCATATCGTCATATCGATCGTCTCTTTTTCTTATTCATCATCACCATCCCTGTTATTTCTGCTTCTTTACCATATTCTTCTTCTGTTTCATCAACGTCAGCATAACCGTCAAATAGCTTCATCTCCGTTTTCATTCTTCTTCTTCTTCATCATCATCATCTTTTTGTTCTACGTCATTCTTCTCTTTCTTCTTTTTTTCATCATCATCATCATCATCATCGTCATCGTCGTCATCATCATCATCATCATCGTCGTCATCATCATCATCATCATCATCATCATCATCATCATCATCATCATCATCATCATCATCATCATCATCATCATCATCATCATCTTCTTCTTCTTCTTCTTCTTCTTCTTCCTCTTCTTCTCCTCCTCCTCCTTTCTTTTTCTTTTTTTCTTTTTCTTTCTTCTTCATCATCATGATCTTCTTCTTCTTCTCTTCTTCTTTATCATCATCATCTTGTTATTATTCTTTTGTTACTTCTACAATCTCTCCAGCTTTTGCTCCTCTTCTTCCACTTCCTAGAATAAAGCATCTTCAGTTGTCATCATCCTTAGCAATATCCTCGCGATCCATCACCAACTTCCTCCTCCTCCTCCTCCTCCTCCTCCGCCTCACCCTTATCTCTCCACGGCCATCACCATCTTCCTCGTCATAGTCATATTTATTCATCAGTGTATCATTGGCACCAACAGAATCATCATCGTGGCTTTGGTCCAAATGAATCACAGCACCACACACGAACTATGAAAGATAACAATATCATCAGTTAACATGCATATAATAATCGCCTTAAAAGTCACGATTTCTTATTTTATCTAATTCATTTCGTTTAATTCCGACAAGAATTTTTTGTTTCTTGCGGTCCTTTGGTATGTTTGAATCCTAACAACACAAGAACCACGAAAGGCAGCATCAGTGGCCTAATTATTTGCCTCAGTGATCACTATTCTAATTGATTTCGTTAATTGCAGCCACGAATTATTTCCTATCAAATTAGTTGGGTTTGTCTTCCCGCTTTTGGCCACAGACTCTAGAATTCTCTTCCAGCGGAGTCTATGTTGGACTTTATCAGCTAGAAATCTATCTATTCCTGGACTCACCATGAAATTTTCCATGCACACCGAGTTTGTTAGTTAGAAGAGCTATAGAAGTTCACTCTGGAGATATCTTTGGAAAGCCTTTAGACTACCTTCGGGATGTCTTTGGATGTACCTTGGAGGTACCTGTTTAGATCGATTTGAAGATATATTTGAAGAACTTTTTCGGGATATCTGCAGATATCTCTTGAGTACCTTTGAAAAATACCGTTGGAGATACCTCTGGAGTACCATTCCATAAACCTTTGCAAATGTAATTGGAGATACCTTTGAAGTACTTTTCGATAAACCTTTGGAGATAACTTTTCAGATACCTTTGAAGATACCATTAAAAAAACCTCTGGGGATACCTCGCAACTTCCCGACTGTATTTTATGCTAGTCACTTAACATGTTACCTTACATTAGAATAACATAGCGATGTATGTTGATGTGTTAACAGGTGGACGATCACGATTGCTTCCAGCAGTGGCCCGACGGTCATTGTAAGTTCGTCTATTCTGCCACTGATGCCATTGAGGCCGGTCGCCACATGAGTGGATGGGCGATGCGCAATACTAACAACCACAACGCCCTCGTCCTCAAGAAGTCCTGTCTCGGAGTCCTTGTCTGTAGCAGGCCATGTGTTGATGCAGAGGCCAGGCCTCTCATTCACCTACGCCCAGCCATCTGCGATAAGGCCAGAGCCAAACAGATGGGTACGTCGATATCACTGCTACTACACAAATTTGATTCAATTCAATAAATTGTAAGTTAATGTAAACAAACTTTATCTCCTGAGTTACTTAGTTCGTTGAGAGGGTCTGTTCGGTAGCGCGTTTGGTCTCTAATCTAACGATAGCGGGTTCGAATCTGCTGAAAGGACACTGCATGCTTATACAAACAAATCTGCGCAAATTCTTCTTTAGTTACTAACTGTCAGAGCTGAGATAATATTTGCTACCTGTTACAAGTTGCGACCTGTCAGCTTGATGTTAAGAATAAACGAAATTGATTGATTGATTGAAGTTATTGAAGCATATTTTCCTGTCTTCAATCTGGTACTTGGGTAGAGGCATAAGCTGGGAGGTAAATGGCAGGTCCTGTGATGCAATGACGTCGCGTCCAGGACCCTAAGATCCTGGACGCGGGGTCTGCACTTGAAATGCTAGAGGCGGAACTGTCAGAATCTGATTTTGTCTGTTTTATAGTGGCTAAATAAACAGTTTCTATCAAAATCAATCAATCAGATTCGTTCCCTCCCGACTCAAGAGCCATTGAGAAGGAAATGAGAGACTGCCCTGTGTTTCGCATGAGACACAGAAGCGCTGCTCTCTGCTCACTTTGCATCCAATGTTCATCAACACTTGACAGAATCTGATAAGATATAATAATTAAGGAATCGGATTGCGTTCTCCTTCCGCAAGATTTCCGGATGCTTTGCACCACATAATAGAAAATCGTATTCCTCTGTATGAGCAAACATATTTGTTTATATCACATTCTTACCTATCGAAAGCGTTTATCCGACACTATTTTAAATGTAGGTTATTGGTTGTGCACACTCAACGGGTTTATGCCTTCCATACCGGATATCTACGTTATAGAAGGTGTGAACCGTTCGAAGGTCTCTACAGCTTAATTAACTGCGTCTAGACGAGGCTAATTAATTAGTATAATTAAAACCTGGTTGGCTGTTGCGTTGGTGTAGGCAAGGCATGTCCTACAGTCGGATGTGGAGGTCGTCTGCAGTTGAAACAGTGTGAGGGTCACGGAGGTTACCCTGTGACGCACTTCTGGAGAACGTCGGGCAACGCCATCTACTTCCAGAGCAAGGGTGTCCACAGCCACCCTCGCCCCGTTCGATTCTGGCCACTGATCGAACGAAGACAACGAACAACGAACAACAGCAACAACGATAAAAACAAGAAAACACTCAAGGTAAGACATACAATGCTTGGCGGAATACTCAGAATACTGTACTCTGTCTAATGTCTATCTTTCCATATGGCTGTCTCTCTATGTCTCTGTCTGTCTTTCAATCTGGTTGTGCTTCCATCTGTTTGATTAAATGTGTATCTGCCCTATTATCTCTCTGTTTATCTGTCTACCTGTCCTTCTATGTGTTTGTTTGTTTGTCTGTCTGTCTCTCTTTCTTAATGTATCTGCGTATACGTCTATGATTGTGTCTTTCCTTGTAACTGTATTTTGTACATGTTTATCTGTAAGTGTGCGAACGTCTGTCTGCCTTAATACCGATATGTCTGTTGGTATCTATGTCAGTAAGTGTACATGCATATTATGTCTGCCTGTCTGTCTGTCTGCCTGCCTTCCTGTCTGTCTACGTGACTGTAGCCTCTGTCTATCTGCATTGTTCCTACGTGATCCATTATCTGTCTGCATATGAGATTTTTCTTTGCGTCTTCCTTTATCGTTCTGGTTCTACGGCGGTTCAGCTACAGATTTCTACATTGAATGAATCTGCATAGGTTGACAAAGATCTGTGGTTCTAAGAGCTCAGTTTGTTTAACAGCGAATTTAATTGATTTTAATCGATATTTATTTATAAAACCAGGAAAAGAAATTGACGACGAAGAGAATTCCTAAATCGGATCCACACTGCATTCGATCAAAGACCGATCGTCATTTCATAAAAAGATCCTCAGAATCAGGTTGGAATTTGCTTTTAGTTTGTCTCCTTTATTCTTCTGATTATCGAATTAATGCAAAATAAATTTGACTCGAGGCCACAACAGAGCACATAAACTACTTAAGAAACTAAAAGGAACATTATAGGACAGAAATTGTCAGTGAAAGAGTTGTAGATTTGTGGAATGATTGAATGACAATACTGTGTCAATGTACATTCACAGCCGTTTAACAGGAAGCTAGTAAGGAAGTTTATGTTATGTTTATACTATTATATGCTATCGCTAAGTTATTTTATTTATGTTATGCTGGTAAAGAAAGTTTAACGAGCCTATTAGGTTTAGAACTGCATGATGTAAAAATGTCATTACGTCGATACGAGTGTAGCCATAAGTTTAGCAAACTGTGATCACTTGACGATCTCAGAAGTTATAATATTCTCCACCAGACTGAGTATTTACTTATGAGAGGTTCTCCAGAAACCTTTAAGGCTGTTTCGATAAATAACTACAATAATTATGGAGTGCTAAATGTCTTATATAGTCGCGCTATAAAATGTCCAGTTGTCTATATCACCATATTAGGCCTCCATCCATCCTTCCATCCATCCATCCAACCATCCATCCATTATCCATCCATCCATCCATCCATCCATCCATCCATCCATTAATTTTTAGAAACATCTATTCCTCCACAATGTTCCTTATTGCAACGCGCTCTGTTTTGCTTTCAGCTCCTTATGTTAAGATCGACTGCAACTACCAGAATACTTATTCGTCGATGATGACGTCATATCCGGTTCCTCCTTGCGACATCTACCGACCGATGATTGACAGCAGGACTCGGGCTTCGTGCCACTTCGAGACGAAGAACCTGCTTCCTCAGCTGGACAGTGGATGGCTCCGCCGCGCCACCCAGGGACCGAGCCCCAGTCCACCACCACCACCACCACCGGGACACTTTTGGATGACACGCAACCCAGACGACCCGTCCTTTAACTTCCCAAGTTGCGAGTACCAGACGAGAAACGAACCGATGGATTGCAACCAGGGTGTCTTCCTACCATTTACCAGTGTGGAGTACCTGGCCGATTGCAACATACCCTACCACATAACGACACCCGTCAAACAGGAGATCTACCACGCGGCTAATTCACTGTTCAGTTACTGTGGCCAGTCCCCGGATGGACCGAACTCCTCGGTGTCGTACTCTCCGTCCAACGGATGCATTGGAGCATTCCTTCCGCCGGATGTGGATGGGTACCGAAGTCTGCACCAGTCGTACAGTCCAGAGCACCAGAACTACTATGCGGAACCTCCCTATGTCCACCAGTCTCCCACTCTGTACGGACCAGAGATGGTTTCTCCGTTTCTGTTGGACTCCTTGACGGTTGAATCGACCTTGAGCGAGCTGGATCCTGCAGGGGTCGAGGAAGAACTTAGAAACCTCGCACGGTCATCGACAGATTCCTTCGAACACCACGAGATGCTGTCAGTGTCTAGTAGGCTGTCTTGCAAAGAAGAGTGCAGTCAGTGAGTGTCAGACGTTGTTACTAGTGTGGCCAAAAGGGTAGGCATCCACAGCATGTTTAAGGTCAGGGCACCATTGTGTCTTGCTGCAGTCAGATTTGGCTGCAGACAACGATAATTGCGTTTTATTGCCAGACACTTTGTACCTCTGTGCATTCTAACCACCTAAAATGTAAGC
Source organism: Aporrectodea caliginosa (assembly GCA_020284085.1). Classification (NCBI taxonomy): domain Eukaryota; kingdom Metazoa; phylum Annelida; class Clitellata; order Crassiclitellata; family Lumbricidae; genus Aporrectodea; species Aporrectodea caliginosa. Next base: position 354,126 of record JACEVL010001239.1, on the reverse strand, counting down.
TAGCAGCTAATATTAAGTTCAGCAGTTTCATTTGATGCAACCTAAGCTGCTAATATATTGATTATATTAAAACTTATTTGACAAGTCTTGTCGCTTACCATAAATCGAATTTGATTTTCACTTTCCACTTATTTCAACTTCAAAAGGTTTTACGTGATGACTTGAGATTTTCCGCACAACCTATCCCGGTATTTTTTTGCAAATTTCTATATTTGAGCTCAAATTTTGGCAATAGCAAAATTCCGAACCCACTTGCTGGTCAAGGCTGGGTGACCTTTCCATGCTTTCTATAATCATTACATTGTACTGTTCAATTTTGTGGCTAAATACGACATCAGTGGCACAATTCGGATGACACTGTATTCTCTGTGTATATATCTTGTGACATTATTTTATATCAAATACTTTGGACTTTGTCCATGTTATCGTTAAGAAGCCATTAGCTTATTGTGTGCAATATTTTTTAACAGAATCAAAGTGACTTTAGCAAACTCTAACAAGATGTGTGTTTAGTAGGCCTACGTGTAAACCTGAATGAAAATAAGTTTATTAGAAGTATTTTGATCAATTTCTGTAACTGCCTTCGATACAATATCAAAAGTATCGCTTATTTTTAAGCTGTCAGAATTGCTGCAGATATGCAAATGCGAGTCTCATTAGTATTTCAGTGAAAATTTATGTTTTTGGCAATTTTGTTTTATATTAGTCTTTTCAGAAGTGCAATAGAAACGTATTTGAATATTTTAGGCTATATCGAAATTGATTTTATTACACGGTGACCTTAGGATCTGAAACCTTGGACTAGCAATGGGATTGTATAATTTGTTGCAAAATAATGAAGATTTTATACATGTAGCCTATGAACCGTTGAGAGAGCGAACAGTATTATTAAAGCGAGCTTGTGTTAAAATGAACATTACCGCCACCATTCAAAGGGCATTCCTTTTGTGTCCGTTCATTAACAGGGTAAGGTATAATAATATCGAGATTTGCTACGTATTCAAGAGAAGCTTTCTGTAGCATGCATGCACATGGCATTATTATAATACAGTTTATGCGTTTAATCCGATCTCACAGTATTAATGTTTATGAACTGAAAATGACAGACCGACAAGAGATCATCAACCTTTAAGATTTATTTTTGTCGACAAGCTCACATGTTTTAGTTATCGGATGAAATACGATATCAATTAATGTCGTATTGATGCTGGACTTTCTGATGGTAATAACCATCAAGAATATAATCCAGATTTAGGGGAAACACTGTTATTATGCGTCGTCGGCTTCGGTAGAAAACCTTACAACAACAACACTGTATTTCAGTGTCATGTTTAACTTTGCTCAATACCTGTGTGTTACGCTGTACAAATGTCGTTTTGCTTTTATTGTTACTTGCTTTTGTGGCTTAAATTTTGTCTGATCTCTTTAATTGACCAATCTACGACACGTGGACCAATTCCAACGGTATATCTGGTGTATCTAGCATTCCCAATAACAACGGCATTCGTACGTTTTTTTCTTTTACAAACATTGTGATGTTAAATAAACTAAATAAATGTTTACAGTTGTTTTATTTGAATTATACTATTTTAGGACAAAAAGCGCAGGCCCCAATCGATTTTTTGCAGTCATTCTGATGACAATAGACTATAAATAGAACTAGTAGGCTGATTGGCTGTACGTAACCAATGTGACATAAATTGGCACACAATTATTTTGAACGAGTTCTGTGTTTTGTTGGACAATTAGATTAATGGAAACAGACAGTAAGCAATAGATAGGGCCTGTATATTTATTTAAGAAAAGAATGTTGGAAGCGTTATATCACACAGCAGCTATAAAGATTACAGCAAAGACTACAATAAACATCGAGTTCATGATCCAGATTTTCGCCATAAATCCTGGTGTTGGTATAACTTTAGCTGGAAAGGGTGTTTGATAAACTCTGCAATAGTGTGCAGGGTGTTTGGTCATTCGTAAGAGCAGAGGATTTGCACAGCAGTAATAATGGGTCATTATATCGTAGCGATATATTAAAGAGCACAATAGGAATTGTTATATGCGACCTTCGTATGTAGGCCTAGGCCTACCCATAATTGAGGTCAGATGATTAAGTCACCCGATCGTGCATCCTGAATCGGCTCATAAAGCACAGGCATAAGACCCACAATAAATCAAAATCTACATGCACAAAGTTTTATAGGATATAATATAACGTATTCATATCATATATCTATTCGTATAATTAGGCCTATACGCATCATGTGCATATTCAATATATGCATATATACATATAATCATTTATTGGTATTCCGTTTAGACCCTCACCATAGGCTAAGCATGCACTTTTGGACCAATCCAGTGGCATTCTGTCAAATTCAGATGTGTGGTCCATGACCGTTTCCGCCAACTGGAATCACCTTCGGATGACAGTGTGCAGGATAGGGTTAGTGTAAAAGGATTCTTTCCCAGTTTTGATTAAATATTTGCGCATATGTTGCAAGAGTTACGGAGACATCGTACATGTAGGCCTATATAATATTATGCTGTACGCGTGATAAGGGGTCGTCCATAAATGACGTCAAGCTCTGACCCCCAGCCCCTACAACCAAATTTCCATGGCGAAGCAAAATGCTCCTTCATGGAACAAATAGGGAGAGCATGCATATTTTAAAATCTAACGGTGACCAAATATTGAAATAAATAGAAAATTATTAATAATGGTGCCCGTATACATTAAAATAATTTTTTTTAAATAATGAAAATTTAATACTCAAAATTACTGCTGTTATTATTAAAATTAAATTGTTGTTAATTGTTAAATTTAATTACATAGACCTGATGTGACGTCACATTTCTCAAACCCCCCCCCCATGTCACGCATCGTCACAAATTTCCTACCCCCGACCCCTAGGTGCGTGACGTCATTTATGGACGGCCCCTAACTATTCATTGAAATATGTAAATTTGAAATCCGTCTCTGAGGCTCGAGACGCTAATACTCGAACAAGTTCTCCAGTAACTGTTCACGAAGTTCCCTGATCAGACTCAAACCCACAATCGCTGCATAACAGACACAGCGCACCACCGAATGAAACACCGAGCCACACACACAACTTATAGCTTGCAATCGTCTGAATTTTTTAGCATTTCTGAAATAATTCGTAAATCACTTCAACTCAGCCAATCAATCAATCAATTTCGTTTATTCACAATACCAATCTAACAGGTCGCAACTTGTTACAGGTAACAGATAGGAAAAATTGTCTAAGCTCTGACAGTTAGTTATTAAATGGGTTGAGATAGCAAATATTATCTCTGCTCTAACTAAGGAAGAATTAGGCTAGTGGCAATGTTAGTTAGGGCAACCAATATGGTATAGACCGGAGATAGTGTATTTAGTAGATGTTAGCCAATTGTACCTTCTCCTGTGTGTTAATTGGACCGTGTGTTGTAACAGTCTCCCACTGCATTTATGTAGATCCTTCAGTTACCTTTGACTCTGTGCATCATACATTTACAAACTGTATAAATGTTTAGATCTGTTAGATAGTCGTACGTACAGAGCCTTTGTGCATACAAGTTGCATACATGCATCGCCATCCTTTGCTAATTAAGTAACTCCTATTCTAAGATTTTGTATCTGGTCAAATTCGCATAGGCTAAGGTTAATAAACCGGAATTAAGATTTCTCGTAACTAAATAACGTGGCTTCTGCAGAAACACAAACCAGATTGAGTGGTCTGAACTCTGAAGTGACAGCCAGATTCTAACCTGTGATTTGCTTTCACTCGAGTACATAATTATCATAATAAGCTCAAGACAGAACTACGGTCACTATATCCTGCCTGTGCTACGATTTTACCAACTCTCCTCCCTCTTTCAATTTCTGCTCAGGACTTCTATTCAAATCTGAAGACCGTAGTCTACTTTTAAAAAAGCCTGTCGGGATTCCTCCTTTTCTCCTTCTGTCTCCCTATCTCCATCTCTACTTCTATCCGCATCCGTATCCGCATCTATCTATCTATCTGTCTATCTATCTCCATTCCTGTCTCCCTCCCCTCTCTCTCTCTCTTTCTCACTCTCCCCTCTCTCTCTTTGTATCTCTTTCTCTCTGTCACTCCCCCTCTCTCTGTCTCTCACTCTCCCCTCTCTCTATGTCTCTCTTTCTCTCTGTCACTCCCCACCCACCCTCTCTGTCTGTCTGTCTGTCTCTCTCTCCACCTCTCTCTCTTTGTCTCTCTTTCTCTCTCTCACTCCCCCTCTCTCTCTTTGTCTCTCTCCCCTCTGTTTCACTCCCCCTCTCTTTTTTTTTCTCTCTGTCTGTCTGTCTCTCTCTTTCCCTGTCTGTTTCTGTCTATCTCTGTCTGTCTTTCGTCTCTCCTTCTCTCTTTGTTCTATCAAGTAAAAAACACCGTCTGTGCACAATCAATCAATCAATAAATTTCGTTTATTCTCAACATCAAGCTGACAGGTCGCAACTTGTAACAGGTAACAGATAGGAAAAATTGTATCAGCTCTGACATTTAGTTATTAAATGGGTTGAGATAGCAAATGTTATCTGTGCTCAAACAGTTGGTAAGATTAAGGCTTCTATTAACTGGTCGCAAACAACCCTTATCATAGTAGTCTTTGTCTACCTGGCTGACCTTTGGATCTAAACTTTGAAAGAGACCCACTATGCACGATTCACCGCGTTTTTTTTGTTAAATGTATTTTATATGTTTAGGTTCCGACAAGTTGTGTAATCGACGCCTAAGAAGGAGTTTACGATTACGCACTTTTACTTATTCTAAAGCAGGAACTCAGAAATATAATTATTCATAAATTGAAAGAATTTTACAAATGCATAGCAGTTAATGCAGATTGTCCCTATAAACAGTTGGTAAGATTAGGGCTTCTATGAACTGTTCGCATACAACCCTTATCACAGATATCGATAACACCTGCCGGTCGAATCCGCGATGCCTCTGAACTGACCTAATTAAAACGTACGTGAACCGACCTAATTAATGGCGACCTTATTGAATGTTTCCGACGGCATTTGATACTCTAGGCCGTGAAAGATCAAACAGACGGTCGCCATATTGGTCCAGTTGATGATACGATGAACGGTCATGATAACAAGCTGGACGCTGCTTCGATGGTCACTTATTGACCAGAACTGACCAAGCGTATCGGTTGCAGGTAGACGGGGCACGAGGCCAGTGAACTGTGTCGGGTTCCGTGCGGGCGCCTATTAGCCCTGCCGATAATATGGGTAATTAGAGACCTTTGTTCGAGCGGAGAACCAGATGATAACATCCGGCCATTATGAATAAAAATGGCCGCCCTCACATCTAGACTGATGTGAGGGCCGCCATTTTGATTCATGTCCCTGTGGACATAGACCGTTCAGAGCCGGACCTGGTGATAGTATATTTACCGAGGTGAACATTAAAGAGTTTTTCTAGCGCCTGTCATTAAATATCTATTGCCTCAATCGTCCACTTTGGAGACAAACAGGCGCGGACGCTTATAACCGGTGGGCGTTGGATCCGCTTCTGGTCTTCCTAGTGTTGCATCAGCGGCCGCTGCTACCTCGCCTCGACCCGTACAATGCAATTATAGGGGATGCTGCGATCCTAGGCAGGCGTTTGATGACGTCCGGTATTTGAGGCTTCGACGAAAGGCGTTATTAATCGGAATTAGACGACGACCATTGTTTCCGAGATCCATATCGACTTTGATGTTTGCAGTTTCGATATTCGGAAAATAAAAATTGCACAAAATTATCAGTTATTAGAGCGGAATAAACGAAATTGGTCTACATAAGTTACATACATCTCTGCTCGTATCTGCAGCAGTTTAATGATTAGGCTAGAATATTTATTTAGTTCCAATTTTCATTGCTGCGTATGAGACGGTAGCTGAATTGACTGAACGCTGGGTAAGGTGGGGTGTGCGGACTGCGGTCTCACCTGAAACTTTTTCAGTTTGTAGGGGATACTGCGATCAATTGGGATCTTAAACAGGTCTTCGATAAAATTAAGTAAGTAAGTAAGTAAGTAAGTAAGTAAGAAAGAAAGAATATTCTTTCTTTGACTACCAGCAAACGCACAGTAGCTTACAGAAGAAATAACTAATAGAAACATTTAAGCAAAGTTATGTAACATTCTCATTATAAAACTTCTTTTTGCAAAGGCATCAACTCTGTGTAGGGCGAGATCATGTGGCCTGGGTCGCGTATTGTTTGGAGTGACCTTACGGGGAGGGAGGAGGTCGTATGGTCGGTGCACAATAATGTCTAACGCCATAGTCTGATTTTCTTGATATCAATGATCTATGAGACGATAAATGACAAGTAATCTCAATTGGCTAAGTGAGAGTTGAAAAACGTCATCCTCAGAAAGTTTCGTGATGCTGTATATAAGGAGTATGGCATGGAGCTTTGAAAAGGATTTATGCCGCACAAACGGAAGTCTATGCATAGACCATTATACATGTTACGTTATTTCATAGACAACCTTGAGATGCTTTGCGTCGTAATGTCGCTCTATAAACTTGGTTACAAAAAGTAGGTTTTACTTCTGGTTGGTTGTAGCATTGCGATGTTGATTGACTCGAGCAACTGTTTCTTGACGTTAAGTCCATTGAAGGACGTCCAATAGACAGACAGATAGACAGACGTACAGACAGAAGGGCGGACAGAGAAACGGACTGACAGAAGGGCGGAGAGAGAAGGACTATAATAGACATTCCCAGAAAACGCATAAATCCTAACTAGGCAGCTAAGTTCCCACATAAACTTGTTCAAATGCTGTCGTCGCTTGTTTAAATCTCTTCCAATTGTCTGTGTCGCTTCGATTCAACAGACAAAGGAAATTAAGTTAATGTTTTGTTTCGCTTCTCATGGCTCATAACAAAGAGCAGTCATTGTTAATTGGTTAATTGTCTTAACCATTAAGCCGTTGCGGATGTGGTAGAACGGCCAAGCCCGACACTTTACGATGGAATGAAAACAAATGAATGCATGGATCATAGGCGTAGCTACATTGAGGCAAGAGGAGGCAGTTGTTATATACTGGAACTTCGATTGACTAATGACTCCAATGACCAGGATTTTACCAATCATGGTCTGTCAAGTTGCCTCCTCTTGAATTTAAGTCTCGCTACTGAATGCGTGGAATACTGTATCCGGATAGAACAACAAAGACATAACTGAGAAGACAATAATTAGATGGATTGTTATTTATAAACTTCTTCCTTGTCGAGTAGATCTAGCTTTCACTGCATTCTTGAATATAATTATGTCGTTAGACTTAGCCGCTTATTACTAGTAATGCTGCTGCTGCTGATAATAATAATAATGGTGGTGGTGGTAGTGATGATGATGATGACGAAGACGACGACGACGACGACGATGATGATGATGATGATCATGATGATATTAATAATATATTAAGACTATTTAGGCCTAGCCTATATGGCACCTGAAAGAGCATAAGTATTAATAACAACTGCAAACTGAAATGCATAATATTATTCTGTATTAGTGTCTAAATGGAGAAGCAAATTAACACGTGATTGATGTCTAGAGACCTTGAGAAAAGGCTTCACTCACAATTCCTCATCGCCATCGATTGGTCATCAGATAGCGGCGTCTAATAAACGCGTAATAATTAACGAGTTTGTGTGAGGTAAGTAAAAATCAGAGCTTCCATATCCCATGAGGGGGTTAGAGGGCGCTCATTTACCTTCACTCTACCCTTCAGCCGACAATGGACGAATCCCGAGGGACTGGACAGGGGGCCAGCGCATCGCATGATTTGATGTTCACTTGCTAGCTGTATACGCCGGTATAACATTTTGCTAGGTAATTAACAGATTGTTTAAAACAATATGCCGAAGGTTTTAGGTTATTGAAAAGAGTTATTGAAGAGAGTGAGTTATTGAAAAGAGTTATTGAAAAGAGTTATTGAAAAGAGTTATTGAAAAGAGTTATTGAAAGAGTTATTGAAAAGAGTTATTGAAAAGAGTTATTGAAAAGAGTTATTGAAGAGAGTGAGTTATTGAAAAGAGTTATTGAACAGAGTTATTGAAAAGAGTTATTGAAAAGAGTTATTGAAAAGAGTTATTGGAAAGAGTTATTGAAAAGAGTTATTGAAAAGAGTTATTGAAAACAGTTATTGAAAAGAGTTTTTGAAAAGAGTTATTGAAAAGAGTTATTGAAAAGAGTTATTGAAAAGCGTTATTGCAAACAGCTATTGAAAAGAGTTATTGAAAAGAGTTATTGAAAAGAGTTATTGAAGAGAGTGAGTTATTGAAAAGAGTTATTGAAAAGAGTTATTGAAAAGAGTTATTGAAAAGAGTTATTGAAAAGAGTTATTGAAAAGAGTTATTGAAAAGAGTTATTGAAAAGAGTTATTGAAAAGAGTTATTGAAAAGAGTTATTGAAAAGAGTTATTGAAGAAGTGAGTTATTGAAAAGAGTTATTGAAAAGAGTTATTGAAAAAGTTATTGAAAAGAGTTATTGAAAACAGTTATTGAAAACAGTTATTGAAAACAGTTATTGAAGAGAGTGAGTTATTTAAAAGAGTTATTGAAAAGAGTTATTGAAAAGAGTTATTGAAAACAGTGCCGGATTAACTTTTTAGAGGGCTGGCGCACACAATGCAACAAAACTAAAGTAGGCCCTCTATCCAATCAAATTATCAAAAAAATGGGGGAAAATTAATTATATAGAAGAACATACTTTAATAATTTATGAACACAAAATGAAGCTGTGATAGGATCATAAGAGATTTTTTAATTTTACTTGTTACAGTTCAACTGTTCAAAAATGTTACAGTCGTCGAGTTTAAAAGTCTTTCCTTCGCGCTTTTAAAGTAGAGAAAGAATCAATGATATCTTGAATGTCAAGATCTGTCAAGATTTCCGACTCAATGTTCAAAAGAGTTAAATTTGCCAATCTGTCCTGGTTAAGTAAATACGTGGTGCAATACAAACATTTGGAAAGCCGTCTTTCAGATTATAGCGGTACATTAAAATGGAATGGAACAGAATACCCCAAGACCTTCGCTGTATCTCAAATCTAAAGCTATTTAAACATCAGTTACGCCTATGGTTAACTCGTCAGAGCGATTAGTTGGGTTCTAACCCCTTATTCTGTTTATTTTTGCTTAGTTAAGGTTTAGTACTTTCTACTAGTACGTTAAAAATTGTACATGTACTTTACTTATATCATGAATGCTCTGTACTAGATAACCTCTGTTAACCATCTAGCAACTGACTGCGTATATAGGTGCCCTAACCAGCGGGACCCTGGTCCCTTCTGGTTCCCTTTTGTTACCAACAGATTTTTCTTCTTTGTACACAGCTTTGAAATGTTACTTTGCCAATGTTTGGTTCTTTGTACAATAAATTGATGATGATGATGATGATTATATTAATATATTCAGCATCTTTTGTGGAGTAACTGCTGTACCTGTTTCTGTCGATGGAAGTTGTTTTAAAAAAGAGCGCCATTGTATCCATTCGTTGAAAAGTTCGTTATTTACATCAGCTGTATAAAATGATACATATTAATTTATTCACATCTTTTGTTTCAGTAACTGCTTTTATTTGGTGATGGGGTCGATCCGCGCATAAATTGATTACGTCATACGTCATCATTACAGTACACAATTAATTAGTACGACATCATTATAGTAGTAGTACTGTAGAAGGCCTGTTTTTATAATGACACCAATGTTAAATGCAATGCTTGTTTTAGAAATTAAACATTTTAAATAAGCCGGACTGTGACTTACATGTATATAAACAAATTCGATCGGATAATCGGATTTCTCAATGTTTTTTTAAATTTTTACAACCGAAAGAAGGCCTGGCGCAAGTGCGCCAGTTGCGCCATAGTTAAAATTAAACATTTTAAATAAGCCGGACTGTGACTTACATGTATATAAACTTCGATTGAAAAGAGTTATTGAAGGAGTGTTATTGAAAAGAGTTATTGAAAAGAGTTATTGAACAAGTTCGCCATTGAAAATAGTTAATGAAAAGAGTGATTGAAAAGAGTTATTGAAAAGAGTTATTGAAAAGAGTTATTGAAAAGAGTTATTGAAAACAGTTATTGAAAAACAGTTATTGAAAACAGTTATTGAAAAGAGTTATTGAAAAGAGTTATTGAAAAGAGTTATTGAAAAGAGTTATTGAAAACAGTTATTGAAAAGAGTTATTGAAAACAGTTATTGAAAACAGTTATTGAAAAGAGTTATTTGAAAAGAGTTATTGAAAAGAGTTATTGAAAAGAGTTATTGAAAACAGTTATTGAAAAGAGTTATTGAAAACAGTTATTGAAAAGAGTTATTGAAAGAGTGTTATTGAAAAGAGTTATTGAAAACAGTTATTGAAAACAGTTATTGAAAACAGTTATTGAAAACAGTTATTGAAAAGAGTTATTGAAAAGAGTTATTGAAAAGAGTTATTGAAAACAGTTATTGAAAACAGTTATTGAAGAAGTGAGTTATTGAAAAGAGTTATTGAAAAGAGTTATTGAAAAGTGAGTTATTGAAAACAGTTATTGAAGAGAGTGAGTTATTGAAAAGAGTTATTGAAAACAGTTATTGAAAAGAGTTATTGAAAAGAGTTATTGAAAAGAGTTATTGAAAAGAGTTATTGAAAAAGAGTTATTGAAAAGAGAAGAGTTATTGAAAAGAGAGTTATTGAAAAGAGTTATTGAAAAGAGTTATTGAAAAGAGTTATTGAAAAGAGTTATTGAAAAGAGTTATTGAAAAGAGTTATTGAAAAGTGAGTTATTGAAAAGAGTTATTGAAAAGAGTTATTGAAAAGGTTATTGAAAAGAGTTATTGAAAGAGTTATTGAAAAAGGTGTTATTGAAAGTGAGTTATTGAAAAGAGTTATTGAAAAGAGTTATTGAAAAGTGTTATTGAAAAGAGTTATTGAAAAGTGAGTTATTGAAAAGAGTTATTGAAAAGAGTTATTGAAAAGAGTTATTGAAAAGAGTTATTGAAAAGAGTTATTGAAAAGAGTTATTGAAAACAGTTATTGAAAACTTATTGAAAAGAGTTATTGAATCAAGTTATTGAAAAATGGGTTATTGAAATTAGTTATATAGAAAAGACATACTTTAATAATTTATGAAAACAGTTATGAAAACAGTTATTGGATCATAGGAGTTTTTTAATTTTACTTGTTGAAGTTCAACTATTCAAAAGAGTTATTGAAAAGAGTTATAAAACAGTGCCGGATTAACTTTTTAGGGCTGGTAGAAAAAACAAAACTAAATAGGCCCTCTATGAAATCAAATTATCAAGCTCTGTCAAGATTTCCGAATCATATAGAAAAAGTTACTTTTGCCAATTTATCTGTCCAAAATGAAGCTGTGATAGGATCAAAGGAGATTTTTTGCGTTTTAAATGAGTTCAACTGATCAAAAATGTCACTGCGAGTTTAAAAAAGTCTTTCAAAGTTAAGAAAGTAGAGAAAGTCAATGATATCTTGAAAGTCAAGATCTGTCAAGATTTGACTCAATGTTCAAAAGAGTTAAATTTGCCAATCTGTCCTAGCCCATTGTTGACCTCAAAGATGATTTTATGCGTTTTAAATGACTGAATGATCTTTCTCCACTGCAGTTACTTTACAGGCAAAGTTAAGTAAATACGTAGTGCAATACAAACATTTGGATCAGCCGTCTTTCAGATTATAGCGGTACATTACATTATATTCAGCATCTTTTGTGGAGTAACTGCTGTACCTGTTTCTGTCGATGGAAGTTGTTTTAAAAAAGAGCGCCATTGTATCCATTCGTTGAAAAGTTCGTTATTTACATCAGCTGTATAAAATTCTACAAATGAATTTATTGACTCTGTTGTTTCAGTGCTGTTGCCTATTTTTATAATGCCACCAATGTTTTTTTATTTGGTGATGGGGTCGATCCGCGAATAAATTGAAACATCATTAAATAATTACAGACAGTGACGATTAGTATTATATTAACAAATTCGATCGGATAATCGGATTTCTCAATGTTTTTTTAAATGCCACCTGGCGCAATGCGTACAGTAGCAATGCCTGTTTTAGAAATGATTAAAAAGCTCGTTTTAAAACTAAGCCGGAAAGAAGCCGGACTGTGACTTACATGTATATAAACAAATTCGATCGGATAATCGGATTTCTCAATGTTTTTAAATTTTTACAACCGAAAGAAGGCCTGGCGCAAGTGCGCCAGTTGCGCCATAGTTAATCTGGAACTATTGAAAAGAGTTATTGATTAGTGTTATTGAAAAGAGTAATTGAAAAGAGTTATTGAAAAGAGTTCTTGAAAAGAGTTATTGAAGAAATTGAGCTATTGAAAAGAGTTATTGAAAAGAGTTATTGAAAAGAGTTATTGAAAACAGTTATTGAAAACAGTTATTGAAGAGAGTGAGCTTATTGAAAAGAGTTATTGAAAAGAGTTATTGAAAAGCGAGTTATTGAAAACAGTTATTGAAAAGAGTTATTGAAAACAGTTATTGAAAAGGGTTATTGAAAAGAGTTATTGAAAACAGTTATTGAAAACAGTTATTGAAAAGTGAGTTATTGAAGAAGTGAGTTATTGAAAAGAGATATTGAAAAGAGTTATTGAAAAGAGTTATTGAAAAGAGTTATTGAAGAGAGTGAGTTATTGAAAAGAGTTATTGAAAAGAGTTATTGAAAAGAGTTATTGAAAAGAGTTATTGAAAAGCATTATTGAAAACAGTTATTGAAAACAGTTATTGAAAACAGTTATTGAAGAGAGTGAGTTATTGAAAAGAGTTATTAAAAAGAGTTATTGAAAAGAGTTATTGAAAAGTGTTATTGAAAAAGAGTTATTGAAAACAGTTATTTATTGAAAACAGTTATTGAAAAGAGTTAGTAGAAAATGGTTATTGAAGACAGTGAGTTATAAAAGAGTTTATGGAAATAAGTATTGAAAACAGTTATTTGAAAACAGTTATTGAAGAGAGTTGCTAAGAAAAGTTATTGAAAACAGTTATAGAAAACAGTTATTGAAAACAGTTATTGATAATGGTTATTGAAGAGAGTTATTGAAGAGGGTTTATTGACAAGAGTTATTGAAAAGAGTTATTAAGAAAACAGTTATTTGAAACAGTTATTGAAGAGAGTTATTGAAAAGAGTTATTGAAAAGAGTTATAGAAAAGAGTTATTGAAAAGAGTTATTGATAAGAGAAATTCAAAAGAGTTATTTGAAGAGAGTGAGTTATTGAATAGAGTCATTGAAAAAGAGTTATTGAAGAGAGTGAGTTATTGAAAAAGAGTTACTGAAAAGAGTTATTGAAGAGAGTTATTGAAAAGCGGTATTGAAAACAGTTATTTAGAAAGAGTTATTGAAAAGAGTTATTCAAAAGTGTTATTGAATACAGTTATTGAAAAGAGTCAGTGAAAACAGTTATTGAAGACAGCATTATTTAAAATAGTTATTGAAAACAGTTATTGAAAACAGTTATTGAGAACAGGTACTGAAGACAGTTACCGTATTGAAAAGAGTCATTGAAATAAGTTATATTGAAAGTGTTACTGAAAAGAGTTATGGAAAAGAGTTATTGAAAACAGAGTTATTGAAAACAGTTATTTAAAATAGTTATTGAAAACAGTTATTGAAAGAAAGTTATTGAAAACAAAGCTACTGAAGACAGTTACCGAAAGAGTTATTGAAAAAGAGTCATTGAATACAGATATTGAAAAGAGTTACTGAAAAGAAAGTTATTGAAAAGAGTTTTGAAAAGGAGTTATTGAAAAGAGTTATTGAAAACAGTTATTGAAAAGAGTTATTGAAAATAGTTATTGAAGACAGTTATTGAAAAGTAAAGTTATTGAAAGGAGTTATTGAAAGGAGTTATTGAATAAGGAGTTATTGAAAAAGAGGTATTTAATAAAACAGCTTACTGAAAACAGTTATTGAAAACAGTTGTGAAAAACAGTTAGTGAAAACAGTTATTGAAAAATAGTTATTGAAAACAGTTATTGAAGAGAGTGAGTTATAGAAAAGGGTTATTGAAAAGATGAGTTATTGAAAGGAGTTATTGAAAAGAGTTATTGAAAAGCGTTTGTTGATAACAGTTATTGAAAACAGTTATTGAATACAGTTATTGAAGAGAGTTAGTTATTGAAAACAGTTATTGAAAGAAGTTATTAAAGAAAACAGTTATTGAAGAGAGTGAGTTATTGAACAACAGTTATTGAAAAGGGTTATTAAAAGAGAGTTATTGAAGAGCGTTATTGAAAAAGAGTTATTGATAACAGTTATTGAAAAACAAGCGTTGAATACAGTTATTGGAGAGAGTTTTTTACGCAAGAAGTTATTGAAAGGAGTTATTGAAATGAGTTATTGAAAGGGATTTATTGAAAAGAGTTATTGAAAAGAGTTATTGAAAACAGTTATTGAAAGGCGTTATTGAAAACAGTTATTGAAAACAGTTATTAGAAAACAGTTATTGAAAACAGTTATTAAAAACAGTTTTAGAATTGAGTCATTGAAAGGAGTTATTGAAAAGAGTTATTGAAAGGAGTTATTGAAAAAAGAGTTATTAAAAAAGAGTTATTAGAAAACAGTTATTGAAGAAGAGTGAGTTACTGAAAAAGAGTTATTGAAAAACAGTTATTGAAAACAGTTATTGAAAAAGAGTTATTGAAAAGTTAGAGATTGAAGAGCGTTATTGAAAACAGTTATTGAAAAGAGTTATTGAAAAAAGTTATTGAAGAGAGTGAGTTATTATAGAAAGAGTTATTGAAAAGAGTTATTGAAAGAGATGTTATTGAAAAGAGTTATTGAAAAAAGTTAGTAAAAAAAGAGTCATTGAAAACAGTTGTTGAAAAAGAGTTATTGAAATGAGTTATTGAAGAGAGTGGTTGAAATGAAGTTGCCGAAAGTTGTTATTGAAAAGAATTCATTTAAGAAAAGAGGATTATTAAGAAAAGGATTATTGAAGAAAGTGAGTTTTTGAAAAGAGTTATAGAAAAGAGTTATTGAAAAGTGTTATTGATAAGAGAAATTGAAAAAGAGTTGATGAAGAGTGAAGTTATTGAATACAGGTTATTGAAAGAGAGTTATTGAAAATGGTTATTGAAGAGAGTGAGTTATTGAAAAGAGTTATTGAGAGAGTGAGTTATTGAAAAGAGTTATTTGAAAGAGTTATTGAAGAGAGTTATTCAAAGGAGTTATTGAAAACAGTTATAGAAAAGAGTCATTGAAAAGAGTTATTGGAGAAGAGTTAGTGCAAGAGTTATTGAAGAGAGTGAGTTGATGAATAGAGTTATTGAAAAGAGTTATTGAAAACAGGTAGTGAAAACAGTTATTGAAAAGAAGTTATTGAAGAGAATGAGTTGTTGAAAAGAGTTATTGGATACGCTTATTGAGAAAAGAGTAATTCAAAACAGTTATTTGAAAACAGTTATTGAAAAGAGTCATTGAAAACAGTTATTTAAAGACAGTGCAATATTGAAAACAGTTCTTGAAAATGGTTATTGAAGAGAGTGAGTTATTGAAAAAAGTTACTGAAAACAGTTATTGAAAAAGAGTTATTGAAAAGAGTTATTGAAAAGAGTTATTGAATAAGAGGTTATTGAAAACAGTAATTGAAAAAAGTTATTGAAAAAGAGTTATTTGAAAACAGTTATTGAAAACAGTTATTGAAAAAAGTTATTGAAAACAGTTATTGAATACAGTTATTGAAGAAAAGAGTTATTGAAAAGAGTTATTGGAAAAAAAGGGTTACTGAAAAGAGTTATTGAAAAGAGTTATTGAGAAGAGTGTATTGAAAAGAGTTATTGAAAAAGAGTTATTGAAAAAAGAGAGTTATTGAAAAGAGTTATTGAAAACAGTTATTGAAAAAGAGTTATTGAAGAGAGTGAGTTATTGAAAAGAGTTATTGAAAGGAGATATTGAATAGAGTTATTTGAAAAGAGTTATTGAAGAGAGTTAGTGAAAAGAGTTATTGAAAAAGAGTTATAGAAAAGAGTCATTGAAAAGAGTTATTGAAAAGAGATATTGTGAAAAGAGTTATTGAAAGAAGTTATTGAAAAGAGTTACTGAAAACAGTTATTAAAGAGAAACAGTAATTGATAACACTTATTAAAAACAGTCATGGTAGAGGGAACTATGGATATGAGTTATTGAAAAGAGTCATTGAAAAGAGTTATTGAAATGAGTTATAGAAAAGAGTTGTTGAAAAGAGTTATTGAAAAGAGAAAATTGAAAAGAGTTATTGAAGACAAAGTTATTGAAAACAAGTTATTGAAAACAGTTATTGAAAAAAGTTATTGAAAATGGTTATTGAAGAGTGAGTTGTTGAAAAGAGTTAGTTATTGATATGAGTTATTGAAAAGAGTTATTGAAAAGAGTTATTGAAAAGAGTTATTGAAAAGAGTTATTGAAAAGAGTTATTGAAAAGAGTTATTGAAAACAGTTACTGAAAACAGTTATTGAAAACAGTTATTGAAAACAGTTATTGAAAACAGTTATTGAAATGAGTTATTGAAGTGAGTTATTGAAAAGAGTTATTGAAAAGAGTTATTGAAAAGAGTTATTGAAAAGAGTTATTGAAGAGAGTTATTCAAAAGAGTTATTGAAATGAGTTATAGAAAAGAGTTATTGAAAAGAGTTATTGAAAACAGTTATTGAAAACAGTTATTGAAAAAAGTTATTGAAAAGATGGAGTGATTGAAGGAGTTATTGAAAAGAGTTATTGAAAAGAGTTATTGAAAAGAGTTATTGAAAAGAAAGAGTTATTGAAAAGAGTTATTGAAAAGAGTTATTGAAAAGAGTTATTGAAAAGAGTTATTGAAAAGAGTTATTGAAAAGAGTTATTGAAAACAGTTATTGAAAACAGTTATTGAAGAGAGTGAGTTATTGAAAAAGTTATTGAAAAGAGTTATTGAAAAGAGTTATTGAAAAGAGTTATTGAAAAGAGTTATTGAAAAGAGTTATTGAAAAGAGTTATTGAAAAGAGTTATTGAAAAGAGTTATTGAAAAGAGTTATTGAAAAGAGTTATTGAAAAGAGTTATTGAAAAGAGTTATTGAAAAGAGTTATTGAAAAGAGTTATTGAAAAGAGTTATTGAAAAGAGTTATTGAAAAGAGTTATTGAAAACAGTTATTGAAAAGAGTTATTGAAAAGAGTTATTGAAAAGAGTTATTGAAAAGAGTTATTGAAAAGAGTTATTGAAAACAGTTATTGAAAAGAGTTATTGAAAAGAGTTATTGAAAAGAGTTATTGAAAAGAGTTATTGAAAAGAGTTATTGAAAAGAGTTATTGAAAAGAGTTATTGAAAAAGTTATTGAAAAGAGTTATTGAAAAGAGTTATTGAAAAGAGTTATTGAAAAGAGTTATTGAAAAGAGTTATTGAAAAGAGTTATTGAAAAGAGTTATTGAAAAGAGTTATTGAAAAGAGTTATTGAAAAGAGTTATTGAAAAGAGTTATTGAAAAGAGTTATTGAAAAGAGTTATTGAAAAGAGTTATTGAAAAGAGTTATTGAAAAGAGTTATTGAAAAGAGTTATTGAAAAAAGTTATTGAAAAGAGTTATTGAAAAGAGTTATTGAAAACAGTTATTGAAAAGAGTTATTGAAAAGAGTTATTGAAAAGAGTTATTGAAAAGAGTTATTGAAAAGAGTTATTGAAAAGAGTTATTGAAAAGAGTTATTGAAAAGAGTTATTGAAAAGAGTTATTGAAAAGAGTTATTGAAAACAGTTATTGAAAACAGTTATTGAAAAA